>JAEIFV010000025.1:600000-1122657 GCA_018904265.1 Lordiphosa collinella
ATACGCTGCACATTTGTCGGAACCGGCCGGATCTGATGACTATAGCATATAGCTGTCATAGGAACGATCGGTCGAAAAACTAGTCTTAGTGAGAAAAACTTTTTTGTTTTTAATGGAAACGCCTCCAAAGTATGTATTTCTTAGTTTACTATCCTTTCCCACGATTTCACTAAGTTTGGTCGAAATCGGATGACTATAGCATATAGCTCCCATAGGAACGATCGGCCGAAAAACTAGTTCTAGTGAGAAAAACTTTTTTGTTTTTAATGAAAACGTCGTTATCATTGGCATACACTTATTTTATATACTTTTACACAATTCTACAAAGTTTGGTCGAAATCGGATGACTATAGCATGTAGCTCCCATAGGGACGATCGGTCGTTAAACTGGTTCTAGTGAGGAAAACTTTTTGTTTTTTAATGAAAATGTCCTTTTTATCGGCATATTCTTGTTTTATATATTTAACACATTTCTACAAAGTTTTATCAAAATCGGATGACTATAGCATATAGCTGCAGTATGAATGATCGGTCGAAAAAAAAGTTCTAGTGAGAAAAATTGTTTTGTTTTAAATGGAATTCGTAAATAACAGTGTATTATGCTTTTCCATGATTTCACCAAGTTTGGTCGAAATCAGACATCTATATAGTACAGATACCATAGAAAATAGAGGCTGCAAGGGTATACAAAACTTCGGCCGAGCCGAGGTTAACTTTCCCCCTTTTTTTTTTTTTTTTGATAAATTAATTTTTTAAGGGGGTATTGCTGCTTGCCAAAAGTTTTTTCGATTTTTTTTTGCATAATTTTATAGCTTGGATATTTGAGAATATCGTCCTAAAATGATTTTTTGAAATTCGAAATACTTTAGAGATATAGCCCTTTTAATGACCCAAAGTGACCCGATTTGCCTAGCAACTGCAAACTTTAAGCGCGCTTATCTCGAAACCACGTTTTTCGCGCTGGCGGCACTGATAGCGCCCGTAGTTCTAAACCGATTTTGATGAAACAAAGTGCAATCGATGCAGAATTGTCACTTTTATGGCCCCTATTTCAATCATAATTTTAAAAATTTTTTACAATTTTTTTTTACACTAAGCTACAAAAAAATTGCCCAAAATCGATTTTTCACTTTTCAATGACCTCCATTTTGTAAAAAAAAATCGCAAAATTATGATTGAAATAGGGGCCCGAATTACATCTGTACTGAATTTAACGCAGTTTACTTTTTCCATTTCAAATGATCCGAAGTGGAGTTATCCGTGACGCCAGCAGCATAACTTTTTTTTCGTCGTCCAACTGGGAAGGCAACAACTTCTTGAACAGCCCTCGTACAAAGGAAAACAAATTTTTTTTATTTAATTCAATATGTTCTTAATAAAATAAAAAAAAAAACAGAATTTAAATAACTATTTCCGTTTTCAAATAAGATTGTTTTTAAAAAAGGTCAAAAAACAGCCTTCCAAGCAGCAATACCCCCTTAAACTTACTATAATACATTGCAATTCTAAAACAATTAAGATTATAATCTATACCATCTATACATCTTACTCGTTTATCTTACATAAAAAACAGATTTTTGCCCACGAGTATGCTGTACTTAATATATTATCTTAAGAAATTTTTTTTATAATTGCCTTAAGCCTCATTTTTGGTACATCTTTAACTAGTGAGATCTTTAAATAGTCTGGACTAGGTTAAAACTGCCATAAATGACATGATTATCTTTTTAAATAAATAATTGTTGATGGAAATAAAGTTATACTTTTAAGCGCAAAAATCATGGTTTTTGCAAGCATAAACGTAGTATATATAAAAGTGAAAGTATGTTTGTATGTTTGTCCCTTATGGGCGTCTAAACCGCTGAACCGATCTTCACGAATTTTTCACAGTATGTTCATGTCAATCAGGAAAGTGTCATAGGCAATGTCTCATGCCTGTGAAATGGTCCAAAAACCGCGAAATTTGTAAAATTATACCGTTCATCCGATTGCAATGAAAATCTGGGAATGGTTGAACGCTTGCCCGGGAAGTTTAAAAAAATTGCGGAAAACGGTCCAAAAACCGCAAAAATTGCAAAATTTAGGTGTTTGCTAAAACTTTGGGAAATTGATCGACGCTTACCCGGGAAGGTTTCCAAGAAGAAGAAACCGGAAATTTGCAAAATGTTCGTTTGTCATAAAACTTTGAAGAATGTTTAGACGCTTGCGCGTAAAGGATTCTGATTTGAAGAAATGGGCGGGAAACCAAAAACCGCGATAATTCAAAAACTATACCGTTCATCCGGTTGCGATGAAATTTTGGTCAATGGTAATACGATTGGCCGCGAAGGTTTCTAAGGTTCAAAAATCGCGAAATTCGCCAAATTATACCGTTCATCCGATTGCAATCAAACTTTGGGGAATGAATTGAACGCTTGCTCGGGAGGGTTTCTAAGTTGAAGAAATTTTCAGAAAATTGTCCAAAAACCGCGAAAGTTTCGGTTTCGGTAAATCTTTGGATTGTGGTTCGACGCTTGCCCGGAAAGGTTTCCAAGTAGAAGATAAGGGCGGAAAATGGTCCAAGAACCGCGAAATTTGCAAAATGTTCGATTTTGATGAAGCTTTAAGGAATGGTTGCACGCTTGCCCGCGAAGGTATCTAAACTGAAGAAATGGGCCGGAAATGGTCATAAAACCGCGAAATTTCAAAAACTATCCGATTGCCATAAAACTTTGGGCAACGCTTGCCCGAGAAGGTTTCTAAGGTCCAAAAATCGCGAAATTTCCAAAATAGCCTTATGAGTATTTATGAAAGCGCTTAGTGCTTATATTACAATGCCGGCGTTGGTAAATGGAAGCTGTAGATTACACGGTCCAAAATATTGCGAAATTTGCAAATTTTTGATTTGAGCCTGGATTATTGTGAAAATTTGATAGACGGCAATTGTAGACGGGTAAATAGAAAGTATTAACCAAACGGAAAAGAAAAAGATGGAACGGTCCAAAATGTTTATACCGACATGCAGCCTGCACTAGATTAAATATAATCGCTCTCTTAAGAATCATAAGAACCCGGGCGACGCCGGGTGTTCAGCTAGTAATTAAATAAAAGATGTTTTCCAGCTGTGCTTCATTATTGCTCAATGGTTAAATTCAAACTGAAGCTATTGCGAACTAATTACATTTTAGCCACATGAATGAACAATTAACGTTCGATTAATTCGTTGGCAATTACATGCACAATTGATTAGTATTGACAGTTTTTATAATTGTGAGATGATCTTTTGTTTTCGCCAAGGCTATTACAACTTATTTATTCGCAGTGTAAAGCACTTGACTGCTTTAGAGGACTCGCTCAAAGGATTCATAAATTTTGTGGCTCTGCTTCCGCAGACAGGAACAGTTGCTGGGAACAGTTGCTCGGCAAAATTCTACATCTACCTTTTACTTCTTACTCTGAGTATTCTACATGGTATCTACGTGTCAAGCTTGAAATCAACATAGTTTTGTGCCGCCTCTAACTAGCTGTTGAGCTTTCCAAGTATTTTGGTGTGTGTCTTAGCTAATGTTGCAGCCAAGTTTTGTACCTATTAAAGTTGGGTCATCTTCGCTCTTATACTATGTCTTATAATGGAACTGTTACCTTAAAAATTTATTTAAGCCTAAACCAGTGTTCAAATTGCCTCAGTCGAAGCAGCAAAAGTCGCAAAATTTTTCCAGCTTCAACTTTTTTCAACTGTTCAATATGAAATGTTGCTTTTGCCTTTGCTTCTGAGAAAAATCAGAAGTCGCTGTCGAAGCAAGCACATAAACTGATTTCTGAGAACAAGCAAACAGCACCAACAGTCGTCGCATAACGCTTTTTAGTCATTTAGCTTTTCGATGCTTGTGCTCAGCAGTGCAAGTCGGAGCTGCTGCTTCAGGTCAGCGGCGCCAGTCGGAGCAGCCGCAAGTGTCCTGCTATTGCAACCGCCGACAGCAGTTTTTGATTGTTTTTATGCACACACATACTATATTTGTATGTCTTTGTGCGTACGCGCGTACACTCGCGCTCACTCTAACACTCATTATTAAAAAGCGAGGGGTGTTTTGTTTTAATTTAAGAATTTTTAAAAATTATTGAAACATATTGTGAGTTGGTATACTTTTTATAACAGTTGAATAAAATATAAATTAAAACTTATTTTCTGATTTTTAGTAATGCGAATTTTTTTAGTTATTGTAAACTATATTTTATTTTCCTATTTTTAGTTCAATTTGCTATTAAAGCTTGTATTTTTTTAGTTTTTTTAACTATATTTTATTTTGTTTCAGCAGAAAGATAGTGATTTTCAAGCTTCAGCCTAAAAGTATGCTGCAAAAATCCAGCGCAAAGCGTTTTAGTGATTAATTTTCCAACGTCCCACCAATTTTTGATTGCCTACTTCTAGGATGGACAAGTATTACAAGCATACGCGTCAAACTAATTTAAGCGTATTAAAAAATGAACGGTTGTTGATGATCTATTGGTTGAAGATATTAATTAATATCCCTTTTTAGATATTTATAAGTCCATGTAATGTTAAATTGATCTTTGATTTTCAACCAACGGAGCTGGAAGTCATCAAAGGGACAGAAAAGTGGATATTTTAATACCTCCTCCGTCAGTTTAAAAGCTATTCTCACCAAACTTTGCGCGAAGTCTTTTGGTACAAATACGCTGTACATTTGTCGGAGCCGGCCGGATCGGAATTTTATACTTGGATCTAGAATTTTCGTACTCATTAGTTCAATAAGAGTGAATATACTCGATCCAAGAACGAAATTCTTGATCCAAGTATGAATGTTTGATCCCGTTTTTCTTGATTCAAGAGCCGCAATTCTTGATCTAAATCGGGTACACAAATAGAGCGATTTTGGAATGGGGGTTGCCCGGGAATTTTGGGTGGGGGCGGTAAGGGGTTGGTACCAACCACACAAACCCACCACCACACCCCACTCCATTTATTGTGAACTATTTTTATTTTTTTATATTATTTTTTACTTACCTTTACTGCGACTCGAACTCGGGATCTCGAAAGACTGCACTCACAGACACCACCGCTTAGACAACAGCACCACATGTAGGATGCATTAAGCATCGTCCAAATTTATATTATAAACTGACGGGGAGCGCTCTTTACTCGATTGTTTTCCCACACACCCCTTTTCAAAAAAAAAAAACGATTCAGTGAGAGCGGGTTCATCGCTATTCTCTCTCAGTTTGTTTTCCTCCCCCTCCTCGCCTAAAAACACCAAACGCGAAATTCTTTAAAATTCAAGAATGAATACATGTTTTTTCAAGAGCGTAAGTACTTAAGTCACATCAATTTGGGTTTAAAAGCAAAGCATGGGACTATTGAGCAAGTCAACCGTTTAACTTCAGACATTCGGACTGCGTTTGAGCACCACGAATACTGCTCTGCAATTTTCTTAGATGTTTCCCAAGCATTTGACCGCGTTTGGTTGGATGGTCTTATATTCAAGATAAGGACAATGCTTCCCCCAAATACTCACAGTCTTAGAAAGTTACGTCAGTAACAGAGTATTTACAGTTCGTCAAAATGAGTACACAACGGAAGAGTTCACTATAGGAGCCGGAGTGCCGCAGGGTAACGTACTCGGTCCTCTCCTATATGTAATGTACACTGCCGACATACCAACAGACCCTCGACTTACAATAAGTACTTTTGCGGATGATACGGCAATATTAAGCAGATCACGATGTCCAATTACCCGCAACAAGTCTCCTGGCAAGCCACCTAGCTAATGTGGAAGAGTGACTGGCCAACTGGCGCATAAAAATCAATGAGCAAAAGTCTAAACATGTGACGTTCACACTCAACAGAAGCACCTGTCCCCAGCTATCCTTAAATGCAACCCAGATCCCGCAATCTAACGATGTTGTATACCTAGGTGTGCACCTCGATAGAAGGCTCACATAGAGTCGAAAAAGCTTCAAATCAAGCTAAAGGCCAACAGCCTTCACTGGCTAATCAACTCCCGTTCCCCTCTTAAACTGGAATATAAAGTCCTGCTGTACAAAAGCATCATAAAGCCTGTCTGGACGTATGGCTCGCAGTTATGGGGAAATGCCTGTGTGAGCAGTGTGGACATCCTCCAAAGATCACAATCAAGAATTCTCAGAACCATCACTGGAGCGCCATGGTACATTCGCAAAGAGTGTATCCTCAACGACCTCAGCATTCCATTGGTCGAAACTGAAATAGAGCAACTTAAACAAATATATTCTTCTTACCCTAAATCAACTTGCAAAATCTCTTTCCATGCTAGCAACGCATTCTCGTCTCAGGAGAAATGACCTACCAACCCAGCGACTGACTTGAAGGACCGCAGAACACAAACAATCTCCAACAGGGGATGGTTTATAAAATAGTTTCTAGATTAAGATCTGAAAAATTATTGTTAGTCTCATTAAGAGAAGATTCAATAAATACAAAATAAGCATAAAAAAAAAAAAAAAAAAGTACTTAAATTATTTGTTCTACTTTTTTCTGGGTGTACGAGGTGTGTTCAAAAAGTATCGCGAATTTGGAATTTTCGCGGGTTACGTATATTCGAATTTCGATTTTTTTTTCGTTATTTTTTTATGCCGACAAGCTCGGCCATTTTGAATGTTCACTTAATTGTTGACAGCTGCTTTGCTTGCACGTGTTTTGGATCGTCTTCGATTTTTACCTATTCAAAAAAATGGATCAAATAACCTGTATCAAATTTTGTGTGAAAAACGAAATTAAGTGCGCGGATGCATTCCGAATGTTGACTGTGGCATACGGAGAAGCTATCTTGGACCGAAGCAACGTTTATCGGTGGTACAAAATGTTCTCAGAAGGCCGAGAAGATGTGAACGACGAAGAGCGTGCCAGACGCCCGAGCACTTCAACAACAGACGAAAAAATTAATGAAGTGGAGAAAATGGTATTGGCCAATCGTCGAATCACCGTTAGAGAAGTTGCTGAGGACCTAAACATATCGATTGGCTCGTGCCATTCGATTTTTATCAATGATTTGGGCATAAGACGGGTCGCCGCGAAATTCGTACCAAAATTGCTCAATTGCGACCAAAAACAGCATCGCATGAACATTGCTAATGAGATGTTAAACTCTGTCCGCGACGACCCGGTATGACCCTCTGGTGACGAATCGTGGGTTTATGGTTATGACCAAAGCTCAATCATCTCAATCGAAGCTGCCGCACGACCAAGACCGAAAAAAGCGCGCGAAGTTCGGTCGAATATGAAAGTTTTGCTGACAGTTTTCTTCGATTGCAGGGGCGTGGTGCATCATGAGTTCTTGCCACAGGGAAGAACGGTCAATAAGGAATATTACCTGCAAGTTATGCGGACAAAAATTGGCTTTTGCACCACGATAACGCCCCTGCTCACACATCGTTGCTTGTGCGCGACTTTTTGGCCAAAACAACACACTAATGATGCCGCAGCCACCGTATTCCCCAGATCTGGCCCCCTGTGACTTTTTCTTGTTCCCTAAACTGAAGAGGCCCATGAAAGGACGACGTTACACTACGCTTGACGAGATAAAGACGGCATCGAAGGAGAAGCTGAACAAGATAAAAAAAAATGATTTTTTGAAGTGCTTCGAAGATTGGAAAAGCCGTTGGCACAAGTGTATAATATCTCATGGGGATTATATTGAAGGGGACAAAATAGATATTCATGAATAAATAAATAATTTTTGAAAAAACACAAAATTCGCGATACTTTTTGAACACACCTCGTATAGCTGTCATAGGAACGATCGATCGAAAAACTGGTTTTAGTGGGAAATGCCTCCAAACTATTGAAATGCCTCCAAACTTCGTATTTCTTAGTTTACTATGCTTTTCCATGATTCCACCAAAATTTGGTCGAAATCGGTCTTATATATAGTATAGCTGTCATTGAAAAGTAGAGTCTGAAAAGTAGTCTTAGTTAGAAAAACTTTTTTGTTTGTAGTGGAAATGTCGTCAAAGTATTTGTTTTATATGCTCCCACACGATTCTAGAAAGTTTGGTCAAATCGGTTGACTATAGCATATCGCTGCCATAGGAACGATCGGTCGAAAAACTAGTTCTTGTGTGAAAACCTTTTCCGATTTTAATTGAAACGCCCCTTACGTTGGCATATATTTATTTCATATACTTTTACACAATTCTACAAAGTTTTGTCAAAATCGGATGACTATAGCATATAGCTGCAGTACGAATGATCGGTCGAAAAAGACGTACTAGTGAGAAAAACTTTTTTGTTTTAATTGGGATCGCTTCCAAATTTCGTAATTAATAGTTGGTTATACTTTTCCATGATTGCACTAAGTTTGTTCAAATCGGACATCTATATAGTATAGCTCCCATAGAAAAGTATGGTCCAAAAAGTAGTCGTATGTAGAAAAACAAACTGCAAGGGTGTACAAAACTTCGGCAGAGCCGAAGTTAACTTTCCCCTATTTTGGTGTTTGCTCTCTAAAATCATTCTATGGGTACAAAGAGTTAATGAAGATTGGATAGGAAACCATAAGGAACAATGCTATTTCAATTTAACTGTAAGCTTTTGCTTTGCATTATAATTGAAACCACATAAATATGTTGATCGAAAAATATGTCCCTTTGCTTAAAATCAAACTTTAAAAAAAGTATAAGAAATTTTTGGGTAACATCAAAACCATTTTAAAGAGACATCAATTCACAACAATTTAAAACTAGTTACATTAAAATGCTGCCTCAGATTTCGCTAATATCGGCGCTAAAATGTGGTTGTGCGAAAAGCACTTCAGCATTTGTCCCGTGCCTAACTTTTTTTGCAATTATCCTAAAACCGAAAAGTTTCTCAAAATCAGCCTTAGCACCAAAATTAGGGCTAATAGGTTAAGCCTATTGTAAAAATAAAAATCCGATTTATTTTGCCTTTTTTTTGTAATTTAAATGCGTTCAACGGTTGCGTTCGACATCATGGAAACGACCATATGAAAAAAATTTCCATTCTAAATTGATCTTAATGGATATTGTTTTTCTGTGTAAGAATTTGGAACCCCTGCTCCAAAGTGAGAAATACAGAATTGTCTTGAAATTCTTAAAATTGCTACTGTGGAACTGAGTTAGCCGATTAAAAACCTCGATTTAACAAAAATTGCAGCCTCTGTTCATTATATTAATTTGAAATCAGACGACAGACTAACACATTCCAAAAACTCCCACTCCAACAGTTACCACCACCTATTTAATTACCGACCTTGCTTAAAACTATGTCCTGATCATTTCCCATCAAGCGTAACATTACGCAAGCAATCCGTAAAAGGTGACCTTGGCTCAGCGATTTCTAAAGCCATTTCGAGCGCATGAAAGGGTGGGTGAAATCTGAAAGAGTTGAGCCCTTAGTTGAATTGCCTTAATTATTATGCAGATGTGTGGTCGCTTCAAGGTTAGCAACAGCGCGCTGCAGCGTCCTGCGGTCATGCGTCCCAAAATAGTTAGCGATCAGGACTTGGAAATCAGTGTAAATCACGAGCTCAACGGTAATTCAACATGTGTTGTCAGTCGAACGGTCGAAAATGTAGGCGTCAACCGATATAAAAGAATTTTACCGACGGCAATATAGCGGCGTGAGTTGGCTTTGTGAATGTGAATTAAGAGAAAGAGAGCAAGATACAAATTCCAAACAACACTTCGTCAATGTGGTTATCAAGTTATAGAGTGAAAAAACAGAAAAAACTCAAAAAAATGAGCCACCCCATACCCCATCGGAGGAAATTTTTGAAATGGCGGCAAAAAATTTCAAAGAGAGGGTTGGAAGGGAGGGTACATACTGGGTAAGTCTGCAACGAAAAAAAAATGTTGACTTAGAATCACGGCTGCAAACCTCCTAAAAATTGGGTTCGAACCCGCAAAACTCGATGGGTTCGAGTTCACGGAGCGGGTTCAGAAGATCGCTGAACCCAGGTTCAGGTTTGAACCAGGGTTCAGTCATAATTTTTGTTTCACTTAGGGCATTCACGACCCCCAGTTGAGCTGTGGAGTTCTTAAATTGAGGAAATTTACATTTTTTGGAAACTTGTCAGTAGAATTGTTCTCTTTTATTCTCTAGTTTTTGACTTGTACAAAATTTTAAAAATTTCTTCAATTCAACAACTCCACAGCTCAACTGGGGATCGTGAATTCAATAATTTTGAAAGCATGTATGTAAATTTAAAGAAACTTAAACATTATGTTCATTGAAGTTTAGAGTTTTGTTGTTTTTAATATAATATTTGAGCTTAGTACTTTTATGACTGTTTTAATGACCTTTATATTGTTAACTTGCAGTTTTTGCTGGCTCGGTGTCTTGTTATGCTATTGGCATAACTTTAAACAGAGACACACACCACAAAAAAGGAGGCTTCAAGTTGATCGGACGCGTTTCATGATAGTTTTATTTAATTGTTAATATGTCTTTCAATTAATTTTCACCTTTACTGGTTTTTTGGCTGGAGAAAACAGGCAGGAACATACAACAAATGCTACATTTTTAAGCTCTTTACAATGATAGTTTTCCAAAAAAATACCTTGGTATTTATACAAAAAGGGAAGCAACCCCTTTAAATAAATGCACACAGGAAACGGCACTCTACTAACACATACGAACAACCTTCAATGCCTGCATATCTCGTTGAATTTCTTTGAATTGAACTATAATCAAACCCGACCGAGCACTCATTGGTTTTCCAAAAACTTTAATGCATTAGAATTTTAAGACAGTCTTTGTCAAAAGTAGCAAAAAAGTCGTTTGCCAATTTTTCTATGTGACTTTTCATTATCATATTCATTCATCATTGCAATATGTTTCTTTGCAAGTTGTTGTTGTTAGGTTAAATATATTTGGTTCCTTGGATTCAAAAAATGCAAAAGTAAGAATTGGGATAAAAATTAAAATTTTACAATGTTTTTTTAAACACTTTAATATCGAATTACTATATTTTGCAGAAGACTTCAACAAGACAAGTCTACCAGGTTGAGTAGAAATCGCTGGAGAAATTTTAAACCGAGTCTGATGTCTTTATGTATAACTCCTTTGTATGTGCAGAGCTTTTCATACAGAATTCATTCAAAGTTAACAATTGCCTGCACATTTTGTAAGTCGAATTCCAGCGCTTTACACAGTCAAGCACTGCTTTCTTAGGATTTTCCGATCAAAGAAGAGTTCGCAACGTCTTACATTGAGTCCAAATGTTTGATATATCATCCAAAAGAAATCATTGGCAACCAAATACAAATTTTTTAAGCTTTTATGCTCCGGTTCGGGTTTAGGTGCGGCCCGGAAAAAAAGGTTTGCTCCGAATCGGGTTCGGTTCCGACTTCCCAAAAATCCCGGAGTCTCCGACTCCGGAGCGGTTCGACTCCGAAACGGTTTGCAGCCCTGCTTAGAATGGATTAATTTATTTTTGACTTGTAACTTTTACCAAGATATCGTAGCTGGTTCAGTTAATGAAAGTATTTTAAGTGTTTTATTTCGATATAGAAAACAGTTCTTGGGTTACTTATGAGCTGTTTATAGGGGGTGTCCCAGAAATCTCTAGAGATTTTCGTATACACGATTGGACCTTGAACTAAACTAGGAGGAGTTTAAGTGTTGAGTGTCAAGAATAATGTCGCCTACTAGATTAGGGAAGGAAACCCGTACGCTTTAAATCAACTTGGCGTTGAGCAGTCGGTTTCAAATCTGTCAACTTCTGTCATCTAATCTAGTAGCCTTGCATTTTGGACACGTTTCACATCTTAGGGCGCCTTGCCACCAAGCGAAATCAGTAAGTTCTTTTTTTATACTCTGTACCAGAGGTAACAGGCTGAAGATCTCCAAAAGCTGGGTGCCTTTCCTAAGAAGTGAAGGCAGTCGCAAAGAAGGTGTTGGATGTTTCCTGTTTCCTCCTCATTCCCACAACTACGACAGTAGTCATGGTGCATCCTGATGGCCATATGACCAATGATGCTGTGCCCCGTTATGACTTCTATCATAGTTTTAATCCTGTTCTTGCTAAAGTGTAGGAGTTGGGAAGTTCTTTTGACCAGAGTATCTTGGTCAGAGTGATCGGGAGATATTACAATCGGGTGCGAGGTCTCATTGTCGTTCTGCCCTAGTTCTGACCTCGTCTGTATAGATTTAAAGCTCGTTCTCCCTGTCTGTAGTGCAGGGGCCGGCAGCTTGCTATCTCGCGTATATAGGAAAATTCTCAAAGCAGCGCTGCTCAAATACACATAGTATAATCTGTATAAGCGCCGCTGCGTTGCTTGCTTTCCTACGCCGCGATGCAGTCGTTGCTACTGAAATTGAGAGCAATTTTTGAGCTGCTCTCACACACACCAATGCATTGCAATGCAAAAATGTAAATGTATTTTTTGCCTCCCTCTGCTGTAGTGTCTTACTTCGCTTCCTCTCTCTCCGGTAACCAAGTTCCAAAGTTGGCGTTCCTTTTCTGAACTTGAATGCAGTAGTCTTTTCCCTTTGCCTCTGCATTTATTCCTATCTCCTGTAGGATGCTGCTGTGGCCTGAAGTAAATGCTTTAAGAAGTTTCTGTTCCCTGAGTCTTACTGCGCTTCTCGCTGCTTCATACTTCAGGAAAGTGTCCACTGGTTTCAGGTTCAGCATTTCATTCAGGGTCGCCTGGGGGGTAGAACGCAGGGATCCTGTAATATCCAGGCAAGCTGCTCTTTGTACCTTATGGATGTTCTTCATTCTTTCCTCAGAGTTTCTTTTCCAGGAGAGTTTCGAGTACAGAATGTAACCAAGATATTTGTGAACTCAGGGATCTTGTATCTCCTTGTGAACAGCACCAGTTGGGTCTTCTGTGGGTTAACACCTAGACCGTTCTGCTGTGCCCATCTTAGGGTGCTAACAAGAGCAGATTCCAATAGCTCACTGATTGTGGGTAAGAATTTACCCGTTACCTTTATAACCAGGTCATCTGCATATGCTGTCACCCTTCACTCTTTAAACTAAAAGGTAAGAAGAAGTTCGTTGAGAACCAGGTTCCAAAGAAGCGGGGAAATGACTTCCCCCTGCGGAGTGAGAAGAGCAGTAACATTGTACTTATATGGTTTTTTAACATTCACTATCTGTTACTTCTCCAAAAAAATGTTATATGTGAGATATTAATAGATTTCCTTTGAATATAAAATTAATTTAATTACTCATAAAAATGTGAATATTTCAACTTTTTTGTTAAATGGTCAAAAAAAGGATAAAAAAGGATTCCAGAAATATAGTTTTTAGTGTCTTACCTTGTATTTTGATTAGATTTTCTTAATCTATATATACAAAACAAAGTGGTGTTAGTTACACCACTTATAACTCAAGAACGGCTGGAAGGATTTTCATGATCTTTGATTTGTTGGATTTGTACCTGCCCTGACTAACAGAATCGTATTTAAATAAATGGTTCATAGAACCACTAAATAGCAGGTGTATTCCAAGCGGTCATAAATAATCGCAAATTATGCAAAACAGGCAGACAGACGGACATGGGTAAATCGACTCGGCTGTTGATGCTGATCAAGAATATATACTTTATAGGGTAGCTTCCTTCTGGCTTTTACGTATATATGAACAAACTTAATAAAAACATAAATGGGACAGAACAATCGCTGAAGCAATTATATCTGAATCTCCAAGTCAGATATGCACATTATTTGCTATTATTATTTCGACAGGCAGAAATCCCGATCTTGAGACGAATGAGGAGATGCATGACCAGGCTTTGCTCTTGATTGAAGACTTGTGTTACGTTATGTGCGGCAGTTTGTTTGTCAGGTTAGGAATGTCTGCGCCAGATCGTGAAGTGAATGATGCATTTAATAGAGAATTGAAGCGTGATCTTGAATATGATCGACATGAATTACACCAATCAGTTCAAACGAATGTACCCCTCTTGAACCCTCAACAGAGGGAAGTCTATGATACATTAATGAAGGCAATTCATGATGGAAATGCCCCCTGTGGAACTAGGAAGACATTTCTCATGTCATTGATTTTGGGCACTGTTCGTGTTAGATCCGACATTGCGGTAGCAGTTGCTTCTTCTGGAATAGCGGCCACATTGTTAGAAGGATGTCGTACAGCTCATTCGGCGTTATAATTGCCGTAATACTTTCAAACTATTGAACAACCGACACGCAACAATGCGAAGCACTCGGCAATGGCCAAAGTATTAGTAAAAGTAAAATCGGCTTGTCAAGATGACAACAGCCCCAAGGGGCCAAAGCCGAGCCTCTCTCAATCTCTTGGCTTGTGCGCTTCTAATTTTAGCACAAGAAAGGGACCACAGCAACGCCGATCGAACGGCGTTTTTGAGAGGCTTTCTGGCTAATTACTGCAGTGGCGCCAACAGCAGGGTGGCCGGGTGTAAGTTTTATTCAAGAAAAAACTTCATTGACGAGCGGATCGAAGCCCCCGGCCACACCAGCCACGGCAAAAGTATTAGCATCGGCAAAAATCATCATTTGGGACGAGTGCACAATGGCTCACAAGCGCTAATTGAAAGCAATTGGCCGAACATTAAAAGATCTGCTCAATGACTTGAGATGTTTTGGAGGCGCAATAATTTTACTGTCTGGCGATTTCCGCCAAACACTGCCAGTCATTTCAAGTTCGACTCCAGCCGATCAAATAAACTCTTCCCTCAAATCATCCAATCTGTGGAGCTATGTGAAGAAACTTCAGCTGTCATGAGAGTTGCATTGCAGAACGATCGATCTGCTCAAGATTTTTCCAAGCAATTGCTGAATAAAGGTAATGTTCATGGCCCTGTCGATGAATGGAGCGTATTGATTTCATTTCCTCCGAATTTTTCAATTTCGTCTCATCGAAAGACGAACTCATCAAAAAAGTATTTCCAAACATCATTGCTAACCACAAAAATATTGAATGGTTGAATGAGCGAGCCTAAAAATTAAGATGTGGATGACTTAAGCTTTGTAGTTTAGAATCAGATAATTGGTACTCTGCATTCGCTCAAATCTATCGACCGCACAATTTGCAACTAAAGGTTGGGACGGTAGTCCTCATGCTTCCAAATCTAAACCAACCAAAACTATGCAATGGAACGCGTTTGGTGATAAGAAAATTGATGACCAATGTGATTTACGCTGCGATAATCAAAGAAAAATTTAAAGGTAAAGAAGTTCTCATTCCGAGAAAGAATTCAATTTCCGATTCGCCATGACGATTAACAAATCACAAGGCCAGCCCTTAAATGTTTGTGGTCTGCTTTATTTACGAAGTTCGCCGGGACATCTTGTATTAAATAAAATAATACGGCCTTCCATCCGAAACAGAATTGGAACGAGTTGATTGTGTCCGAATCCGCAACGACAGATGGGCGCGCGCGAATGAAAGTAATTGCATTTAAGCTTAAATAACTCCCCTAGTTAAACTAAAAATTGTTTTGAACTTTGTAAATCGTTAACTCTACTTAAACTGTTTTAAGTTTAAGTATAATTTTACATTCTTTTATAAACTTCATAAATATGCATGAAAAAAAAACCGAGCGGCCGAACCGATCTGTTCAATCCACTTACTTTTAGTCGATTTCGACCTCAACGGCGCTAGGGTTGCTGCATATGAAGCATTTAATCGGACAGCACTATTTCTTTTCATTTAGCTATGTTTAACCTTATTTTATATGTCACATTCAAATGTAATATTCAAATACTGGTTTAAGTAAAAATAAATGGATTTAAAGAGTAAATAAGGCTTTATAAATTAAATTATGATGCCTCTGTCTTCCTATACACAAACACGTACCGGCCACCCACAGTGTTTCAAACCGAGTTCGAAAAGCGAACGTAACCAAATCGTTCGGAATTGGGAACAGCAAAAGTAAAACGCTCGTTTTCGTTTCGTTTTTACTTTTGAAAACGTTCGAATTCGGAACAGGCCTGAATATTCCAAGACTTTTGACCGAAATATTTCATAATTTCATGATTTTTTGAAATGCTGCGGTTTTCATGACCGCTAGTGTATATGTTTTCTGATTTTCCTCACTCCAACTACGAATTTTTAGGAGATTTCCAGCCCAGCGTATAAGTAAACACTTATTGTACCTTAAAGTACAATGCGTGAGCAGCTGCTTTATGTCACAAACCCTATTTTCACTGAGCAAAGATCCCACGTGTCAGCTTACAGATTGCTGTAAGTATTCGTTTCTTTTTCTGCTCTGTCAATTGCGAAATCTAAGCGAATTTAGAGCGGCATCGTAAATTCAAAATGTCTGCCCAGTGAGGAAACATTCAACTCATATACGTACGTGCTAGTCGTAAAAACAGGCAGACATCCAGGCCACTGGCTCGAACTAAAAAGTGACCCAGGCTCAGCTCCAGTTCCAGCTCCAACCCAAGCCCCCCTCTTCTATAACCGAGTTGTTTCCCTTACAATGTTGGGACAACCTTTGTCTGCGAAATGCCAAAGAAATGAGTAGAAATGAACGGGAATGCCAGAATGAAGCAAAATTTATTACCAACGACGGACTTTACGAAAATGTCAATTTCGTTTTAACGACATCAAATGTTTGAGAAGCTTATGCGAATTGCTGTCACAAAGTGGATTTCAAGTTTGTCTCTCCAGACGATTGAATCTCAACCCCCCTTAATTTTTTGTTGTGATGGGGGGATGCTTTGTGTTGGCTTTAAATTGGTTTTATTTCTACTTTGTTGCAAAAGTTTTTATTTTCAACACTAGGTTACAAAATTTAGGAAATATGGAGAGCACTCGAGGCCTCGAAAGTCTAATTAAACTTTCAAATTTTAATGCATATATTTTTGGGATATGATTTAAAGAAATAAAGTCAATGCCAAGAACCTAAATATTCCAGAATTTCTTTATAGAATTTTTGGTTTATTCTTGAATTTATTCATAGACTTGTTTTAATACTTCATTTGTGAGTTCAAGAAAAAACAAAAAACTTTTTTTCTTAGCATAAACTTTACTCCCGGTCACCCCTCTCTGCTGTTGCCGCCAGCTTTGTAGTAATTAGCCATGAGAAGCTTCTCAAACTGCCGTTCGGATTCGGCGTTAATTAGAAGCGAAAATTAGAAGCGCATAAGCCAATAGATTGCGAGAGGCTCGGCTTTAGTTCTTTGGGGCTGTGTCAAGCCATTTTACATTTACATTGTTGAGTAGAAGTGCGATTCGTAGGTTAAAAATAAGAAACAAAATATGTTTTGACCCATTTGATAGTTTTCATACGTATTTTAGAGCTCGTTGCATTCAAACAATTTTCAGTTATGAATCGGTTATAACGATTAGATTTTAAGGTAGTGGTTTCAGTGATTCAAATTCAGTAAAACACAATGAAATGCGCGATAACTTCAAAGTCTTCTTACTATTCTCAAAATATAAAAGAACCAAAATCTTAAACTTTAAAAACTCATAATAACATTCACTTAAAATTAAGTTTCCTCTGTAAACCAGTGTAACTACAAGGTGCAGCTTCAAAAATTTGTTACTTATTCCAATTAAAGGCATCTCTGGCAAACACTTCTTCCCCGCGCACCATTAAATGTAACTTTGTGATGCGCTGAGAACAAATTTCTTTGTGTCCATGCATTTAAATTGTGTATTTTTTTAATGGCGGATCAATGAGATTTATATAATGAGCTCTGCTACTTTGGACTGGACTCCATAAAATGCCATTCCGCTTAATGCGACTACGCCATTTTGCTTTCATGTCGGCAAAGCCACACCGAATCGAAACGAAACGAACAAACGCAACGGCCTGGCATCGCATTGAAAAGAAATCTGATATCATTCGGCGTCCGTAAAGAAAAAAACCAAATAAAGGAAACCCTCGTCTTTTTATGGCCAACGAGTCGAGATTGTGAAGCAGATTTTACCATTTTGGATACAGCATTTTGTGTTTTTTTTTCGTTTTCACTCCGCTCGAAAACCCAATCTCTGTCTCAGCCCCAGAGGCTGACGATGACCGAGAGTTTCGCCTTTTGTTGCTGTACTTTTTAACAAGTTTTATGGGATGTCATGTGTCAAATGGAAATGAGAATTTATGTGTTTGTAATTGAAGGCAAGGCGCGGGTTGTCGGTGTCTCAGTCCATGTCCAGGGTCCCAGGCAAGGCAAGGTAAACGAATTTCGAGTTCAAAGCCGCGCCCAACTCCAGCCACCATTTTGCCGTGTTGGGGCTTAGGAACATGGTCAGCTTGAGTGGCATGCTGGCGGCTCAGCTTCGATGCATTTACATAAATTATAGTCTCTTTTGTGTATCTCAACTTATCAACAGGCGGTACAAATACATATATACAGGGGGTCGGCTCTTTGTTCGTCCCAATGCCTGCGGTTTCTGGACTGGAGTCCACGTTTCTGATTGTGGTCAGCCGGTTTCAGTGATTGCACTGCAGGTTGCATCTTGTTGGTTTTCTTAAAAAGATTTCTGAAAAGGTACATCCATTCTAATAAACAAATCAAATAAAACGAATCTTGAAATATTTAATTCTCAAAAAGGAGTTTTATGTTAGATTTATAAATGAAGTTAACTTTCCCCTATTTTTTGAGATTAATTTGCTCCCCGAAAGATTGCTCTACCTTTCCTTTCTTCCTTCATTTTCCATAGGTCACACATACCGACACCAGTTTTGGTATATTTTAAGCTTCTGAAAAAAACAAACAAATATCAAAACTATTGTTGTCTTGTTTTGGGACTCGAACTCACAACCTTTCAGCATTACACTGAACACGAATGGCATGTCATCTCATCGCACAGCACCATATCACATGATTGTTGTCCAATGTCTTAAATGCTATTAATACTTTTCTGCTATCGTTCCTAATTTATGAACATTGTGATCTCGAAAGGGATTGAAGTAAACACATTTGGCATGAAACAAGCTCGAAAGGATTGCGTCAAGCATTAAAACATTGAATTGAGTAGAATATCCTGTAAATCGGGATTGAATTTTTAAGCTTGTGCCGGGATTACTCTAAGAGAAAAAAGATTGAATTTATCTCGCCGTTTTTTTTCTGTGAGTATGTCTCAAAAAAGACTCGCGATATTACTTGAAAATGAGTCCAAACTGATCAGAAGATCGGATTAAAAACGACTCTTCAAGAAGAGTCGCGTTTAGGGTACCATTTTCTCCCGACAAAAGTATCATTTATGAACAGAAAACGAGCAAATTTCTATTTTAATCAGATCGAGGTCTCGAAAAAGACTCAAACGAGATCAAAAATTTCATAAAATGTTTGCTGGGAAGTACGAGAGAATTTTTTTCCCATATTTTCAATCCCGGAACTCTTGTCTCGATCACACACGTGATTGATTTTAGTTTGTTGCTCCAACTCCACAGAGTCCATCCAACGGATGAAATCAAGATGGCCCGATATTGACTTAAATAAACTAAACTAAACTAAGCTCGATATTTGTACTTAATTTGATCTTGAAATCGATTTCGTGCAGGGATGCCCAAGATTAAATTGGGCTCGATATTTGAACCATATTCAATCCGAAAGGGATTGCTTTAAAAATAAGCAAGATTGACTTGACTTGACTTAATTGACTCGATATTTAAACTTGATGTTAACCCAAAATATCAAGAGCCCTCTGTGACATGTGTAACGAACTTTTTGTACTTCAAACCAGCAAGTTCTTTCAAGCCTTTCGGTATGAGTGAGTATCAATTTGGCCTCACTTTATTGGTGATAAAGATTTTCTTGCTCTCGGTTTCTTCCGGTCTTTCACTTTGACATTGGAAATCTATTGGTATTTCAATCTCGCATAAATAACTCTGCATAAAAACTTCTTTTTTTTGCTGCTTTCAAGCCTCAAAAGATTCCGTTTTTAAAAAAATTTTTTTTCAACAGGGAAACACAAATGTAATGGCGCCTCAACGAGCTGCACCATTGCATACGTTATACTTATATTTATACTTATTTGTCTAGTTTATAACATTTGTACTCAAACTTTTTAAGAAAGCTTTATTCATACTTTGAGTTCAAAGCAACATAATTTCTCCCCACGATTTTTCACTTTGTGTACCTCATTTACACAATGAGGTAATCATTACCAATCAATAGTAATTTATTTTACATAACATTTATGGTAAGTCTTCTTGTACTCAACAGTTTTTTTTCCATATAAAATATCGCAATAAGCGTTATTGAAAACAATTCTACTCACAAAGGACTAACAAAAATGTTATTTAACATGAACTTTGCTGTATTTATTCAATTAAATAGTTCACCCCAAAAGTGTTTTACTTTCTGACCCTACAAGAACATATTTACATAATGATTTGCCCTTACACTATTCTTTTGTCATGTAAATGACATTTCCCTTTTTTTTGGGCTTTTCGATTGCCACCGCCACACGCTATTTGTATGGTTCCCACAGCACATTGCATTGATTTGACGAATTTATGTCGTTTTTATGAAATCAGCCATTAAATTAACTTTATGTCTCAATTAGTTTGAAATCGTAAATATTATTTCGTTGCGCGAATAAGCAACAACAATTTGGTTACAATCGAAGCGGGTTCCATAAAAAACACACTCACAAACTAAAACTACGAGTAAGTAAAAAGAAGGGAAGACCTGCAAGGTTTAAGAGTTGACGACTACCTCTGACGTCCGACTGTAAAAAAGCACTATTATAGCCAATTAAACAAAATAATAAAACTTTGCAGTGCTTCCAGAACTGATGCTGTTTCTCGTCGATTGTCTATGATGGACCTTATGCTACTTGTTTGCATGCCACGGGGCGTATGCGCAATAGAAGGCAGCTCAAAATTTATTAGCATTTACCCCATTCATCCCCCCTCGTTGCCGTGCCATGCCGCTTCCGCTCGATTTACGGTCACATTCTGTCATCTTTGTTGTTAGCCCCAGCCGCACTTTTTACGCTGATGAAGTTGTGCATCAATTTTATGGCCTTGGCAAAAATGTCGACAACGGAAATTACATTTTTCGGCAACATTAAAATTCCTTTCGGGCAGCTGATGTCAAATGCATGGCAAGAATTTTAGAACTTGCTTAAAGACGGAATCAAAAAGAAAAACAAATTATAATAAAATCTTACGAATTTTATAGGCAGCTTCAAGAAAAAAAACAAAATTGTAATTTGCATGGCAAATTTAATGGTTCAAATGCAAAATACATTTTTGTTTGTAATTTACCAGCATATAAGTACGCACCAACACCTTACTTTTACGATTTGAACAAGTAAGCGAACTTCAAATGCGACATAAAGTTCTATGGTAACTAGATAAAGTCCACTTAAAAATGGGTTTTCGTTTGCAATTCGCAAAATATTTTTACATTTAATATATAAGTGCCTTTTGGCATATAATGCAACGAGTATGTGTTATAAATCCAAAGGTTCACGTGCCAAATTCGCCAAAGAAAGATATCAGGAGCACAGCTGATTGTTCAGGTACACCCAAAAAAAAGTAGTCATCAAAATGACACTAATTAGTCATCAATTTGAAACTATTGAGTATCAAATTCTCTTTAATACTCCAAGTATCAAGTTGATATTTTCGAAAGTATTAAAATGATATTTCGAAAATATCAAATTGATACTAACTATTATCAGGCCGACACTATTTTGTATTAATTTCTTAGTTTCAATTTGAAACTAAAAATTATAATTTTTAATATTTTGACTGTCAAACTTTTGGTATCATTTTGATACTAGCTTTTCTCAATTTAATATTTAGTCTTATTAAGTTTAAAGTACCATTTCAGTTATCAGCAAACTGCCATTAAAACTAAAACATAAACATTAAAAACTGATTTATTTTATTCTGTATTCTTACAAAATATATTTTATGACCATGGGAAACATTGTACTTTTACATTTCAACGCGGGTGCTGTTCAAATACTGAAGTCACTGTAAGAAAGTGCATGATGTGAACCTTATTGACATAACAGTCGGCCCTTCTGATTTGTTGCTGCCCCAATTCTTCTGAATTCCCCAATGGTTCTGAATCCGCAGCGTATGCGAACCACGCCTTAACTGGAGATGTCTTTTTTTCTATCATCTTGGAAAGCACAGAAACAGCGTGGAGAACGACCTCTCTAAAAAGTAATATAGGTTCTTAACAAATGTGATCGAGGAACGATGTATATATGATAAGCTGCTTATCTTGTTAATATAGAGCTATATTATTGAAATACATTAATCGTCTGAGGGATTGTTTTACATAGCTTTTAGTTAAAGCAATTTACCCATGATGTAATAAGTATATCCCGTCATGAGAGCAGTTCTCTCGATTAGTCCCTTATTGTCAGTACTTGGCAGGCTGTCAACAGAGTAGGGTGGTAACGGACGAAATTTTATCGGATATTTTTGTTCGTTTCTTTAACCCTTACGTGAGGAGAAAACAAATGACCTTTTGCATTTATTGTCGTGCGAGTATTAAAACTGAGGGAGTAAATTTTATTCATGTTCCAAAGAAAGAAAAAAATTAATATTGTGGGAAGAATCCTTAGGATGCAGTTTTGGTCCAAATGGAAAAATCTGTCATACAGATTTTAAAGCTACCGATTGGAAGCCTTTAACCAACCAAGGCCAGGTGTCGTAGAGAAGACGTCTCATGTCAGATGCAAAACCAGAGCCGGAGCGTGAACTGAAAATCATTTGACACAGGGCGTAGGCTGCTACAGTAGGCTGCAAATGTACCCCACTGCCAGTCTAAGGGTTAAAAACACAAAATGTTGCCGTTTCACTTACTCACATGAAATTAGTAGGCTCACACTCATTTGTCAACATACAATAAGGCAGAGATTTTACGGACGGGACCACCTTATACTTATTTCATCATACATTTACCGATGTGTCTGCACTAAAATCAATCAGTTAATGTCAATCGCCAAGCGCCTACAGCTCTGCCAGCTCAGCTGGCTACGTTTTACATACGAGCATGACATTTCGCCTTTTCGAACTTCCAAAAAATAGGGTAAAGTTAACTTCGGCTCGGCCGAAATTTTATATACCCTTGCAGCTTCCATTGAAAACAAAAAAGTTTTTCTAAGACTACTTTTTGGACATTACTTTTCTATGGGATCTTTACAATATAGATGTCTGATTTCGACCAAACTTGGTGGAATCATGGAAAAGCATAATACACTGTTAATTACGAAATTCGGAGGCGATCCCATTTAAAACTAAAAAGTTTTTCTCACTAGAACTTCTTTTTCGACCGATCATTCATACTGCAGCTATATGCTATAGTCATCCGATTTTGATAAGACTTTGAAGAAATGTGTCCAAAGTATATAAAATAAGTGTATGCCAATAAAAAGGACGTTTTAATTAAAAACGAAAAAGTATTCCTCACTCGAACTAGTTTTTCGACCGATCGATCCTATGGGAGCTATATGCTATAGTCATCCGATTTGGACCAAACTTTGAAGAATTGTGTAAAAGTATATAAAATAAGTGTATGCCAATGATAAGGACGTTTTCATTAAAAACAAAAAAGTTTTTCTCACTAGAACTAGTTTTTCGACCGATCGTTCCAATGGCAGCTATATGCCATAGTCATCCGATTTCGACCAAACTTAGCGAAATCGTGGGAAGAGATAGTTAACTAAGAAATACGTACTTTGGTGGCGTTTCCATTAAAAACAAAAAAGTTTTTCTCTTTAAGACTAGTTTTTCGACCGATCGTTCCTATGGCAGCTATATGCTATAGTCATCCGAACCGGCCGGTTCCGACAAATGTGCAGCGTATTTGTACCAAAAGACTTCGTGCAAAGTTTGGTGAGGATACGGACAGACGGACAGACGGACAGGGCTAAATCAACTCAGCTCGTCGTGCTGATCAAGAATACATACGAGGTGTGTTCAAAAAGTATCGCGAATTTTGTGTTTTCTCAAAAATTATTTATTTATTCATGAATATCTATTTTGTCCCCTTCAAAGTAATCCCCATGAGATATTATACACTTGTGCCAACGGTTTTTCCAATTTTCGAAGCACTTCAAAAAATCATTTTTTTTATCATGTTCAGCTCCTCCTTCGATGCCGTCTTTATCTCGTCAAGCGTAGCGTAACGTCGTCCTTTCATGGGCCTCTTCAGTTTAGGGAACAAGAAAAAGTCACAGGGGGCCAGATCTGGGGAATACGGTTTCTGCGGCATCATTAGTGTGTTGTTTTTGGCCAAAAAGTCGCGCACAAGCAACGATGTGTGAGCAGGGGCGTTATCGCGGTGCAAAAGCCAATTTTTGTTCTTCCACAAATCCGGGCGTTTCTGGCGGATTGCTTCGAGCAAATTGCGCATAACTTGCAGGTAATATTCCTTATTGACCGTTCTTCCCTGTGGCAAGAACTCATGATGCACCACGCCCCTTCAATCGAAGAAAACTGTCAGCAAAACTTTCACATTCGACCGAACTTGGCGCGCTTTTTTCGGTCTTGGTTCGTGCGGCAGCTTCCATTGAGATGATTGAGCTTTGGTTTCCACGTCATAACCATAAGCCCACGATTCGTCACCAGTTATGACCCTCTGGAGCAAATTTGGGTCGTCGCGGACAGAGTTTAACATCTCATTAGCAATGTTCATGCGATGCTGTTTTTGGTCGCAATTGAGCAATTTTGGTACGAATTTCGCGGCGACCCGTCTCATGCCCAAATCATTGATAAAAATCGAATGGCACGAGCCAATCGATATGTTTAGGTCCTGAGCAACTTCTCTAACGGTGATTCGACGATTGGCCAATACCATTTTCTCCACTTCATTAATTTTTTCGTCTGTTGTTGAAGTGCTCGGGCGTCCGGCACGCTCTTCGTCGTTCACATCTTCTCGGCCTTCTGAGAACATTTTGTACCACCGATAAACGTTGCTTCAGTCCAAGGTAGCTTCTCCGTATGCCACAGTCAACATTCGGAATGCATCCGCGCACTTAATTTCGTTTTTCACACAAAATTTGATACAGGTTCTTTGATCCATTTTTTTGAATAGGTAAAAATCGAAGACGATCCAAAACACGTGCAAGCAAAGCAGCTGTCAACAATTAAGTGAACATTCAAAATGGCCAAGCTTGTCGGCATAAGTGAGAGACATGAGTACCAACATAAGGCCACCAAAAGTGCGATACTTTTTGAACACACCTTGTATACTTTATGTGGTCGGAGATGCTTCCTTCAATGCGTTAAAGCATCCGCACAATTTTATAATACCCTGCAAGGGCATAAAAACCATACTGGTTTTAGTTTCAATTTGAGACAACGTGTATTAAATTGATGTTGATACCTACATTGAATAAATAATAATATTTGGCTTGACACAGCCCAAAGTGGCAAAGCCGGGCTTCTCTCAATCGGTTTGAGAAGCTTTTTCATGGCTAGTTACCTTAAAGCTGGCACCAACAGCTAGTGAAGGTGACCGGGTGTGAAAGTTTTTCAAAGAAAAACCTTTTCATTAGATGTCCCATATTCTTTTCACTCTTACCTCTTACACAGCGGGCGCACACACTAGCCTCTGAGCCACACTCGGCCACTAGGCGTTTTTAATGATGGGGTATAAACCGGCAATTGTGCCCGAGTGTGGTGAAGCGGATAGTTTGTGCGCCTGCTTTGAAAGAGGTCGTGGGTTTGATCCCGCCTCGGAACATCTAATAAACAAGTTTTTTCTTTAAAAACGGTCATCTCCATTAGCTGTAGCGCCAGCTATGAAGAAACTAGCCATGAAAAAGCTTCACATACTTTGTGGTTCGGATTCGGCGTTAAATTGTAGGTCCCTTTTTCTTGTGCGATAATTAGAAAATTATTAATTTCAGGGTGAATTTGTGCGAATGCTTCTACACTCAGAAAATTTTTTTATTAGATTTAAGAAAATTTCGCCATAAAAATGGATTTGCCCTTAATTTAAGAAAATTTTCCTAAATTGGTGAAATTTTTAACCTGAATTTTAAAAAAAACACTAACCATTAAAAATATAAAGCCCAAAAATTGAGAAAAAATTTCCTTAAATTAAGAAAAATCGATGCACTTGTCTTTACCTAAAAGTAGGCAAAAAAAAACGATGCACTCGTCTTTATAAAAAAATAAGAAAAACGATGCACTCGTCTTTACTTAAAAACAAGAATATAATTTCCTAAATTTTAGAAACGAGTAACGATCTTCGCGTTTGACGAAAAAATGTATTTGAGACCTCAGTGCATTGTAAAAAATATCGGAAAAATATAGAAAATTTTAAAAACAACATAACTAAAAAAACAAAAGAAAAAAAAAATAAGAAAAATAAAAAAAATTTGTATGTCAATGCCTTGAATGGGATTCGAACCCACGACCTGGCGGCTGCCCGGCAAATGTCTTGCCATTCTACCACCTGTCTTGATTGCATTCTTTACTGTCATTTCGCCACCGTCTCGCGCGACACTGTTGTATCGGTGAGTGTTAAGATGTCCGTCGTTCGTGTTAGAGTGCCGAGGTCCTGAGTTCGAATCCCAGTAAGGGTAAGTAAAAAACAAATAAAAAAAAATTGTATTTAAAAAAAATTATCACTGCAAAAGTAGGTGGTGGTGTTGTTGTGGGCTTGGTGTGGGCGCTGAGTGGGTTGGGAGCAGCAGCAACACACACCCACACACCCCCCCACCCACCCCCTTTTAAATTTGTCTTTTGTGTGTAACGGCTTTCTTGTATTTGAGAAATTTTTTTCTAAATTTGATTAACACAAAACCCTTGTTTGAAGAAAAATAAGGTGGTATTTTGGGGGAAAGCTTTTTCTAAAAGTAAAGATAGTTAACCCTAGGCGCAAAAATAGGGGCGATTTTCTCAATTTAAGGGCGATTTTGGCCCTTTTTAGAAAGAAATTTTTCTGGGTGTATTCGGGTTCCTTCTTTGGGGGCTGGAGTTAAGGAATACAGGAATTTATGCTTCGATTTTTGTAGAATTCTCTCCAACGGGAGATTAGGTCAGAGATCGCTGTAATATTAGTTCCATCTTGGGTCCTGATTGGCGGTTTATTAGCATTTGTTTTTGCTAACTTCTTGATGGCTTTGTAGATACCACAAAGGTTGCCACTCCTCGCACATTGTTGCACTCATTACTAGATATGTCTAAAAGGTACGATCAATCTGACTGTTTCTTTGGAGCTGAGCATAAAAAGAAATATGTAAAATTAAACAAAATTTAAATCGTAACCTTACCCGACTTCGTCTGTGGTCCTAAAAGCTCAGTGAAGTATTGTGCGTATTCTTTCTAAATCTTTAAAAATTGAATGCAGCTTCCTTTTTAATTATGTAGATTCATTTTTGTTACATATTTGAAAGTTGATTGCAAAAGTGAATGCTCCATTTGTATTGTTTGTCTTGAACCAAACTCGTTCTTCGTATGTTGGTCATACCCATCTGCACTAGCTGATCCAAACGAACCATAACCTTCGCAGAAATTTCATTTTCAATGCCATCGTGCCTCGTGAGGCAAACCGCAAAATGAGTTGCGCTTCAATTGATGCGTTTAACGAATGCTAAGAAGCTTTGCGGCAGTTTCTCACATTTGCGGAATCGAAATTTTGAGCGTGGGATAAGTGCACACTTAAAGTGACTGAGTCTGGCCCCAACCACTGACTCTCACACACATACATATGTCATTAGTTAAATGGAAAGTATATATTTAGTATTTCTAATGGTGGACGACTGAACCAAGCCTAAAAACACCAAGCCGTTCGTGTGTATCTGTGCTCTTACAGTCGAAGAGAATGGGAAGCCTTGCGCCAGCAACTGCAGAGGCCATAAATTGCGCCTGTCAGTGTCTTAATGTCCCAAAAACTCCACAATCAGCAGCGGCCAGCGCCCAGCCCCTCGATGCCTTGCCCTTCTGGGTGTCCTGTGGTCGGCAGCGCAACTAAAGGAAAACAACGATAATTTATAAGTCGTAAAATGTCCGCCTGTTTCTTTTCGAAGACGACGATGAAAACGGCACGAAAATGGAATGCGAAAATGTGGACTGCAATTTCCTAAATGTATAGCAGTTGCCCAGCGATTAGCAGCCTTCTGGAGGACATGAAACAGTGGCGTTTACCATCCCCCTGGCTAGACGTCGCCGCCGCCATTGTCACGCACAGGCGAAACAAGATGGCCTCTCAGCCGAAGGGTATGCGAGGGGCGAGTTTTATTTGCTCGACAAAAATATCCAAATAATTGGCAACGACAATTTCACTAAACTGCCAAATATTTTCAAGCTCACTGAATCGAATCGCCAAAAATTATGGCCCAAGCAAAACAAATGAAAACCAAGTTAAGAGCAAACGCAAATCGAGCATAAGTTCGAGAGGTGGGGTAGTAGGAAATTGAAGTGAGATTACCAATTGCAGAGTAAACTGAAATCAAATATTTTGAAACCAGGGATGGAATACCTAATTCAAGGAAACAAAACCAGTTTGCTTTGCATAAGGCTGAACCAAATCTGTAATTGGTTTAGCTACGGAGTCTGGGACTTAAGTTCTAAAAATAAACACAACAATACATTAAGAGTTCATTCTTAGTCCGCGGTTCGACTGGATCAGCGAAAACTTAAAGTTTCATTGAACCACTAAGCCGAACCAGAATGAATTAAATAAAACATGAACTTGTTTTCAAGGATATGCTTTGGGGAGTGTCCTTTTTAAAAAATACTATCACTGCTGCTACCTTGAACAAACTCAGTTGAATTGGAATTTTCAATTTTATACGCCGACGGCGAGGCCATCATACGAGACAGGGTCAGAGGAAGGAAATCACGAGCAGCGCACTGCAAACTGTGCGAGAGCGAACGAAGCGAAAGCCAAGAGATTTCAACTCGCACGAGCAGCAGCGCAAAGTGGTGATTTTGTATTTGCCTTTTACACACACTCGCACAGTCACACACATACATACACACACACACACACACTGGTCTATACACCTCTTTAATGCTGTTGTTCTGGTTTTGGCGCTTGCCTGTTTTTTACTGTGCGCCGCCCGAGTATTTACCACTTTACAATGGAGTTTTAGTACCGCGAGTCGTCATTGTCGTCGTCATCATCGCCGCATAAAGTCGAAATTAAAACCGCGGAGTGTCAGCCATAAACCAGTAGAATCCACTGCTCAATCGCTGCACGAGATAATCTGCACCAATCGCACGCAGTTCCACCATTTACCATAATTATATATGTATGTACGGTCGCCCAATAAATCGAATCCAACTCAAAGTTCCCACACTTCGGAAATGTTAAGTGTAGCTATTTTAATTAAACAGTTTATGAAGCAATTTTAATTTGCATATCACATCAAATAAAAATGAAGAAACTCCGCGGGCAAATTAGTGCAATAATTCACGCAAAGCTGATTTAAGGTTTGGAAAACAAAGACTTTATTTCGTTGGTATCAGATTGCAAGAAAAAGGTAAGCAGTATGTATTGAATTCGTGAATTTTGATTAGCTTACTTACCGTAGGGTATAATTGATGGCGGAGTATTGATTTTTATTTGATACAAAAATAAAGTTTACATCTTCTACAAACGCTAACTGCCGCTTGAATTACTGCCGTGTCATTATCCTTGTCGAATCGGTATAATTATCTATTTGTGCAGCGCTAGTCGTATGCTTTGTGAGAGGCCTTTTTACTTACTCTGTACCAGCGGTACACAGAGTATATTGGGTATGTGCAAAAAGTATGTAACAACCAGCGGAAACTATCTAAGATATAGAGGTTTGACGTGTATGAAACAAAAGCTTCTTAAACTAGCAGGCCCACAAGTATATTTTAAATTTGTAGTTTATTTGGCGCCATTCTAAGTTTAATTAGAATGAGTTTAGCTGGCCGAGGTCAAGAAGTTTTTGGCCAAAGCTTTTGGTACCCAAAAAGTTTGGGCTTTTGTAATGTAAAGTCTAACTATCCGTTCAAAATTTACCGAAATCAAGACCATTCGTTGACAAAATCCCGCTTTTTCGTGAACTGTGAACGGCGGTGTCATTTCAATAACGCAATTTATTGGATCTTCATTAACGTTTAGGTGTTGCGTTAGAACCATTTTGTGCTCAACTTGGGAACATTTTGGGGTCGTTTTACAAACTTTCGGGCTTCTTTTAGAAACATTTTGGTAAAGTTTTAATACCACTTGGGGCTCTTTTTGGCAAGAGTTTGGGAACAATTTTGGAACATCTCGGTCCTATTTTGGGAACATCGCGGTCTCATTTTGGTAACACATTGGGTTCAATTTTCAAACAATTTTGGTACATTTTTGTGAACACTTTGGTTATACAATGTGACTGATTTTAAGACACTTATAATATTCAAACTAGCAAGACTAACCCGGTTAGATGTCATGTTATGTTATCACATAACTTTAATAGCCAAACACAACACCACAAAGGAGGCTGGTCAACTAAACAGGAATCTCCCGGTTCTATCATTAGAGCAGAAGCAGAGGGTTCCTCATGCCAGCATAGCTATAACTGCTTGGGAATTTCTAAGCAGCATAAGTGCAAAACCAACACAAGAACACCAATTGTTCATGATTTCCGAACAACTGTTCGCATTTTGAACGGACGCGCTTGTTTGTTGTAATGTAGTGGGACCAGAGCTGGTGTTTTGCCGTGAACGTCGGGCTTGATTTGTGAACAGAAACTCATTAACGAAATGGTTTAAAAAGGAGTCCGCTTGGGCTGCATTTTGGACCGCAGTTTTTTTCTAAGTGCAACTGTTTAAAGTTCTGATTACATAGAAAGGCTTAACAATCAAGAGTCATTTAGCGAACGCCTTCTGATGATTGGATTGGACATCCATGAAACAGCTATAAAGGTATCCAGCTCTTTTTGGTGTATCAATGCAAAGTTTTTTATAGTTGTAACCTCGAGCCAGCTAAACTTATTACTAAGTTTATTATACATTTTTGCTTCACCCTCGGGGCATTTACTAACTTCATAGATCCTACAATTTTAAAGATGCACCTTTACATATTTTGTAATCAGGATTATTTATCGATCCGCTAATTGATTGGTAAAGTTCGGACGAACGATAGTTATGTTATGAGTAATAAGCAAACGAATGTTTGCTGTTGCTGCGCAGAAGTAGCGCTGTTTTCGTCTCCTACTGCAGCATTAAAATTTATACTCAGAATACTCCTTCGTTGGTACAGAGTATATGATAGTTGGGCTTGAACTCTAACCATTGTATGATTTCCCGTATTCATTTGGACTGTATATATCTTTAATATCCTTTTAATCGTACAACGGAGCCGAAAATCATCCAAAGGATATGAAAAATTATCTTCCTTTCGATGATTTACAGCTACGTTGGATGATTAAAATGATATTAAAGGCATATCAAGTCCAAATGGATCTTTTTTGGATCTTTTTTTCCAGTGTGCAAAAGTCGACACAAAAAATCAAACGCAACGTTGACTGAAGCCTTTGCGTATACGAGTGTCCCTATTTAGCCTTACTATATTGGTAGGAAAAATTTGCTTGCTCTCGGTTTCTTTTTGCTCTTTAGCAGTAAAATTAGAAGACAGGATCATTGGATTTTCAAGTTCGAATCTGAGCTTAAGCTTTGACTTTTTGAGATTGATGTATGTATTTCCGACCCGTACTTGAAGTTCAGTGGCCGGGTGGCTCAGCGGCTAGTGTGCGCGACTGATGTGCAAGAGGTCGTGTGTTCGATCCCGCCTCGGAACATCTAATGAAAAGTTTTTTTCTTTAAATAAACTTTACACCTGGTCACCCCTCTCTGCTGTTGGCGCCAGCTTTGTAGTAGTTAGCCATGCAAAAGCAACCTCAAACTGCCGTTCGGACTCGGCGTTAAACTGTAGGTCCCTTTCTTTTGTGCGAATATTAGAAGCGCACAAGCCAACAGATTGAGAGGAGCTCTTTGGGGCTGTGTCAAGACATTTTTACTTGGAATTTCAATCCGAGGGTCGAGATCAAATCCATTTTTTGCAGCTTCATTTTAGCTCTCCATTTTTTCTGTAGATAATTTCTTCGTATTGTCCACTTTTCTCCTAAAACCTGTTTTGACTAAAACTGTTATATTACGTGACTAAGTTCTTATATGAGTTCGCAGTAGCACATCTAAACAGTATATATTTTTACATTGAATGTGGAGTGTTCTGAAATTTTACATCTACTAAAATAAGAAACAAGTTCTCTATAAAATTTAGAATAAATTTTCGGAACTGGTTAGAATTGATTTTATCACTTTACTTATAAACTTATTCTGAATTTTTCATTTATAAGTATTAAGTTAGTTATCAAAAGATCTTAACCTTATTTCAAGAACTAGTCGAAGTTAATGTAGGTGTTTTACAGGCTTAAGCCCGCTTTATAGAGCACTTAAAGCTATACAAAAGTATAAGCTAATCGGGCCATCCACACTCGAATTTGTTTATCGAACTGGTTCTTTGAAAAGAACACATTTACCCACTAAGCAAGCGAACATTTTTCACCAACGTCAATTGCATATTAATTTCAACAAGTAAACATAGCAGAAAAAACAATTGCAAAAAAGAGAAAGAGTGGCTCATTTAGGAGGAATTTGATAAACTCAAGCAAAATTTCTTAGTTCATTTGGGCACGTGATCACTGAACCAATATTCTGGACAAATGATTTTCATGCAATTGTTGCCATCTATTGACGAACACGTTCGTCAAGGAATATAGAAACATTGTTGTGAATAATTTAATAATTTTTTGTATTCTATTTTATTATATAATTGAAAATTGTATTATAACTTTGCCCAGAAGTTTGAAACGCATAGAAGGAATCATCTCCGACCATCATAATGAATATATTTTCTTGATCAGCATGACGAGCTGAGTCGATTGAGCTTTGTCCGTCCGTCTGTCCGTTTCTACGCAAACTAGTCCCACAGTTTTGAAGCTATTGAGCTGAAATTTTGCACAGAGATATCTTTTAGCTGCACACTGCACATATGTCGGAACCGCGAAAATTGGATTGGTAGCTAACAATAGAATGTTTATACCCTTGCAGATGGTATTATAAAATTGTCCGGATGTTTGTAACGCATAGAAGGAAGTATCTCCGACCACAAAAAGTACATATATTCTTGATCAGTACGACGAGCTGAGTTGATTTAGCCCTGTCCGTCTGTCCGTCTGTTTCTATGCAATCTCCTCCGTCAGTTTAAAAGCTATCCTCACCAAACTTTGCACGAAGTCTTTTGGTACAAATACGCTGCACATTTGTCAGAACCGGCCGGATCGGATGACCATAGCATATAGCTGCCATAGGAACGATCGGTTAAAAAACTAGTCTTAAAGAGACAAACTTTTTTGTTTTTAATGGAAACGCCTCCAAAGTACGTATTTCTTAGTTTACTATCTCTTCCCATGATTTCACTAAGATTGGTCGAAGTCGGATGACTATAGCATATAGCTCCCATAGGAACGATCGGTCGAAAAACTAGTTGGCATACACTTAATTTATATACTTTTACACAATTCTACAAAGTTTGGTCGAAATCGGATGTCTATAGCAAATAGCTCCCATACGAACGATCTGTCGAAAAACTAGTTCTTGTGAGAAAAACTTTTTTGTTTGTATTTCTTGGCATATTCTTGAAAGTTTAGTCGAAATCGGATGACTATAGCATATAGCTCCCATAGGAACGATGGGTCGACAAACCAGTTCGAGAGAGCAAAACTTTTTTGTTTTTAATGAAAACGTTCTTTTTATAGGCATACACTTAGTGTATATACTTTGGACACATTTCTACAAAGTTTTATTAAAATCGGATGACTATAGCATATAGCTGCAGTATGAATGATCGGTCGAAAAAGAAGTTTTAGTGAGAAAAACTTTTTGTTTTAAATGGGATCGCCTACAAATTTCGTAATTAACAGTGTATTATGCTTTTCCATGATTTCACCAAGTTTAATCGAAATCAGACATCTTTATAGTATAGATCCCATAGAAAAGTAATGTCCAAAAAGTAGTCTTAGAAAAATTTTTTTGTTTTCAATTAAAGCTGCAAGGGTATACAAAACTTCGGCCGAGCCGAAGTTAACTTTCCCCTATTTTTTTTTTGTTTTTTTTTAAGTTTATTTAATTTTTGAATGGCACAAGACATAAAGCTTATAAATTAAGTCATTGGTCACAAAATTAAGTCAGTGATCACAAAAGTTTCAAGTGTATTTAAACTTCGGCACAGACGAAGTTAGCTTTGCTTTCTCGTTTTTTACTTACCCTGACTGGGACTCGAACTCGGGACCTCGAAAGCCTGCACTCACTGACTCCACCGCTCAGCCAACAGCAGCACATCTCGGGTGTTTACCGCCTCTTCTAAGTCGTATTATAAATTGTCGGTGCCACTGCCGACCAATGCTGAGAGCGAGAGAAGAAATTGTTCTTATTTGTTGCTCGCGGTGTCTGATTTTTTGCTCCCCGCACTTCCCTCGCCGATAAGCTCGAAATCAAGAACGATTGATTCTTGGATCCGAGAATATTTCTTCTTAAAAAAAAAACAAGAAGAAAAATACTAAAACCAAGAAGAATTCGTTCTCGCCGATTCGTTCTTCATTTCTCTGGGTGAAGGGTCACGTGGCCCACGTTCAACCTTAAACGTACCAATATCCTTTTACGTCAAAGCAGGGAAACCATCTATCTTCTAGTCGGAGCCCTAACGGTTCACTGCCTCATCGGAAAACATGCAGCACGCTTGGGCAACGCTCTCAACGACTTCTGTAGAGGAAGAGGAGGAAACAATCGAACTGCATCTTCTATGCCACTGACCAGCACTTAGTAGGTGGAGACTCAAAACCCTTGGTAACTCCTTTCTACTCAACCTCTCGAAAGTATCAGAATGGTTCAATCGGGATGAACCCCTTCTGGCTTAAATATGGAATATATGGTATCGCATTGGGCCTATCTTGGCCTAAGTGTAGGCACAATTTATTGCCCCTAGCCATCTCATTCTAACCTACAGTGAGTTGGCTGTGAAAAAACTCATTTGAGAGTTCAGATTGGATACTTCTAATATTGGTTAATAAGATCGAAGGAGGTTCCGCAATAATTTGTTGTTGTTGTTTGTCTTTGATGTGTGCAGAGCTTAGTGAAAATAGTGAAGAAGGTTACTCTGATCTCTGATACATTTCGTGGTTATAAAATCTTACTTAAGTGTTTATTTTTTACTTGGATGTCGTGTTTTTAACACCAAAACTAGTTTGAGGGAATACAAACAGACTTTTATTGGAAAAATCGCTATTTTGATTGTTAATTCTTGTGTTTAGACTAGGTTTTGTCTCAGAATTAATAGGAGCATCAGACTATATGTAACATTGCAGTGAAAACCTAAGGCCAAAAGCAGCACAGAAGAGCTCAACTCTCCTCGTAACTAGTCTAATTTGTAAAATGCCATAAGATGGTAGCGCTACACTCTCACTGAGAAAAAGACATTTCAAAGCCATCCGTTTCCACTGTGAAAAATGTTTCAATGCACTCCGCTCTTTCAGTGAACAGATTCATCATTTAAGGTGTTGAGTTACTCAAATCATAAATCTTCAGCAGAAATTGATTGGTCAGCTTATAATTCACTTTAAGATTTACTATTTGGTATAAAATACACTTGAATTGTTAGTTATCTTTACCTTTTAAAGCTTTTTGCAATTCATAAAATCATTCACATGCTTTATCAAAATGTTCGTTAGTTTAATAGCCACTTAAAAAAAATCACACACTTGACATTTGTCACCACCCCCTTGGAATTGTAAAATACGAGCCAATTTGCATAGTCAAATACATGAGATTTCTTTTAAAAAAAATGTACCACCCAAACATTTTTTTTTAGTTTGATTACTTTTGGCACTTGTCTCCACTTATGACGACGGGGTGGACTAATTAGCTGGGCTAAATGGATGCCCTTGCTAATTATAATTGTCCCAATTGGTGGCAAGCATATTTACGACTGTCTCTATAAAAATAATGCATTATAATGGCAATAAAACAATAAATTATGAAAGGAAAGATATATGTATGTATGTTTAGACGTTCATACATACATACTCGTGTATATGGTCAGCCATAAATATTTACAGCCAAGCAAACACTTGCTCGAATTAAGTACTCGTTAAATTGAAATTGAATGGCGAACGAACCACCGTGCAGTGACCAGAAAGCGCACAAATTGATAAAAAGATAAATTGAATCATAAAGAGGGGCGCTCTCGTTCTCTTTCGACAGTCGCAGACATTTTGGAGTCCAATTGCTGGCCGTTCGCCACTTTTTTAATTGTCTTTGAGCAAATTCGCAATTGAACGTTCATTAAAACAGCGCCGTGGATACACAGAGTAAAAGCTCATGGTACACTCAAACAAAACACCATAGAAAATTATACTTTTATTTCCATGATTAATTTCTTATTTTTTTTAACATTTAGTCATTGATTCAGATTCTTAAATCAAGAATTGTTCACACCAAAGTAAGGTAAGAAATTCTTAAAATGTGTTTTCAGTTTAACTACAAAATGCATGATTTTAGTACGAACTAGATTCACAATGTTATATCTAAAATGTAAGCAATAGAACAGGCAAGTTTTAATAAAATAAAATTCCCAACTGGTTTTATCACTTTGCTAATAAATAGGTTTTTGATCTTCAGGTCAGGGTATTAAGCACAAATGGGGAATAGTTTGAGAATTTTATAGACTTAGGTCAATAAAAGTTTGACCTTATTTTAATCATTTCTGGCTTGAGACTATACTGTATTGAAAGTATACTCAACTTGTAAAGAAGTACGCACCAACGAAATTGTAGGCTGAGTATGTATATTATGTATTTAAATCGCTTTAAGAATCAAGTATTTCCTACTAACAATGAGAACTTGTGACTTGAATCAAGTAAGTGCTATATTTCCATCCTTATTTCAAGTACAAGTTTCTTGATTTTTTTTCTGAGTGCAACAGCGGTAACAGAAGCTGCCTTTTATGACACACAAACATAAGCCTCAGCCGCAGTGCGCAGCTTCCCATTACCGTTAGCCCACGAGCCTGGGCATTTTGTATGATTAACTTTCGGATTTTGTAAAATTATAATGGGTCTCCGATGTGAATGCGGGTGGGTCTGAATGGCAAATGTCGCTTTTCACCCTCCAAAATGGAGGGTAGCTGGCAAACGAATTAAGCTCGTAAAATACGCAAACAAATGCAATGCGTTAGGCTGCTTCCTTTGGGGACTGGGACTACTGCTTTCACTTCCGCGGCGGCCAAAAGGGACGCTCATAAAACGGAGGGAAAATCCCCATAAAATTTTGCAACCCCCAAAAAAAGAGCGACAACAGCAACTGGCACCCAAAAAGGGGCTGGCATAGAAACTACATTAGCATTCTGCGGAAATTAAGTTGCCTATTCAGCCCGTTTGGCAGCCAAAAAGTCTTAAAATTATGCCCGTGAAGGCATGTCAAACACACGTGTGCGTGCCAACAGACATATTTATAATATTTCTTAATAGGTGTAACACCCTTTGAAGGTTACGTTTGTTTGGATTCTTAATGAATGTACGAGAGTTGCTTTTTTACCATTTTGATTTGACAAATATATTAAAATGTCACCCATTTACGTCTACCTTGGGGCAGTTGTTGTTTCGCCTGTATTAGTTAATAAAAAAAATCGTGCATGATCGTGCGTATTGGTGCTCAGCTATATAGGTATGAAAAGGCAAATAAGAAAGTCGGTCAAGCCAGACTATAATATTCTCTGTACCTCACAAAGTTTGTGATAAGGTGTGTGAAGTGCTGCCTATCGCCGTAACGGCTGGTGCTGCCCATCATAGTTGTTTGTTTTCCTTATAACTCAACTACCGTTCATCCGATCAGAACCGCAAAAATCTCTAGTGATTTTTGTATACTAATACTGACTAATACTGATTGCATTAACATGTGAAGTGACAGAGAAATGCTTGGTTACTAGATAAATTGTCGAAATTTTGGCAAATTAAAGCCGTCTGTTCAAAGCATATTATTTTCCAAATCGCTAAACAATCACCAACTGTATACTTGTCACTTTACATGTAAGTCAGTTATTGGAAACTGGAATAGTGTTTTAAGGCGTTACCTTTTTGTTCTGTCATCCTAATAAATGCCCCTCAAAGTATGCAATGGTTATAAACAGGGATTAATACCGAAACGATTTTTGGTTCCGGTAAGACCCGAAAGTAATGTTTCGGTAAAAGGTTATATTTCGGTTTTTTATATTATAAAATTGTCCGGATGTTTGTAACGCATAGAAGGAAGCATCTCCGACCACATAAAGTATATGTATTCTTGATCAGCATGACGAGCTGACTTGATTTAGCCCTGTCCGTCTGTCCGTCAGTTTCTATGCTATCTCCTCCGTCAGTTTTAGAGCAATGCTTACCAAACTTTGCTCAAAGTCTTTTGGTACAAATACGCTGCACGTTTGTCGGAACCGGCCGGATCGGATGACTATAGCATATAGCTGCCAAAGGAACGATCGGTCGAAAAACCAGTTTTAGTGAGAAAAACTTTTTTGCTTTAAACTGAATCGCCTCCAAACTTCATATTTCTTAGTTTACTATGTTTTTCCATGATTTCACCAAATTTGGTCGAAATCGGACTTCTATATAGTATAGATGTCATAGAAAATAAGAGTCTGAAAAGTATTCTTAGTTAGAAAAACTTTTTTGTTTTCAATGGAAATGTCCTCAAAATTGGCATGTATTTGTATTTGTATATGCTCTCACACGATTCTACAAAACTTGGTCCAAATCGGATGACTATAGCATATAGCTGCAGTATGAATGATCGGTCGAAAAAAAAGTTCTAGTGAGAAAAACTTTTTTATTTTAATAGGGATCGCCTCCAAAATTTCGTAATTAATAGTTTGTTATGCTTTTCCATTGCACCAAGTTTGGTCGAAATCGGACATCTATATAGTATGCCGGTTTCAATACGGTACCCATTAATTTTTTTCGGTATACCGGTACGCACCGGTATAAGTAAACATTTTTTAATTATTTTAAAAAGTAAATTCTAAGATAAGTCCAAATCATTTTATTCCTTTGTTGTAATATAAAGAAATAATATTTAACATAAAAGTTTCAGTCATTTGACATTTAAAGTTAAATTATAAACGCTTTTTCACATTTCGTTTTATTTTACGAAATTGACTTCCAAGAACTTACGTACAAAAAAGAAAATGGTATTATCTGGGGTTAATGCTATATTTTTTCATATCCTTAAAAAGCCGTTATGAAAAAGTTGAAAATGACCTGAAATTCATTTAAAAGTGAAATTTTTTCATATTAATTTGATGAATTTTCTGATCAAAAGTATATTAATGTAATAAAATAATGAGATTAATCACTAAAAATTTAATATTCAATGTCAAAATGATATTATTTAGCTGCAATATGACATTTTTAGCATCAAAATGATATGAAAAAATTTATATATGCCAAATATCAAATTAACCAGCTCAGATCATATTGATATTGATATATTTTCTCCCTGTGAGATTATAGAGAATATAAAATACTGTTTTTTCGAATTAAATTTTGGCTTTTCTAAGTCCAAGTCTTATTTATATAACATAGCAATGAAAGGTTGCAGTAAAATAATACTTCTAAGCAAGGATTAAAACCGAAACAACAACCTTTTTTTTTAACCGGTATTACCGAATCAAACCGAAACCGCAACCGAAATCGAAATGGATTTTATTTCGGTTAACCGTAACCGAAACAAAATAACCGGTTCCATTTCGGTTTTCTTAGATTCTTAGATCCCAGATACAATGTCGCAATTGCTGCTGAGAAAAAAGAAGTATGTATTGGACTATTAACACAACTATTTTCAAGAAACCTGCCTATTAAAAATTTAACAGAATTGGCGGATGCTAACACGAGCTTAAACACAATTGTGTCAGTTGAAATGGATGAAATTGATGTGTATATGAATAACCTTACTGAAGAAACCAATCTATTTAATAAAGGAATAGTACAAACGTTGCATTACATGCGTTTCTAGATGTTAAAAGATTGAGTACTAGTACCGATTTATTTAAATGGTTAGAAGAAAATTCTCTTTTGGGTATTTAACCCAGAACTATATATTATTTATCGAAAGTAGTACTAGCTGTTCCTTCAACACAAGTAAGGGTCGAACGGCTATTTTCTGGTGTTAAATTTATAATGAATCCATTATGAAACATACTTTAAGCGCATATATGATACTAAGATCAAATCATATGCAATATTCTTTTAAAACCGTAACCGAAACAATTTTATTTTAATGACCATAGCCGTAACCGAAATCGGTTTTATTCCCTGCTTCTAAGCGAACTTCGCCACTCTCACCTTCACAACTTTTGAAATCTCTTACAATTCTGGAAACTTTGTGGAGGACTCTGACCACCACTTTAGAATGTTATAATGGTTTCGAATAAGTTTCTGTGAAAAAAAAATTTAATGAAATCCAGCAGCTTATTCATCAACTTCATCATCGATTTCAGATAAGCTAGTATTAAAACACTCATAAATTAGCAGTGATTGATCAGTGATTGATCAGCAACCAAAGAAATATTTGTTAAAACAGTAATACAGGATTTTGTTGCTCAGGACTTAGCATTACGTTATACATTTGGTCCAAAAATATGCCACATTGAAAAGCATTGTTCTCAAAAAGGTATTTCTCAAGCTTTTCTATTTCCTGAACGAGCGATTTCGCTAGAGAGGACGTATTTTTTTATATTTCCACTTTGCAGTGTATCCAAATGGAATAAAAATCACTCGAATCTAGATTTTGGGCTTAAGTCTTAGTTGTGGTCTTTTTAGATGTATCTAATATACGTACTATTTCGCCAACTGAGACCCACTTTTTCCGATATAGCAGAATGTCGTGTTCGGCGTCCGCAAAATTGAAGTAATGTTGAAGATGTCTACTACCAAACGATTTAAGCCTTCTTTGAAAAGTGAGAAGAAAATTTGACATAGTGTAAAGGAAGTCTTATGATTCCTTTTTCGTGTAACAAACATCTGACCAAAATTATGAAGTTAAAAAAAAGCCGAAACCCTACAGGTACCAACGTTTTGGTTTTGCACCGGTTCTATCGGTTCCAATAATAACGGTTAAGGGTATTCGGTTCTCTAAAAAAATTTGTATCGGTTCCGGTACGGGATTTGAAACGGTTGTTTATAAATAATACTTAAGTAGGAAACCTTTTATTAAACTCTGGAACACAGAGTATATTAAGTTTGTGCAAAAGTATGTAACAGACAGAAGAAAACATTTCCGACTCTATAAAGTATATATATTCTTGATCAGCATCAACAGCCGAGACGATATAGCCATGTCCGTCCGTCCGTATGAACAAACAGATCTCAGAGATGGTAAGAGATAGAGGCTTGACATGTATGGGACATATGCTTCTTATACTTGCAGGCAGATCAAGTTTTATTTCTATTTTTTCCACGCCCCCTCCCGCCCCCGCAATTTAGAAAAAACGTCATATCTCCGTCAGTTTTATAGATAGAAGGTTCGAACCTTCTGGACATATATTGAAATCAAGATTATTTATCGATCCGCCATGGGCAGCACCGGTCGCAACGGTTATGGGCAGCACTTTACACGGCTACGGCTTATCACAAATTTCTTTTGAATACCTTTAACTGCTTCGTCTATTTGAGGGAATGTTTAACTTTTTCGTTTAAATGGATAATTGTAAAAGGAAATACTTTTTAACTTTTATTGTGATATTTTTTTTTGTGTATTAACTAAGTAATGGATAAAAATATCGATGAAAGCTGTTCCTTGACTGAAATCATTGTCGTGGTGAGCTGCCAAAGCCGGTACCGGTTTGGACTAATAAGAAAATCCTTATTCGATTTTTAAATAATATAAAACTACAGTTGCATCTGCATCTGTTTCAACGAATGGATATTATTAAAGTTGTTTTAAAGGGTTGCCTGTATCTCCTAGGTTAGATTTGTTGAAGTCTATGAAAAATAAAGAAAAAATGGAAAAGGTTTCGAAATTCTGCATTTTGTAAGTAAATGAAACTGCCTTGTTGCGGCTGATGTTGGTCGATAAATCTACAGAAAAGCAGATAGTCGTATTTAGTACAATGAACAGGGAAACGGAGACGGACATGAACACAAAAGGCGAGAGAGCAATAAAAATGGCTGCGAATAAGAATGAAAAAAAAAACCAGAAATTCAGGGGAGACAAACCCAATACAGGCACAGGGGCAGTTTTTTTCTTCTCAATGTTTAGAGATACACAGCAAAGCTGAAGATACACAACTCAGATACATACACAGGCCAAATGGCTGGCAAATGTGTACCCATCTCAATGCATGTATGAGAGCAGACATGCGCAAGTGTGCAAGCGAGATGCCACCAAAAGGGGAGAGCAGGCAAAACGAGAGAGAGAGAGCGAAAGAAGTGACTACCACACGACCACAAAGAGCCAACAGAGAAAAAGTCAACCCAACGCTGAGGGAAACGAAACGGGGAGCAAAAACGGAAAACACATTTTCCAGCCTCGTCGTCTTTTTACAACGAATTTTATGGCATTTGGTCGTAAACTTCTTGTTAGTGTAGAGCGGATCGCAGCGCGTGAGCAGCCGAAATCGAATTCGAACGCCAAAAAAACCTCAAAATTCGAATTCGCTGTAAGTGACTCCAAACACGCCGATCGATACAAATAAAAACGTTCTGTGATTAGTGATTAAAAGTGCTGTTTTATACCGCAAAATTAATTAACGTCCAGTGATGGATGGTCTGAGTGGCCCGGTTAACTGTAAACCGTCGGAGCTTCGTCCTCCACTCAACTGACCACAAAACCGCGAATAAAGCTGTCATGTAAGTGCAACTGCCTGGTCTTTGGGCCATTAGTTTATATCCAATTTGAATAACAGTTCACTTTCAAGGCTAGGTAACCTAAGAACATAAATCGGGGTGCTAATCGTTCAAGGTTGTCGTTAATGCCTTTTAATGGGTTCCCATGGTTTGCACCAGTTGCTATTGTTGTTGTGCAGACTGCCAAATGTGCGTTATGCAACCGCTGTGTTTCTTTTGGGTACCCAAGTGCATTGGAAAATTGGAAAGTTTCAAATGGTATAAGCCCACAAGTTGAGATACCAAATTTATTTATGAAAATTTTACTTGATGTTTGATTCAGTAATACCGTCTATAAGTATTGTGTGCGCTTTGCGGACTGAGTACGAAAATTTGCGATATGAAACATGTCTGCTTTCTTTTCATGAACCAAACCCCTCAGATTCGATTTGATTCAGGTTTATAGGGTCTATTAAACAGTACCAAAATCCGCATCTTATAAATTAATGACCTTCCGAACCGAACCTCCACATTTTAAAAGAGGGTTCGGTTCAAAAAATGACCTTACATCAACTGCTTGATTTCATTTTATTCATTTTTATAGTTTAACAATGTTCTGTCTAACTTTAAAGGGGCCTACTTAGGAACGACAACAAATTATTTTTAATTACAAACAAGGATTGAGAGGAAATTATATGAGAGTACTTATTATAGCTTAGACAAAGGTAACGGAAGGGTTCGTAATGAGCGTAGTTTGTCAGGCAAGGCTGAGGGTGAATTGGATAAAAATTTCTAGTAGCGCGTTGTGGAACAGCTAAGTTTATTTGAGATAACAAAGCGATAGAGTCAATTTCCCCGGATAAGAGTTTATGAATAAAAAGTACACTATGGCATGTACGGCGGTTCTGAAGAGAAGGCAGGTCGATAAGGCGTAATCTATCCTCATACGGGGGAAGATGACGGGAAGGATTCCAATTTAAGCCTCGGAGAGCGAAAATTAAGAACTGTTTTTGAACCGATTCTAGTTGATCTTGATATTTTTGATAATACGGAGACCAGACACACGACCCATATTCAAGAATTGGTCTCACAAGGGAGACATATAGTTGCTTGGTGACGTAGGGGTCATTAAATTCCTTGGACTATCTTTTAACAAAACCGAGAACTCCCCTTGCCTTGTTTGTAATGATCGCTATATGACTATTAAAACATAACTTGGGAACAAATTGAATACCCAAATCATCTACTTTATAGATGCGTTCTAGTGGGATGGTATCAATAGTAAGCCCAATTTATGTATTAAAGACACATGATTGACTGAGTCAAAAGCTTTGCTGTAATCAGTATGAACTACGTCGATCTGCTGCTTATTGACAAATCCTTTGTTAACAAGAGAAGTAAACTCAAGTAAATTCGTAGATATAGAGCGCTTCTTCATGAAACCATGTTGAGATTTGGATATTAGCGAGCGACAATAATGCTGTAATTGGGAGGTCATGATCTTTTCAAAGAGCTTAGGAATGTCCGATAGTTTTGAAACACACCTGTAGTTCGAGACTATTGACTTCGGTCCTTTTTTATGAATAGGAATAATAAAAGATTCCTTCCAAAGACTAGGGAAATCACCAAGTTGAAGAGACAAGTTGAATAGTTTACCAAGCGGCACGCATAAGGAGTCGGCACAATATTTCAACACACAGCTGGGAACTTTGTCACGCAAGCTGGATAACACGACATCGGTTTCTACTATCGGGCATACAATGTTGTTGGAGCTAGTCACTGGTTAAGGATAATCAGAGACAGAGTTATTAGACGATGCGGAGTAGCATCGTTGAAAAAATGTTGCGAATAGATTGGAAATATCAGAGTTGTTATCTGCTGATATATTATCTAACGAAAGGGAGGGCGGAAACTGAGAGGATCTTCTTTTAGCATTAACAAAATTGTAGAACATCTTTGGGTCATCCTGAAAGCTCAACTTACACCTGACCAAGTAGTCTTTATAACATTCAGAGTTTAAAACCATAAACTTAGATCGCGCCACCGAATATTTGGCAAAGTCAACGCGGGATCCAGACTTTTAAATTTTTTGTAAAGTCGAGACTTAATGTTCTTAAGATTAGATAAGCTTCTCGTGAACCATGGAGGCGCACGTGAGGGAGGGGAAGGGATCCGAAGAGGCACAAATTCATTAAAAACCCTAAAAAATTTTATCATAAAAGGCGTTGGTGGTATTTTCAATATCCTGAGATGCGTCCAAGAAAGACCAGTCAACCCTTGATAATGCCTCGTTGAGGCGTAGAAAATCAACCCTTCGAAAACAAAATGATGGGATGAGTTGGGTAGAGGGAGACGAGGTGCTCGGTACATACAGTTCACAATCAATTTGTAGTGTAGGGTGATAAATGTCCTCCGGAATTGACAAAGGCGGAATTCTGGATATCGTTGAATTAGAAACATCGGTAACAAATACAAGGTCTAGGAGTCGGTTCAAACTATTACTTATAGAGTTAATCTTGAAAAACCTAAGAAGCCTATTGATAATCGCAGAAAGCTCTGTTTGCTGCTGAATGCTTAAATCGTTTTTGGTGATGAGAAAAGAAGACTCAAAAGTTCATCTTTGAATTAATATTTAAGTATGGTAGCATTGCCTCATTAAGTAAAGTTTTTCAAATGCTAATAATATTCTGCATATTTTGTGTACGACTCTGAGAACAATTGATTTGAAGCAGCTAAAGGTAGCTAGGTCAGAGTTTAAACCAAATCCTTGGGTTCGATGATCTTAAAAACAGGTACCCCAACTTAAGTAAGGGCTCAAATAATCCGAAGGAAATGGAAAATTATCATGCCTTGAATGATTTCTCAGCTCCTTTGGATGATAAAAGGATATAAAAAAAATATCCAGTCCAAATGGATATTTTTTTGAATCTTTTTTATTCTGTGTGGCTGTTACATACTTTTGCACAAGCTTAATACTCGGTGTACCTTTGGTATTTAAACGAGAAAACAAAGCTAACTTCACAAAGATAACTTAATGCACTTGAAACAGAAAATTCCTATTGCAGCTACTATTGGGAACCATCCGATCCGCGCTATTCCGACATATGTGCAGTGTGCAGCTAAAATATAACTCTGTGCAAAATTTCAGCTTAATAGATTCAAAACTGAGGGAGTAGTTCGCGTAGAAACAGACAGTCGGACAGACGGACGGACAGTCGGATGAACAATCGATTCAGCTTGTCATGCTGATCAAGAATATATATACTTTATGTGGTTGGAGATGATTCCTTCAATGCGTTCAAAACTTCTGGACAAAATTAGAATACAATTTTCAAGTGTATAAAAAAGAATTTTCAAGTTGAAAAAAAAACGTTATTATTCGTTCTAAATTACGGGGGTTCGGTTAAGGTTTTGGTTCGGTTTATGGTCCAGTTCGAGGAACGCAAAAATCTTAAATCGAACTAATTCGGCGGGTTGCGGCTCCAGACTACAACTAAAACTCGATAGCCAACTATTGAAGTTCCGAAATTTGTTTAAGAAATTAAGGCCCATTTTCAGATAGCATCAGAGCACGGCAAGCAAGTGAAAATCCGGTTGGCAAGCACCCGAGTAGGCCGGGAGCGTGAACGCGGCACGCACCTAGTGCTCGTTCACTCGCACTCGACTCTAATGAAATGATTTGTAAATCAATGATTTGTAAATCAATGACGACTAATTTTAAAGGAAACATTGCATTTTTTCTAGTTTCTGAAAGCTGTTTGAAAAATCAAATCGCTCACGTTTTTAGGTAATAAGCACGACCGTATAGCAGTAACTGTGTTGCTGTGTTGTACTAAAGGTGCAATCAGACGGTGCATTAGTTGCAGGCATAGCTAACAACTTTATTGCAATTGCGGCTAGTTTAGGAAAAACGCGCTCCTGTAACTTAAAATGGAAATTTCATAAAGGTTATTTTCTTTAAATTCTTACCTTTTCCTGACAGTAATGCAATATTTCATCCGAGTCTGAAAAGCAGCTTTCGGATAAGTAACTGTCCAACTCATCGTACGCATATTTGCGGGAACGTTTTTTGGACTGTTCAGCTATATCATCCGATATGACGATATTATCGAAATTTTTTCTGACTTCTGAATAAAAACAAATTTTTTCTGTATTGAATTTTACAAAAATTTGCTATGGATTTACCTCGTCCCTTTCTGCAGCGGATAGAAAGTTGGCGATGTTCTGTGTCAAAGCTGAAACAAATTTTTCTTAAAGCACTTTACGCATCCTGTGTATTGATCTTCTTTAACACCCATTCGCCATTTTCGATTTTTTTCGTGCTTCTTCCTTAGTCTTATTTATTTTCAAATGAGACATTTTCGGGTGTGTCCCAGAAATCTCAAGAGATTTTCGTATAAACGGTTTCATTTCGAAATAAAAGTGCTTGCCTTTATGTATATGTGAAGTGTCTTCAAAATGCTAGGCTATTAAATTAAATGACAAAAGTTGAAGATTTGAAACCGACTGCTCAAGGCAAAGTAGATTTGATGCGTACGGTTTTCCTTCCCTAAAATCTGGTAGCCAACATTATTCTTGTCCCTTTACATATAAAGTCCTCCTAGTTCCTAGTCCGGCTTATCGTTTTTAAATTTACAATATTTTTCCAATTGTTTGGTACCCGAGTGAGCTTTTCGCTCAATGCCGGGCTCTGGTTAGCATTAATATACTTCGCATAGATAAGACAGCTGTAAAAAGTGGTTTTACTCATATACAGTACTAGCAGTTACCCTGCGTGCGTTGCTACGACCCCTTCAGCATTTACAACTCAAAACGAAGCGACTAAGCTTATTTAACATTAATCAAGTTATTAAACTCATTTAGGGTATTCACTAGCTCTCGTAAAATGATAAAGGGTAAATTTACCACACAGGAGCTACTGAGCGATTTTCAGGGCCAACTTTTTTTGTAAAAACCTGCCGTAATTTCGGCCGAACTAATTTTAAGCAAAACTGTCACCTTTTTGCATGACAAAGGCAAACTTTACCCGGCTGCCTTAAGGAAATTTTCAGTAGGCAGCCTTTATGCCCTAGTGTAGAGCAGGCATAAAGCAGATGCTTAGACGAGCAATTATTTGAGTGCCAATACTTGACTTGTGAATATTAAACAAAATAAAAATGCCAAGACAAAGTGTGCAACAAGCTTTGAATCAGCGAAAAATTGACTTGTTACTTTAAGAAATAGTATGCACAATAGCTGCATCAATAAGGAAAATTAAAACAATATTTGGAGTAGGTGATGGCGGCTCTTTAGGTCTTGTTACAGACAGAGTTAACGTTTTTAAATCTTGGGTGTTCACGACTACCAGTTAAGCTACGGAATTGTTAAATAGAGTTATTTTAAGTTTTTTGTAATCATGTCAGTAGAGTTGTCTTCTTATTTTCGAATTGATGGCGTTCGATTTGAAGGAATACTTTGCAGCATTGATCAGCTTATCGATGAAGCACTCGGCAATGAGATTGGTGTTACTGAAGGCATGCCCAATTGCTTTAGTCACAGCTGCCAGATGGTCTGGTTAATGCGACGCAAGGGCGACACATCCACCATGGATCATCTCGAGCGAGTGCTTTACAGTGTAACAGCAACTCGGCTTCTTGCCATTGTTGCGTCCCTTCAACATCAGCATGCAGGTCAGCCGATACACAATGGGGCCCTGGGCTTTGCGGAAACGCTTGCAGCGCTTTGAGTTGCCTTCCAGTTTTCTTTTTTATAATTTGCTGGTGTGACCGCATATTTTTAAGACAAAAATCTCGAAATGGCTCGGACACTAAGTATTTTTAAAGGATTCTTTGAACAATTTTAAAACACTTCAAAACATTACACTTTTTCACATTTAGGTGAATACTGAACGGAAACTGAAAAAAGAATACACAAAATTTTTTGAAAATTGTCACCAGAGCTGCTGCGGCAAGCGTATTCTTTTGGCCCTCCTCCGCGAAAAAAAAATTCTGGGAAAATTTTAACATTCTCGTACTTACCTTTACGACTGATTTTTTATCTAAGCATTTAAATGTTCATGTGTTATGTTGCTGCTTTTGGATTTACGCTTTGCCATTTTCCGAGGGCTTGTGAATACCTTCAATTTAAAGTTCGATCTTTACCACCCGAGCTGCTGTCTCAGCAGCTCTCTGGAGCGCGATGTGAATTGCAAATTGCTGGCGTCGATTGCTCTTCTGCTTCTGCGTTTTTGCAGACCTTAACTTGGCCTGCAGCTTAACTTATTAATCCCGTAGCGCTTTCGATAGTTTCGAAGTCTCAGAAGAACTCCTGGATGCAAACAGCAAATTACTGACGTCGATTGCTCGCCTGTATCGACGTTTCGGCAGCTATCCGATCCTTGACGGCTTACTTTTTACATTCTCCTAAGCTCTGATTGCAAAGACGTGACTTCTCATAAACCTCAACCCTCTTGTTTTTTTTGAGGTTTGCGACATACTAAACTTTAATTTTTCGGGGGGCTTTTTTTTTGTCGCAACAATAACAAACGTTAATATTTAGAATGTTTGAAGCTTATTTCTTTGTAAGCTTTTACAGTTAAAGCGATTCTATTAGATATACGCCTGCTAAGCTCGTATGAAAAATAAATTATTTTCAAAATTTCCAAGTTTCTTGACCTTTAAAATAAAGTTAAATAGCTTATGTAATATTTCTTAATAAGATAAGATTAGAAATAAGATCCGTAGTGCCGAAAATGATTCATTGATTTGAAAACCGGCTTTAACCCTAAAAAGTTACATTTGAATGCCAAATGTATTAGGGTCAAGATGCTTAACTAAAGTTGTCCTGATTTACAATCGATCGATAAACTATCGGGTTACTCGGTATGCATCGATTGGCAACGCTGTGTCATCGATAAATTATTGAAGCAACTGCCAGCGGTAATGGAGCTTTCGACTACGCAAGTATTTTTCAAGTAACTCAATACCTAGCTTATCTTGAATATTTTTCATTCGAATCCGCGGACCAAAACCAACATAAATTTAGACAGTAATTGGTTGATCGGAGCCTAGCTCCTTTCTATTCAACGATAATGGGGCAGAGGAAAAATAAGCTGAAGAAAAAACCCCAATAAATCCTTACTTGAGAGTTTCACGACTTCCGAATTCCCACTTTAAATTTACCTCTCAAGCTGATTAACTGTTTGGCCCCATTGCACATACTCAAAGGTGCGACATCCATTTCGTGCACACTTCATTACCGATCAGGTGTTAACTGCATTTCAACAAGGACCCGCTAAGGACCTTTACCTTTTGCTGTGGCCGTTTTTATGATGGAATCTCCTCAATTGAGCGCCATCGTTGTTGATGGCGCACTTAATAGCACGGCCACTCAATGAATGGCCAGTTGGCTCGTTGGTTTTCTGTTCTGTTTGTGTGCTTGAATGGATTTATGAGAGGTACTAAAGTCATTAGCGCCAGTCACAGTCATCAGGCGGTACCAGCGCCAACGCCGTGCATTGCGTGCGGCGTTCCTCACCTCGCACCTTGCGCCACACGTACCTTGCGGGCGATGGCGGCATAATTGCGGCCATAATTTCATAAATATTCTTAATCGCAATGCGGTCGGTTGCCTTAGTTTAACGGTCTAGCTGGCTAGAGTTGACCCGAGACTGGGGCGCCATAAACCGTGATTGTGGCTGCACGAGTTGATTAATACGCAATGAAAACCAAGTCGAAGTTTTAAATCTGGTTTGCCGGAGGGGCTGGTTCTTTAGAATTTTGTGTATCGCCTTTCGGTCGACATGCGTACAACGTGCTCAGGAGTCGTCGGATGGTGGTTGGCTGTAGCATAATGACCAATCTCTCACGCGACGCGGCAGCCATGATGGCAACGACTGCTGCTGGTATGTTTGGTCGGGGGGTGTGTGTGTGTACGACATCACACGCATTCGGGGTGTGTATGAGTGCGAGTGAGAGGGAAGCAGCTGGCAACCTGTTTTCTTCCGTAGGCGATGCTGCCATTGCGAATGTGGACTGCTTGTGTGCGTGCGAGTGTGTTAGTGTACACTGAGAAAAATGATTAGAAGCATTTATTAAAATTTGGGTAAGATTTTGTTCATTGAAAATGGGTTATTATTTAGAAGCAGAGGTAGAGTGTTGCGTAGTAAGGCCAAAATTTTTTGATAGTGACTCGAAGGGCTTGAAACAACCCTGATTAGGCTATTTCCTTCTTCCAGATTGAAGTGAGTACGGATGTCCAATGTCAAAGCGAAAGAGCGAATAAAACCGAGAGCAAGAAAATCTCTCTCACCAATACAGTGAGGCTAAATTGGTACACACACACATACGCAAAGGCTTCTGTCAACTAAGCGTTTAATTTTGTGTCGATTTTTGAATTAATGATCCCTTGGAATTCTCAAACAGTCATAACAATGCTGGAATGAGGAGGAAGCTGAATCTTAAATATAAAACCAGGGATGCAAACCGATCGGAAATAAGGACTGGTTCGGTTCAGTTTACACAGTTTTTAAACAACCGGTTCGGTTTATAACATGATCTTGGAGGCCAACTGAACCGCGGTTTCGGGTAGGTTCAATGATTCAGTTTTATTTTAATGTAAATTTTATAATGGCCAGTTTCCGTTTTCGCAAATATTCCCGATCTTTCCTCAGCTGTGCGCGGAAAGGAATTCGCAACGCAATTTATGTTCTTGGATGCCGAAAATCTTTCAAATCTCAACCCGATATTTTCATGTTCTTTTGCAATTACGATTAGTTTAAAAAAATGACAAAAACTAATTTCTTGGATGGCTCTAATTTCCGGCGAATATAAACCCTTAATGCCTGTACTTAAGGATAATGTCCCGAATTTTGCTTAAATCCGTTCGGAAAGCCCAAAAGTTGCCAAAATCGAATTTCTGTTCAAGGATCGTGTCTTTAATTTTCTCTGAGTTTCAAGCCTTAAAACCTTTCTTAAGTATAAAAACCCCTTTTGCCCTCAAGTCTGCTCGAAAAGGTATTTTTTTTCAACGCTTTGAAGGAAAATCAGTCCAAAATCGTTTCAAAAGCTGCAGTATTACCTTGGATCGCCCTTAATTTGAACCTATCTCAATTCTTAAAGCCCTTCCTTGAGTATATTTTTTAAAAGTCTGAAAAACTATAAACCTAGGTGGGACATACTTGGTTCCGTTGGGTTCGAACACATATTAAGTATTAGTTCTGGTTTTTAGAGGTATTACACCCGGATTTTTGCTTGAACCAGCTCTATTTGGTCTAGCTAATCGTTAAAATACTAAAAATTTTCTCAGTAAAAGGCGATTTCATACCGAAAAATTCATTAAAATGTTAAAGCTTCATTATTTGAAATATAATGATTTCTAAAGTGAAAATGTGACTTTTCGACCATTTCGAAATTTAAGTCCTAGAGAACATTTGAATAGTCGGAAGTGCTGGCTTCGTCCATAATGATATTGTACTTCTTGAGACTCGTCAGTGAACTGAACCGAACCGAACTGTTTTCATTTGCGGTTTTCGGTTCGGTTCAGCATTTTCGAAGGGACGCTGGTTCGGTTTGCGTTTCGGCTTATCACCGGTTCGGTTCCGGTTTGGTTCGATTCGGTTCAGAACCGGTTTGCATCCCTGTATAGAACATTAATTATGCAAACAACTATTGACGTTAAACCGGCAAGAACATGCTGGTTTGAAAATGAAAAAAGTCGTCTAGCCTCATATTATTGATGAGAGAGATTTTCTTGCTTTTGGTTCCTTTTGCTCTTTCGCTTTGACATAGGACATCAGTGCTCACTTCAAACGCGACTCAGAATTGTTTGTACTTTGAAGTTCGGAACCGAGACTGAAATTTGCATTTTCGAATTGTTACAAGGATTTCAGGATTGTTTCAAGCCTTCAGAGCTTGTAACAAGCTCTATCTAGTACAACTCGCAAAGAAATTTCAGTCCTGTGCTAAGGTAAGTGGCAGCTTCCTGGATGGCTACCACCTCCGCTTGGTACACACGCCCACGGAAAGATAATTAAGGTCTAGTTGGTGGGAAACACCCACACCTAGCTTTTCAATCGAGCTTAGAACCATCCGTGTAGATATTCATGGCGTTGCTCCGCTTAAGGTTGTCCAATTTTCGGCTTGGGATATAGACGTCGTAAATTTGTCGAACGTCGTTAGGTACACAATAGTCTGTATTAAACGCTGTATACCACTTGGTTTTGAGTATAGTAGGCCCCGACCTTGGTATGGATTCTCGAAGTCTTATGGCTCATTTGAGAAGTTCGCTATTCTTATGGATGCGTCATTTGTTGTCATTCCAGAGCAGTTTCCTGTCCAGAATGACTCCCAAGTATTTGGCATTGTCACCAAACGCAGGCTGACTCCATTGATCCTGGGAGGGACAAGGTTTGGAATTTGTACTGGTAGAGTACAGTTCAGTTTGGCTGGGTTCACGCCAGTCCGCAAGATGTCGCCACTGAGCAGTGTTGCCAGTGCTGTCTGTAGATCACCAAGTCTTGAGAATAAACCACATTTAAAAATTGCATATATCCGTGCCACCGTTCCCTCAGAAGTTGTACATTAACGGGAACACCTCCTGCGAGTCCCTTACCTGCCGTAACGCCTATTATACACATTTTTTTCTAACTTTTATAGAACCAACTAATTCACTTCAGATTCATCACACACGTTCTACCTTTACTTTGTTACTTAGGGTTTATTTCTTAGTCTATCAAGGGTTTTGAAACAAATAACTTTGGCTATAGTCTTTGTTAACATGAGGGTTTCCAGCCTCTGACCTTTGTTCTCTCCTTATGTATAACTTAACAGCTACAAAGTATAAGCCATTCATTGTATGCCCATGGTATTTGTAATTGGCGGAATACGCTTAACCTGCTTTGGTTCACGAGTCTGCCATTATTCTGTCTTAACATTTTATTTTTAGATCTGATCTTATAGACAACAGAAATAGCTCAAAAGTCTGACCTTGCCCATCTTTATAACCTGGTGGCTTGGTAGCTGCCAGAATCTTCGACGGAAGCTCAGAGGTGCCTATATTACACAGAAATGGGCCCAAGTGGTCCGTTGCCCGCACTTTGTAAATGCTAAGTTTTTGTTTATATAACCAAGCGTTGTTTGGTCGTTATGTTTGCTATGTTAAATATGCCTCTTTCTCAAACCACCTATCAGGACAGCCACGAGTCTTTGGCCGAGCGTTCCGAGCTCGTCTATCTGTTTCCCAGCTTGGTAAATGGTGGATGTCAAGCTTACGAAATTTTTGTACTTCCCATTTTTGGGTCTGATCTTTAGTACAAACCCGTTCGATCCTACACCTCATACTCTGATCATAGAGGTTTCGATAGGTGACGTCTAAGACTCTCTCTGTTTTTGTTATAAATGTTGGGTCAACACCCCTATTGGCAATTTGCAGGTTGGTTTGCAAGGTATGTATGACTCACCCGTCGTTTATGTCTGTGTTTTTTTTATAAAAACTATATAAAAATTTTGACCGCGCTAGGCGGGACCTAGGAATTGATCTTAGACCAATGGTTTCTTGGGAAAACTTTCTTAGAATTTTTCGTAGATTACGTATCTGCTGTACGCTTTGTTAATTTTTTCTCACCCATAGAAATTGACCCGCCCTAGTAACTACTTTTACAATTACCTTAATAATTGTACGTATTGTATTGAGTAATTGTGCTTGAAATGTTGAACTATTTTTGTATTTATAGGAGTAAACTGCAGTTATTTACTAGTTCGAATGCTCTTACATCCAATGTTTGGAGCAAATACGCAACTTTATAACTTTATATTAATAAAGAAGGAAAAGAATAACAATTTTATTTCATATTTTCAATTAAATTCATATATGCCTTCATTTCAATCAATTTTTCAAACGAAAACTCTCAAAAAGTCATGTCTTCTTGAGTTGTTTATGATATTTGCGAGTGAGAATATTATTTTTTTTACCCGTTACTTGTAGAGTAAAAAGGGAATACAAAATTCGTGCAAATGTATGTAATAGGCAGAAAGAAGCATCTCCGACCCCATAAAGTATATGGTAAATATTCTTGATCAGCATCAACAGCCGAGTCGATATTGCCATGAAAGTCGTCTGTCCGTCAGTCTGTATGAACGCCTAGATCTCATAGACTAACCAACTTTTTTATATAGACTCCTATTGTGTGTACGCAGATCAGGCTTATTTCAAATTTTGGCCACGTCCCCTCCCGCCCCTCAATAAAAAATGTTGAATAACTCCAACCATTTTCTGAAATTTTCATAAAATCGGACAATAGAAGGCAGATTTATAGAAGTTATCGAAAACGTTGCATTCTTTTTGGCGTCGCAAGCGCTTTTTGCTTACATTATGTTGATATGTTCACATTAACGCTAATGATCTGTTAACTAACATACGGGAAGGCTATACAAGATTAATTCCCCTGAGTAACAGGTATATCGAGATCGGGCTGGACTGACGATATAAGTGGCGTTTTGTATTTAATCGTGTTTCATAACTTTATCCACAACTCCAATTTTTCACACCGCTCTGTAAGATTTTATTTGTGTAATGAAAGAAGCAAATGTTGATTCCCATGGATTACATACAGGTTTAATTATTTAGGTAATTGTTAAAGTAATTACATTTTGAAATATTCACTAAATAATCGCAATTCCAAGTTACAATTTAGATTTCTAATAAATCGAAATCAGTAAATTCTTTTCCATTAATTGAATAATCGTAATTAATGTAATGAAAAGTAATTAAATACGGGAAGTACAATTCAGCTCAGGTGCCCAGTATTAATAATCTGATTCATTTTCGGCATGAAAATCGGCTTAAAGTAAATATAAAGCTGCCAGCTCTGCTAACTTTAAATACAGTTATGGCTCTTTTATTAAACATCTAATTAAATTAACTAAAATCTAATTAAATATTTCCCTACCTAAGAAAAGGGTATATCAAAAGTCTGGCATGACCCACTGGAACTTAGTCTCTGCTTAATTTAAAGTTTTTTTTCACAGTTAACAGTTGAGGTCATCGATTTTACGCGCTTTTAATATTAAGAAAATTAAGTCTCGACTCGCACCACTTCCTCTATTTAACCAGTTTAAAGCCGTCTTCACATAGTTCCCGCTTTCCTCGCTAGGGGAGCTGCATGCTTAACAGCCCTGGCCCTGGTTTGTGTACAGGGTGCGTGCGTGCTATGCGTTTAGTGCGCAGACTCGTCAATAGAGAGCGCTTCAATGCAAATTTGAATACCCTTGTGGAGAGGTATGCTTATTCTGTAAAGGCGTTTGTAACAGAAAGAATCGAAGCACTTTTAAGTACAAATTTACAAGGTGCACATCGAGAAAGGGTATCGCAAGCAGAGTTTTCTAAATGTTAGGCATCGGCTTACAACCAACATCTTCATACAATGTGGCATTTCAATAATAAATTGCAACTTATACTTAGCTAATCAATATATAAAAGTGAATTTTTATTAATCAATAGCCAACAAATGTAAAAGAAGTTCAAAATAAATACAAAATAAATGCAACAAGTAGCACTTCATGCCTTTTTATGCACTCACTTTACAATTTCTGATTTAGAATTTTTGATTCAGAGATTTAGGTTAAAACAGTCGGAGCGTGTGTGTCTGTCTCTATATGACAGTCGCTATTGCTTGTATATACTCAATTTTTTTACATAATTAACCAAAAAGGACCCAAAATTCCATTTTTGGAGCTTGAAGATTTCCCAAAAGCATTAGACTGAAACATGCCAAGCAACTGAGCTGAAAATAGATTACCAAAAATAAAATAGAGGAAAGCCAACTCAAACACAGTTTATACACCCTTGTAGCTCTTATAGTTAATGTAAGGTAAGGACTTAAGTGATTTTCAAACAACAATTTCATTTCCATGTTATTGACCAGTTTGTATGTATAAAAGCAGTTCAATCGGCCCTATTGCGATTTCCTTTTCGGGTTTTGAGTAATCGTTAGCTTTTCTTATTTAAAATTTACAAATTACAGGCATATCTATTGATTCTAGATTATATTTGGTAAAAGTCGAAATTGTTCAAGCATTTGAAACCGATTGCTCAATGCTGAGTAGATTCAATTTGTCAAAAAAAGAAGACTTGATCTGGTAACCATAGACATTCCTCTTACTTTTTATATATTTATCCGTTTTTGATCTAACCTTGGAAAATTGTGCTAAAGCAGATAATATTAATAGCTGGCACGTTTAAAGACGTCTCCATTCAAAACAAAAATACTTTTCTCACTACAGCTTGACTTTCGACCGATCGTTTCTATAACAGCTATAGTCATCCCATTCGGATAAAACATTTTAGAAATGTTTGAACCTATGCTAACGTATTCAAAGTTGACCTTTGATCTGATTTGATTTGATCAAATGTCAATTTTGAATATGGTAGCATTGAAAATAAACAATTTTTTCATAAATAGACTATTTATCAGACCTATCTTTTCTATGGGAGCTATACGATAAGGTTGTCCGATTTCAAACGAAACTTGGTGGAGTCTTGGAAAAGTAAAGAAAACTAAAAGATACAAAGTTTGGAGATGTTTCCATTAAAAACAAAAAGGTTTCTCTCTCTAAAACTAGTTTTTCGATCGATTATTCCCATGGCAGCTATATGCTAAAGTCATCCGATCCGGCCTGTCCCGATAAAAGGGCTGCGTATTTGCACCGCAAGACTTCGTGCAAAGTTTCGTGAAGATAGCTTTCAAACTGACGGAGGAGATAGCATAAAAACAGACAGACGGACTAAATCAAGTTAGCTCGTCATGCTGATCCAAATATACTAGCTGAATACCCGGCGTTGCCTGAGCCTTTGCATTATGAAATGAGTTTCAAATTTTCAACTGGATGCAAATCGATATTAACATTTGAACTCGTACAACTTTGCTCGAACGGAGTTTTAAAAAGGGAAACAATCCAACTTCATATATCCAACCTACGCACCAAATTTTCCAGTTTATAGCTTAAATTAATTTTGAAATTTGGTAAACGTCTATCACTCACATTATAAGCTTTAAGACCTCTTTTCCAATCAAAAGGTTTAGACCAGAACCACTTTTGTAGTGGTTCGGAGCTGCGAGAATGTCCAACTTCATAGTACATACCAGCCTACACACCAAATTTTAAGTTCTTAGCTTAAAAAACTTCTGAGATATGGCTTCAAACCACATTTGAACCGGTACCATTTTTTTACAGCTTTGAAACCGGTTTTGTACCAGTAAAAAATGCCACTCCACATTTCCAACCTATCACTTTTGAACCGGTACAAAGTTCGTAGCTTAATCTTCTTTGATATGACCCTGAATCACTTTAAAGCCTCTTCTGAACCACTTAAATGTCCAACTCCATAATACAAAGCTATATACCAAATTTCAAGTTCGTATTATGAAAAGCTTTGGAAATATGGATTTGAACCATTTTTGAACCGATTCTGAACCAGTAAAATATAACTCCATGTTTTCAACATACAAAACAAATTTTAAGTTCGTTGCTTATACAACTTCTGAGATATGTCTCTGAGCCACTTTTAAACGATTCGAAACCGGTTTTGAGGCATTAAAATATACAAATCCATAATACCAATCTGCATTCCAAATTTCAAGTTCTTAGCTTGTTTAACTTCCGAAATATAGCTCTGAGCCACTGTCGAACCGGTACGATTTTTGAACCGGTTCAAAACCGGCTCTGAACCAGTCAAATATCCAACCTACTGACCAAATTTCAAGTTCATAGCTTGGATAACTTCTGAGATATGGCTCTAAAGCACTTTTGAACCGTTTTTAACCGCTTTCAAACCGGTTAACAGACATGACACATAGCCAATGACTCTTTCCTGATCGAGATGAACATACTCTGTACCTATGATTTCGAGAGTCTTTAATTCATTTTCTAGCCGAATGTATACATGCACTCACACACACACTTGGGCGCACGCCTTAGCTGTCGATGCTAGTCTGCCCGCTCCATCTAGTAAAATGGTTTTGTATATTACATCGGTGTTTTATTTCAGATCTTTTTAAAATAGAGAGATATTACGCCTCGGTTCATATATATTAAGAGCAGCGGTGGGCACGCCTTTGCTTTTATTGCTCCCATTGCTCCGATAGACTCATTACGCCGACTCGCACAAGCATAAGTCGAAGCAAGTGCTAGCTGATAAAAGTTTTGTTCTATGTCGTTTTTGTTGGACTGCTCCCAGACTCAAATTTCTTGCCCACCTCTGTCTTAAAAAATAATACCTGATATTCTAAACCACTTTTGAATTGGTGAATTTAATTCAAGTTCATATCTTAAAATATAATACCTGAGTTATGGTTCTTAACCACTTTTGAACTAGCTTACTGAATAGTAACATTGCCTATGACTCTTTCGATTACATAATTCAGAAATATTTCAGCTGTTTCCTTAAAATTGGGGGGTCAGGATGGGAATATAGAGTTTTACGGGTTTGAGATCGGTTCCAAAACAGATTGAGTCGGCTTAAAAGTGCTTTGCAGCCAAATTATTAAAGCTTTAAATTTATGTAAAATATTGTAGAGTTTTGTAACAGAAATATATCAACACAATTCTTAGGACCAGAGGAAAGATAAAAAATAGGCAAAAGCAAATCAGTTAAATACCTTCTTAGAGCTCATATATATACATGTTTTGCTGGATGTTTCAGAGTAAAAATGTACAAAATTTTTAAAATTATTGTCGCTGAAAGTGTCAAAAGTTGCTTAAAAAGAATAACATCTGTATAACAAAAACTGTAATTTTCATATCCTTTTTCCATCTTAAGTAAATAAATGTTTATCTCCTGCATAGGCACAGTTCTCAGATCGAAAACAGACTTAACCAAACAGACTGCTTAAACAATTTCGAAAGTTAAATAGAAAACATATAAAATGCGACAAAAGTGGGGTGGAGTCAACAGGACGAGACTGTAGTATACGTTGGAGGGGGCAATGACAAGTAAAGGGACGTTCACATCATCGTGCTGCCCCACCCATTGTTGTTTTTATCTCTGAACAATTTTGGCTGCAATTGTTTGAGAGTTTGAGTTGCCGCTTATTGGTGGTGGTGGTGCCAGTTCGCCTCGCAATTCCCCGCGGGACATGTTGCCCTATGCCTTTTGAAATCGTTCTTCTTTCTGCTGCCATGTCACAGTGCGTCGGCTTCCAAAGAACGCAGGAAGGAAGCCAGAGTCAACCAAGCATGTACTTGTGTATGTACAGCAAAATGAATTTCGTCTTCCAAGAAGTTCTCGAGCATAGCCTCTATTCGCGTTTTGCTTAGTTGCGTGGCTTGCAAACATTTCCATTTCCCGCAAACAGAATTCTTAGGGAAAAGGCGGTAGTTTCGCAGAAGTTGATCTACTTTCAGTTCTGTGCTTTGGGCAACTTGGCTGACATCGACTTCCGCCGAGTTTACCATGTGGCACAAACACTGAGGAGCTACTTGCCATAATGACTTGGCTTTAGAAGTCAGCTGTGCCCGTTATTGGCCCCAAATTGTATTGGCAAGCCCATTAAGTGTCTATTTTCCACCGGACAGATGGGTCTGCCAACTCAAGCGGATGCCCAACTCACATATGCAAAATATTTAGCTATAATTTTCCCAAGACACAGCGGTGGCCTTATAAATATGTAGCACACTTGATGTTGATGACTTTTAAATGAAATTCATTCTTTCGCAAAACTGTTTTTTTTTATATTCTTTACCTGTTTTAAGTTAAACTGAGTTAGTATTTTTCAATGTTTGGGTAACTTTGAAAGGAGAAAAGAACTTATGTTGTTGCAAAACAATATTGACATTGTTTGAATAATCTGTATGGGATAATCTGCCTTACACAGAAGGAAAAAATTTGAACTAAAATTAGGGTTGAACGAACTCGATTACTAAAATCGCAATCCTTAAAAAAGTACCTTAATTTTTCAAGTTTTACTCAAATCAAGTACGAACAATTTTACAAGTGAAAAACATACTTAAAAAAAGTATCATAATTATTCAGCTACACTGAGGGTTTTGACGATGAGAACTGATTTAGATTAAATAGATAAAAAATACCACGATATATAAAATCTGGGCTTGTGAAGGGAGTCCGGCCTCGAACTCGCCGCTCGAAGGCAACACTCTTGACATCTCACCACTAGCCTCTTTACTATGACTCATGCGAGTGTTTGATGGTCGTATGGGCTAAGGTTGTGGGACCGAGTTCGAGTCCTAGCAAGGTAAGGTAAGGTAAAGTTACGAATAGACATATTTACAAGTTTTATATATTTTTCAGAACAAAGGAATATCCTATTCAAAACAGATATGTAAAACATATTAAAGGTGGTGGGATATCGTGGTGCTCTCCTCTCTTCTTTCTTCTCTTGAAGTTGTAATGTTAATTGGATCAAGTATACACTCATTTATAAAACAAACTAGAACTTAGTTTTGATTTGAAAGGTACTTTGGATAAATATTCCCATGTTAAATATGTTTTGTTTCCTATTTTTTAGCTAGATAATACTATACTATATAATTACTACGTACTTGAAAAACATACTTGATTTAATGTGGCGTACCTGACTTAATTAATTTAAGATTCAGTTGACTATAAAGTTCACAAATACGTAGTTCAAGTTCGTAAAACTTGATTTTGAGGTATCGTTTCCATTTTGCGCTTATTAGATCAAGTTTAAGAAAGCTCGGGATAGTTTTACCAGTTGAAACCGACTAGAAAACGACAAGTGTGTTCAAATTGTCTAAAAAGCACGAGAAGATCCATTAAACAATGGTTTGCTATTAACTTACATAGACTTTCATTAAATTTATATTCTATATGCAACTATATCGGTTATACCAAGTTTATTATACCCTTGCAGAGGATCGGATCGGATGACTAAGCATATAGCTGACATAGGAACGATGGGTCGAAAAACTAGTTTTACTAAGAAAAACCTAATTGTTTTCAACTGAAACGCCTCTAAACTTCGTATTTCTTAGTTTACTATACTTTTCCATGATTCCACCAAATTTGGTCGAAATCGGACATCTATATAGTATAGCTATCATAGAAAAGTAGAGTCTGAAAAACTTTTTGTGTTCAATTGAAATGTCCTCATTTATATTTTTTTTTATATGCTCCAACACGATTCTACAAAGTTTGCTCAAAATCGGATGACTATTGCATATAGCTGCCATAGGAACGATCGGTCGAAAAACTAGTTCTAGTGAGAAAAACTTTATTGTTTTCAATAAATGCGTCCCTTAAGTTGGCGTATATTTATTTTATATACTTTTAAACAATTCTACAAAGTTTTTTCAAAATCGGATGACCATAGCATATAGCTGCAGTATGAATGATGGGTCAAAAAAGAAGTTCTAGTGAGAAAATCTTTTTTCTTTTAATTGGGATCGCCTTCAAACTTCGTAAGTAACAGTTTGTTATGCTTTTCTATGATTGCACTGAGTTTGGTCGAAATCGGACATCTATATAGTTATTTAGTATAGTATTTAGTATAGCTCCCAAAGAAAAGTAAGGAACGAAAAGTAGTCTTACTTAAAAAAAGAAACTGCAAGGATATAAACACTTCAACCGAGCCGAAGTTAGCTTCCCCTATTTTTTAGTTTCAAAACTTCAGATTAGAATAACATCATTATACTTCGATCTTCGATAAGCTAACACGTCACGATTGATATCGTAAGTCAATACACCAGTTACTGAGAGAAGAAATACTTAAAAGGCTTCACCTCTATCATAGAGGTTTAACATTAATGTTAGGTGTAACTTTAAGTTAACAGTCTAAGGGCCGATTTCAAATCTTCTTCATAGCCCTATCTGTCACATAAACTTACAAATAACAAAGTAGTTAAATTCTGGACTTATGTGTCACCTGGCATCTATCTAGAAGATGTGAAATCGGCCCTAAGAAAGAACTTAAAATTGAAACAAATTGTCCAAGCAGATTCGAAAAAGAACAGGAACATTACAAATCGGTTAATACTTAATAATAATGCCGTCGCACTCTAAATTTAGAGAATGAAAATTTCAGAGATATTGTAGATATTGGGCACATTAGTGTATGTAAAACATGAGCTTGATATCTTTAGAATTGTTGGAGTTATTGAACATTTTGTATTGTGGCGGGCGGGAGGGTTCGTGGCCAAAATTTGAAACAAACTTGATCTGCGTAGGGACAATAGGAGTCTACTTACAAAATTTGGTGGCTCTAGCTCTTCTAGGCTCCGAGATCTAGGTGTTCATACAGACAGACGGACAGTCGGTCAGACGGATAGACGGATATTTCTATATCGACTCGGCTGTTGATGCTGATCAAGAATATATATACTTTATGATGTCGGAGATACTTCCTTCTCCCTGTTACATACATTTGCACGACTTTAGTATACCCTCTTTACTCTACGAGTAACGGGTATAAAAAGGGTTAAGAGGGAACACATATGGCATCACAATGGGCCCAAAGAGGCTTTAGTGGTAGAGCGACTAGTCGCTCTCAGCCATCGCAACCTAACCTAACCTAACCTTGGTGCCGATTTGATATTCTATACCTTTATCTAGAATTTCGATACCCTCTCGCACTGATTCGACTAGATAACAAAAAATCTTTTGTAAGTATTTAGATATTTAAGGTATTTTTGTTGAATGGTTCACAATGTCAAATGGGTCGGAATTCAGGGTTCCGGTTGGGTTCCTAGCCGGTTTGCAGCCCTGAACCAAATACTTCTAAACAGCGCCTCCTGCTTATTTCTTTAAAAAATCATCCACCGATATGTTTTAAGTATAAAATTGAAAACAAGTAAAATGGTTTTTGGTTTTCGACCTTTTTAGTTTTACTACTAAATAAAAATATTAAAATGTTATCTGGGCAAACTTTTTTATGTTATTTTTAAAGCGTTGCTTTTCGCTTTTCTTGACGAATCAAGAAGCTTTTTCCTTTTTTTTTCTTTCCCCCCTGAAACAGACACCCGCCAAAGGGCGAGAGATGGCGACAAGCATTCCACGTGCACGCTGGGATTAGTTGGGAGCCAATTTATTTTATGTCCCAAGGCACAAACATAATCATGTCTAATTTTGTTTACTTTCAAAAATGTGCGTGCGTGAGTGTATGCATGTCACTTTGCTTATGTGTGTGTTTGTGTTTGTGTGCTGACGGGGTCCTGGTTCCTGCTCAGCAGCGCCAGCGTTCATTAACTAAATTTAGAGTGCGACGGCTGTTGCGGCCTGGCAAGGTTGTCCAACAGCCACGAGACACCCTCCCGGCCGGAAATTACATATTTACCAAGAAAACAACAACAAGAACAATAACTTTAGCGCTGTAGCACGGGAGGGGGGAGGAATGAAAGTTACGCAATCGAATGGGGGAGCGCGAAAGCGAAATCACAATTTTAAGGGGAATGAATCCTTGGGCTATTTCGCACTTCTGGGCCAGGGTGCGGCTGTGTGGTTGGGTGAACGCGTGAGGCTTGTTTTAAAATTGCGTGCTTGGCCTGGAAATGGTTTTTGGGATCGAGTGGGTGGGTGGGTGCCTGGTTGCGTGCTGAAGTGATTACGTAGAAAAGGGTAACATTCCTGTGTCTGTGGGAAATGAAATTGTATTTCATTTTCTGGGATTGGGAATGCAAACAATTTGAAACGAAAGTTGCCCGTCACAAAATGGCGGCAATTAAAATGTTTAATGAAATTTGCCAAAACGCCGTTTTGTTGGGGAATTTTCGGAAAAGCCTTTCAGATATTTTAATTATCTTGGCGTTTGTTTAATGGCCTCTCTAAACCCCTGGCTCCACCTCCATCGCCGGGCACAGTCAATGCAGCTGTCGGGTTACTCGCAATTGCCACCTCATGCATATGCAAGGCCATGAAACATCGCTAGAGAGCTAGCCTGAAGGAGCTGGAGTCACTCTGCCAATTTCGTATGCGGTTTTCCAAGCCATCGCCATCGCCATCGCCGTTGCAATCGCAGTCATGAAATCGGATTGCGTGTAGCAATAAATCTGTGATTTTAATGTGCGTTATTAAACTGCAAGCAGCCGCTGCAGCCGTCTCTATCCTCCAACCTTCTCCTTAGTCCCAGGCCAATAAAATGCAATTAATATGTTCCGCCAACCTGCAACAAAGTTCGCCAGTCTCGGCGAATGAGGTTTTAAAGCTCGCACAAATCGCGCCACGAGAATTGGCCTTAGCAAACCACCGACTGCAACCACAAGATCAGCCACCTGATTGCTATCACGGAATCAGTGTTGCCAGAATCTGAGAACGCAATTTTGCTGGATTTCCAACTGAATATTGCTTGAAATAGCTAAAAATTGTAAAAAAAAATTGCTAAGAAAGATCTGAGTACACAGTTCTCATTTCAAATTCGTTTCGGGATTATTAGATCGCCTAATCCTGAAATAAGATTTTTTGAGTACATTTTGGCACAAAATTTGATTTTGGGAGCAGTCCCACAACAATAACAGAAAAAACGAGAGCGTAAGTTAAAGTCGCTCCTGCTCGACTTCGATATACCCGTTACTCAGGGCCATTAGTGTTTAATAGCCTTTCCTTATGTTAATTAACAAAGAATTAACATTAATGTGACCATTTAAACGTTATGTAAGTTTTACACTTCGGGAAACGGTTAAAAAACAAGAAAGAAATTCGGTCAAGCCCGACTATAATATACTTTGTACCTGTGAAGTGCTGCCCATCACCGTTTTCCTTATAACTCGATAACCGTTCATCCGATTTTTACCATTCCTTTGAAAGATCAATAAATAATCTGGATTTAAAAATTTGCCCAGAAAGTTCGAACCTTCTATCTATAAAACTGACGGAGATATGACTTTTTTTTAAATTGTGGGGGCGGAAGGGGGCGTGGCAAAAATTGAAAATAAGCTTGATCTGCCTGCAGGTATAAGAATCATATGTCCCATACACGTTGATCCTCTATCTCTTACCATCTCTGAGATCTGCGCTTTAATACGGACAGACAGACAGACGGAAATGGCTATATCGACTCGGCTGTTGATGCTGATCATGAATATATATACCTTATAGGGTCGGAGATGCTTCCTTCTGGCTGATACATACTTTTGCACAAACTTAATATAATCTGTGTACCTCTGGTACAGAGTGCCGTGGGCACGACTTGCGCCATGTTTCGAGACGCAATAGATTTGTCTTTGTTTTCGCTTCGAAGCGAGGTAATTGTGCTTGTCATTCTGTCTAGCTGGTGTGTGGTGAAGAGTCAATGTTTAATGCATCTGAGTGGCGCCAGTTACCGTAAAATAACTCTCGGGAGCAATGGGAGCACGGGCTTGCCCATCGCTGCTTTAAATTTAAGATTATTCCAAGGAACAATAAATTTATGAAGCAATTTTTTTCTAATTCAAGTAAAACCGGAGTCAATAGTATGAAAAGTAAGAGAATATTTGATTTAAATGCTGCATTCTTATTATAAGTCCGACGAGCAAAGCTCAAACCATGAACAACATAATAGAACTAGATGAAATTGTACATATAATTGAATTCGTATACAATACTTTATTGACGTGGCATTCTATGTTTATATTTGTCTTGATTTACTTTAAGTATCGATATTTACTTTTTGTGACTTTTTTACGCCCTTTTTACTAAGTAAACCTGCATTTTTTAGCTGGCTCGAGGTCATGTTTTGCTTACGCATAACTTTAAACAAAGACACACAAAACACCACAAAGGCGGCAGGTAGATCGGACAGCTGTTTCAAAGGGGATCGATTTTATTTTTAGTAAATAATTTTTAGTTTCCATACTTCTGTTTTAGAAACCTTTTATGTAGAGTATATAAGTATCGATAAATCAGTATAAATGATTCAAGAAGAATTGCTCTTTGTTTCGATGTTGATGTTGAGAGCTGTTCATACTTAGAATAAGTTCACTCATTAACAAACGGTTCTTTAAAGTTTTAGTTGTGAAAATTTAAAAATTCCGTCTTCCATCTTCTTCCCGCATTTAATGTAATTTATGTAATAAAAATACAAAATCCTAGCTAAAATGCCAACACTACTCAGAATGACAACGATGCAGCTGCTCTTGGGCCCTGTCGTTGACATCACTTTTGATCAGTTCGAGCTCGGAATTTGCATAGTATATACTCATCTTCGTATCCGGCGATGATGTCTTGGCTGATATCAATGGCCGCTCCGACTCCACTCCCACTGAACCCTGCGGATATCTGGTCAGGTGAGGGGCTTCGTTATCGGCCGGCGCAAACAAGTCACGTCGCCTAATTTATGCGACGGCAACAACAGCAAACCGGCGACGGCTAAAGCTAAAATATTCGAAAAACGTGTCTTTCGATTTTTAATGACCTCGCATAAATTTCAACATTAAGCCTCGTAATAACTTCATTACACAAACTATAATTTTTTTTCGTTTGTTTTTTTTGTTCATTTTTTTTTGAAAGAAATCCAAATGTCAACATTTTATTGTACAACAGAATATTCAAATCAAAGAGTCATATTCACATATGTGTGTCTCAGCCAGGTGAACGGATTACAAAGCAGACCGTTTGGAATTTGGCACCCACGCAAATGTCAAGTTGCACTCAGTTGTTCGAAGCCTTGAAATTATTCGTATAAAATGCCATTCACTTTTTAACCAAATCTCCTTTCAGTGCAATAATGCATAAGCGAGCTTTTGCGTTTATTTTTTTCTTGCACATTTTGTTTTGTTCTATTTTAACTTTTTTAAATCTACCATTATCGATTTTTTTGTTTAGCCGTTCACTTTACAATTCAAAATCGAAATCTTTTTCTTAAAGCTAAGTTCACACGGGCAAACTAATTTGTCAAAAATGACGAAAATTTGTCAAAATTAGTTTGATTTGTGTGTAAACGCCAAATAAATTTGCAGTCAAACACTTGTGTTAAACGATTTGCCGAGTTTGACAAATAAAGTTTTCGACAAACTTGCGTGATGTGTGAACACAATGTGAGCACTCTGCGGCAAACTGTTATCGGATTTGCCGAGTTTGATCTTACAAGGCAAATTTAAGAACAAACTTTGTCAAATTTGTGATGCTTCTTTGAGTAGTTTTAATTGCCAAGCAATTTGTAAGTCAATTTAAATATTTCGTTTGGATAAGAAGTAGCAAAACCGTGCGTGTAAAAAGAAGTATAATAATAATTATGCTTTATTGTAAAGTCGCCAGGGCTGCATGGTTACAAGTAGGCATGATGTGACCGAAGAGCCTCTGCCAAAGAAAGCAGGCAGTCGCCCACGAATGGCCAGATGTATTAGCGAGGATGACATTTTAGAATTAATATCGCTGGTCGAAAAACGTCTTATGCCAACTACTCAAATATAATTGCAAGAGCAAATGATTGGGCAGATATTGTCCAGAAGTTTGAAGGCCAGTTCGAGGAAGCGGAGTTGCGGGGAAAGTGGTCGAATCTCCGTATTCATTACCGAAAAATTTTGTTGCTGGTTCATAACAAATGACCAGCCTACTTTACTGTTTTTAGGAAACGAAAACATATTTTAGTCTCTACTACCCATTGCATACTTTGGGCACCAGCAATAAAAAGGATATTTTTGGATTCGTACACAAGTTTTAAAAGAGGTATATCTTCATTGAAAAAATCGCAGAATTATTTGGAATAGTTCATTTTGAAGCTAAGGATGGTTTTTCGATGGTATTAAAGAGAGTCCAAACAATAGAATGGATTCCCCGAGAAACGCTCCTAAAAAGGGTCGAAATAGGCACTTTTAGCAACTTTAAGAACGCTGTCTTGTTTAGGCTGGGATGACACGTTCAATTTTTAACGACAATTTCTAGAGCCAATTTTGGACTTATGGGAATCGAAATGAGTAAGAGCGAGACAGACTGCTGTTGAATTCGCCGCACAAAAAAATGGTTCCTGCTAACGGCAGAGCAGCCGGCAGAATTGTTTTGGGTAGATTCAATATTGTCGGTAGACAGCAATTTTCTGTGGCTGCTGTGTTAGATTTTTTTCACCTACAAACTTAAAGAGTTTATGAGTTTAATTTTACTTTGTACACCTTGCAATCAAACTATTTCATTATCTCAATGATAATAAATTCAGTTTTTATTCAGGCTCAGGTCGATCTCCTTCTTTGAACATTTGGCTAGCCAAGCCACAATATGAATGTTATAAATAAGTATAAATATAATCAAACTGATGGGGACTAATGAACTCGGATCGTAATGTTGACGAATGTTAATATTTGCTTCCTTCTAAAAGTATGCGTTACAAACAACAGACTTGATTACCATCTGCAAAGATTACAAATGCAATGTAAAAGAGGATGTCTTCCAGATGTTTTAATCTATCTGGTGAAAAGGCGAATAAGACTGATTATTTCTGTCGCGCCATTAAAACAATTTAAATTATTCCCCTTTAAATTGACCAATTTTAATTAAATGAGATGTCAACAACAGGCAGTGTACCTTTCTTGTTAAAAATGCCAAAATTATCTGCCGAAATACTAGATTCTCAATGAGTTTCAGCATTTTTTGGTATTTTTGTAAATATTTGCCGTTTTTGTCGAATTCGCCCAACAATATTGCGGCTTCGAATTGTCTGCAAAAATGAACGTGTCATCCCACGCTTAGCACAAGAAAATAATCTAGAATCACTACCAACCCTTCAATATACTGGAAAAAGTCGAATTTTGTTGCCTTGTGTTATTAATTAATTTTCGTTCTTCGTTTAAATTCTGCTGTACTGGAAGGACAGTTCGGCTTCCCTTACAAAATACTCTCCAAACTTCTGCCGTATTTTTTGTCTTCGATTGCCAGATAAGAATGGTAGGCGCTTAAATTTAAAAGATTGTTGCCTTTTGCGTTTCTTCAATCTCCTGGGATAAGTGTTCCATCTGGAGCCTCGCGATCAATTATACTTACGCTCAAATAGTTTAAATTCCTATCAATTAAAAAATTGTAAGAAGCACAACAGGCAGCCGTAAGTGTTCGAGAATTGTCGGGATTCAATGCTTTAGGCTTACGCATTACTTGGAACCGTGCTGAGAGAATACCACAGGCATTTTCTATTACTCGCTGAGCTCGAGAAGACGGTAATTAAATACGGGCTTCACGCCCGATAAATATCTTTGAGCAAACGGTTTGAGCAATGTCCAGTTCATTGCAAATACGTCATCGCATTGACTGTTGCCGGGTGGCTCAGCGGGGTGCCCCCTTGGGTCGTTCGACCCCTCACTCTATAAAAGTTTTTTCTTTGAATAAAACTCCTCTGTTGAAGCCTTGGGGGGTCATCTTGACAAGCTAATTTTACTATTAGACTGTTTGAAGCTAAACTGCGTCTTAAAAAGGTTCGGCGAAAGACTCCTCCATCTGAAACGCGACCATTACATCCCTTCAAAACGATGCTGCGGGTACCTAGGAAGCAGCATCCTCCGGTTTCCCGTCGCTATAGCGACGGTCTCACCCATTCTCTGCGTTTTACTCGACGGTTTTTATACCCTTACAGAGGGTATTATAAAATTGTCCGTATGTTTGTAACGCATAGAAGGAAGCATATCCGACCACATAAAGTTTATATATAATCTTGATCAGCATGACGAGCTGAGTTGATTTAGCCCTGTCCGTCCGTCTGTCCGTCAGTTTCTATGGTGTCTCCTCCGTCAGTTTTAAAGCTATCCTCATCAAACTTTGCATGAAGTCTTTTGGTAGAAATACGCTGCACATTTGTCGGAACCGGCCGGATCGGATGACTATAGCATATAGCTGTCATAGGAACGATCGGTCGGAAAACTATTTTTAGTGAGAAAAACTTTTTTGTTTTCTATTGAAACGCTTCCAAACTTCGTATTTCTTAGTTTACTATGTGTTTCCATGATTCCACCAAATTTGGTCGAAACCGGACATCTATATAAATAGTATAGCTGTCATAGAAAAGTATAGTCTGTAAAGTAGTATTAGTTAAAATAACTTTTTTGCTTTCCATGTAAATGTCCTCAAATTTGGCATGTATTTGTTTTATATGCTCCCACACGATTCTACAAAGTTTGGTCAAAATCGGATGACAATAGGTTATAGCTGCCATAGGAACGATCGGTCGAAAAACTAGTTCTTGTAAGAAAAACCTTTTTGTTTTTAATGGAAACGTCCCTTACGTTGGCATATATTTATTTTATATACTTTTACACAATTCTACAAAGTTTTGTCAAGATCGTATGGCTATAGCATAAAGCTGCAGTATGAATGATCGGTCGAAAAAGAAGTTCTAGCGAGTAAATCTTTTTTGTTTTAATTGGGATCGCCACCAAATTTCGTAATTACCAGTTTGTTATGCTTCTCCATGATTGCACTAAGTTTGGTCGAAATCGGACATCTATATCGTATAGCTCCCATAGAAAAGTAAGTTCCGAAAAGTAGTCTTATTTAGAAAAAGAAACTTCGGTCGAGCCGAAGTTAACTTTCCCATATTTTTTTTTTTATTTTATATCCCAATGACACAGGACATAAAGCATATAAATTAAGTCATTGGTCACAAAAAGTTACATGTGTATTTAAACTACGGTTATCTTTGTTTTTTCGTTAAATTGTTATTTAGTCTTTGCTTTGCTATCTTATCATAGCAATCTATTTGGAATCAGCGCACTTAAAGTTTTGATAATTCAAACTTTGACTCACTCTACTTGCGCACTTACAGGCCACAACATATAACTTGGCTAATACCGCGTACACATATCCCGTCAAATGAATAAATAAACAAAAGTATATATATATAGACGTATGTACGAGTGAGTATGCACGAGCTTAAGTTGCGACTTAAGTGTAATTCCCGCTACCCACCTCCTGCCCCAGCTCACATATATTCCTGACTCCAGCCACCGCAGATCTCATTTCGTATGCAGAGTCCGCCATCGTTCATTGATGGCTGAAAGGTGGGTTGGTGAGTGCGGGGAGAATGGGTATGGGGTTTTGTGGGACTATAACAACAATGCCGAGGTGTTGATAGAATAAAGCAGGGCGTGAATTTTTAGTCGAAATATGAGACATACGAACACAAACACGTACACAGCTCGGGGGGTTATACATATTTAAGCCCCCATAAAGAAAATATCAAATGGCTGCAGTGCATCCCTTTCGCTCTTTCTCCCTTTCTCTCTCTTGGTAACTGCAAATGGGGCTGAGATAAATGTACATATTAAATTTGAAACGTATTTGGAATTTTTGATCAGAACGCTGGGTTGGGGTGGGGTTTGGTGGTTTCGTATGGCAGCATATGGCCGTAGCGGGGTAGTCTCTTGCAGGGGTTAAAAGCCACTTTCGATGCGCTCACATGTTGTTTGCCATTTTCCCTTATTTTTTTTTTTGCGTTGTCGTCTGCCATTTCCTTTGCGCCGGTTGCACATGCTCGCTGGTTTATACACGAACGTTGAACTAAGTCCCTAAGATACAGACACTGCCCCCATTTGTTGGCATTTTTTTCATTTCGTTTTGGTGGCTCAGCGGCTTGATTGAGCCGAGACCGGTCTGTGTCTGGTTCTTGGTGAGGCACTCAACCCACTTGACGCTGCAGCTCTCTCAACTCATCTCGAATGCGCGCCTCTTATCCGATCCATTATTTCGATGGATTTATAGGCATGAAGGCTGGGGTTGTGCCCACTTCTTGTTCGTGGAATATTTTATGCCTTTTAGGCGAGGTGTGTTTTTTTTTTCATTTTTAGTTTTCTGTTATCTTTTGTTTGCTTTGCATAGTTTCCATTTAGGTCTTTTTTTAGTGCTTATTAGTGGGATCCAATCGAAGAACTTAGGAAATAACTGTAAGAGGAATGTATCATAATGTTCGTAGTGAAAAACGCAGCCCACACATTAATCGGCACTAGCCAATGCGAAATACAAAAACAATTCCGTTTGTTATCACATTTCCTTGACAGTGATTTTCAAAGGAGATGTTGTTGTTGTCTCACCCCTGCTCTATATAGTTTCCGTTTAGCTCGATTCAAAAGTCTTAAAATTTCCCTTAACCGCAGAGTCTACCTCTGCATTATTGGCAATTATTTTCTCATCCAGTTAAACATTTTTAAATTTAACAACACAACATTGTCTAAGTTAACTTTATTTCATTTGGATTTAATTTCTGGGGCATTGTCTAGATGAAATAAAAATATCTTATCAAAGAATATTATTGTACGTTCTTTTGGATGGAACTGTCTTTGGCATCTTTTGAAGCGGATTATTTTGACTTTTGACTGCTTCATAGTTAATCTGTCAAAGTGTTATTACTTTGATTCCTTGTTGTTTAGCTCAATAACGGCCTGTTTCCCAACTTCAATAGAGTAGCTTTATGTATAGGATTTATGTCTCAGATAAGCTTATAATTTACTCTGTTTTTTGTAATCTTTTGTGAATAATATTTGGCTTTGTCTTGATCTTTGTAGAAGATTACAAATTGGTCCTTATAAATTTCACATTCAAACCATTGTATTAAATGTTTTCAACCTAAATGGCTTTCTTTAAATATGACAAACTTTTTTTTTATATTAAAGACATTGTGGTCCTTGGATCTTGACAAGTCCTTTCTTGAATACTAATCTTTCTCTCCACCAAAGACAATTTTACAATTCTTCTAGCTTCATTAGGATAGCCGAATATTTCAAAAATATCTATATCGATATTTCCTTCGATATTTTTAAAAAACAGCATATTCTTAAGAATAAGCAGGTGTATTAAGATAATTGAATTGAAATTTGAAATGTATTAAAATCTAGAGATCCAAGAAATAATAAATTCTGGAGAAGGTTTGGTCCTGTTTCCTTACTTATCAAACCTAAGATTTTGGTCTGAAGCTTGATTCATGGAATCTTCGATCGTTGCGACTGTTTTTGGTAAAAAATTAGACAAAGAAAAAGACTATTTTTTCTGTTCGTGATACAAATTATTTAATTTGGTTGACGTGGATTTGTTTACATCACTTTTTATACTCTGTACCAGAGGATCACATAATAATAAGTTTGCGCAAAAGTATGTAACAGCCAGAAGGAAGCATTTCCAACCCCAAAAGTATATATATTCTTGATCAGCGTGAACAGCCGAGTCGATTTCGTTAGTTTCTCTGTCTGTCCGTATGAACGCAGAGATAGTAAGAGATAGAGGTTTGGCATGTATGGGACAAAAACTTCTTATACTTGCAGGCAGATCAAGTTTATTTTCCAATTTCGCCACGCCCCCTCCCGCCCCGCAATGTGAAAAAACGTCATATCTCCCACAGATTTATAATCAAGATTATTTTTTTATCGATCCGCCAAAGGAATGGTAAAGATCGGATGAACGTTAGTCGAGTTATAAGGAAAACAAACAATTATGAGTTGCACCGGTCGCAACGGTGATTTTGGGATGTTCTTGGCGACGTCTCAGCACTGGCCCGTACGAGTGCAATATTGTCATCCGATCGGCTTGGTCGCTTTTTATTTGGCCTCTTTGCATTAGAAAGAGCATCACCAGTTGTAAATCTTTCATACAAACGTTTAATAGTGTTCTTAGAAGGCGTACTTCTCACATTATATTGATTGTAAATTTGAACAATCTGAGAGCGTTCGCGTGGCGAGTACTGTTCCATGGTAAAAATCTTCATGGACTGGCGTTTCGAACACGCATTGTGATTTGTCCATCTGGCATCGCTGTCAAATGTTATAGTGTTGCCAGATGGGTCCCTCGAACATGGTCAACCCTGTACTTTTGATGAGATGGAACAAACCTCATTCATTAGAAATATGATTTAAAAGATCTCTCCTAAATGGAAAGCTTGCCTCACCTTCAATGAACATAAATAAATGGATTTGTTTTGGCAGTTCACAACTTGACTCATGTTTCAATTTCTTTTCGAAGTCGTTATATGTCGAGCTTGTATTTATATATGATTTCTAAATGGTAATGATCCGATTCTGCACTGTTAAATTATTATTATCGGTCAATGAATAGTGATAGTCTTATAAGTTCTAAAATAACTGAACGAGGTGATTCTTTAAGCCGAACCTTTTTTCAAGCCGAGAGGGTCCGTTTCGGGTTCAGGTTAACGAATTTAAACATTTAAAGAAAGGTTCTGAGTACGACTTGAGCCCGAACCGAACAAGTTCTCAGGGTTCCCAAGAATTTATATGAGTTTACCAAAAGATTTGAATTTTATTTTATTCTTAACAAAAGAAATTGTTCCAACTTAAGCCGAGTATCCAGCAACGCAAAATCAAAAAATTCCTGCCAAAGTTCATATGAAAAAAATTGTGCCAGGAATTTTCTGTTCACGATTTCGTTTGTTTAGTAAACTGCAACTTGACCAAAATCCACACATTGTATAGATAGCGGCGTATCGATAGCGGCGTTTCTAAGGCGTGTGTGGAACCCAAAACAGCTATTGCACAGCTCAGGAATATATTGTTGACAATTATTTTGGATGTGATGAGCGCATAGATGGAGGCAAATGGGGGTGGAAAACAAAGCAAACGCAAGATAATGTTTATATAAATATTGTACAAGATTTAATTTAATTAATAATAGCGGTTTCTGTTTTGTAATGTTTCATTCTACCTTATTGCTACACATGCGGATTCATTTTGCCAGGTTCTGACCCGGCTGCTGAGCTCATGTTCTTATTTTCTATTCAAATATAACATACTTTATTTAATTGGCTACCAACTATTGAGTCTTATTTCTTCTCGGGCCACATTACAGTGTGCAGTGCTCAGCCATTGGCCCATTAATTTGGAACGAATTGTGAGACCAATGTGGCTGATGTCGAGGTGTGATGTCATTACACCCGACCACTCAATCAATAATAAACCACTAGACTCGTCGTACTGAAATTAAGTCTACAATGGTAGACCAAAGTTGGTTTAGCGACATAATATTTTACTTGGGTTCCACAAACTCAAAATAAATAGCAAATTCCTGGCAAGAATTTTCCGCAGTGCTGGATACAGGCCTTTATTTATATATTGAATTAAGATGTTGATGTTGAGAGGAGTGGCCCGACTTCAAAATACACTGTTCCCTTGATTTTATGTGTTTTTACAGGTGACGATGCTGTACTCCCGCTCCATAGAGCAAAATTGTTTCATACATAACTTCGATGATTTTGGTCCGATCTTTATGATCTTCTCAGAATAGATAGATATACGGCCTTTTTTCATATATATTAAGTCACGAGGCCCTAACTCAAAAATTACGTTTTTGAAGGTTTTTTTTCGGTTATAGGGGGAAAAACAAACTTGATATGGGTATGGTATACAGAAACCTAAAAGCAAAAATTTGTTGCTCTATCCCTTATAGTCTCTGAGATCGACGCGATCATATAGACAGACGGTCAGACAGGGGTCAGGGGACAGGGGTTTATATTAAAACGTTTCAGAATGATCTCAAAAGTGTAATAGTGATTGACTTTAATATCAATTTGATTCGAAGATCGAAAAACACACACAGCTTTGGGGTAGCATTGTATTGGGGCAGCACTGCTTTGGGGCAGCAATGCTTGATTACAACTACAAAACAAGGCCGATTAAGTTTCACATTTTTGCAACGAACACCGCAAACTCCAAAAGGAGCTGCCAGCTAAGTGCTTACTTCACATCGTTTTGTGAAAGAATACCTTCTTGATATTTTCGAACATATTAATTTGATCTTTGTCATATCGGTATTGATATGAAAAAATGTGAAAATGACTGCCATTTCATATCATTTTTTTTCTCAGTGTGCCAATTATGAAACAAGGCTTCGCTAGTGCTGTTCGTTTTGTACAACATTTTTTGACAACAATTTTAGAAAGTTACATAACCGACTCAACTCAAAGAACACACACACACACACACATACATTCACAATCCCTTTGTACCCTTTACTCGTATATCCTTCCATTCGGGTATCCCACCCTCCAGGCCTTGCTCTAATTTCATTGTTCACGCTCTCTTTGCCTTTTTGTTTGAGTTTTGAATATGCCCCGGCACATTTGTGTACATATTTGTGTATGGCAAAAAGGCAAAAACAGAAAGGGTTCGCGTCGCCTCCATAAATCAGTTGAGCATCGACATCGACATCAACGGGCAATATGCGTAAATGCAATAAAATCATAAAACGAATTGTGTAAGCAACGGCAAAAGGATGCCAAAACGGAAAATTTGAATCTCAGGGACTGACGCACGGACGGTTTTTCTTTTATGACCTCGCCGCGTTAACTGGACGCAAATAGAGCTCGGGGGGTCTCTTTCCGGTGGCTTGACATTTCTGTTGTATAAATATATATGCATATACAAATACATATTTTGATTTCAAGCGCGTGCAGGTCATGCCCTAATTTTGATATAGACTTAGATTGGCCATTCGGCTACGGTTGTAGCCTTTGTTATTGTTGTTGCTTGTGCCCGCCGGGCAGCAGCACCAACCAAACTGGCTCATAAAACGTTTTCACATTCCGATCCAGGCAGCGCCTCGTTAAGAGTGGGGAGTGCATCTACCAGATGCATATGTAAATTGAGCGTATATGTATGCAAATGCCTTCGACTGGTTATGCTCGGCCATAGACCAGAGGCCTGTGGCGCATTCCAAAGTGCCCTATAAAAGTGTCACATTTTATATTGCCCCAGTTGGACACGGACTCGTCGACATGTTTGCCGCCAATGATGCCTGGCCCCTGATTAGACAGCGTCCATAGAACTCAACTAAATGAGCTTTTCATTCGACAAATGCCCCACAATATTTCAAAGCATGTGCAGCTGCCTGTTCCATTTTTGTTATTTTCCTTAAAATATTTTTCTGGTCGACTCTGGAGGTGAATAAACCGCTGCGAAATTATTCCTCGTGCCAAGCAAATAAACAGCAACAGCAAAAAAAAAAATCAGAAGTCAATATGCAAACGCGTTAAATTTTTGTTCATTTGCATTCAGCAGCTCGACGATTTGTTTATTTATGTAGAATTGTTTCCATAAACATGGCCAGTTTTTAATTACAAAAAACAATCAGTGAAAACAAAAATAATACCCTTTTTCATTTGTTACATGTGGGAAACCAATTTCACCCGATCTGTAAATTAATTTGATAATGATTCAGAGCTTATCAACAGAACATGAACCAAAAACAATTCAATTGACTGACAAATATTGTAAAATGGTTTGAGTATTAAAAATGAGTAAAATGAAAAGTTATTGCAGTTATTACTACAAATGAACTTGTTTTATAGGCTATTTAAACTAGGAGTGCGTTATGCGTTAATAGCTAACAGTTAGCTTTGTTCCCATTGAAAAAAAGTCAAATGTTGGCTATTAACGCATAACGCAGGTCTAGTATAAATGTTGTATTAGATAACTAAGCTTTTGCTTTTGGTTCCTCTGTCAAGTGTTTAGTTCAAGTCTTCAGCGAGTTCGCCTTCTTGTCCCTCGATAACTTTTTTTACATCTTAAGGTACGAAGCTGCTCTTTAAGGATTTCTTAATGGTAATCCAAGTTTTTTTCTTCGTATGTCTATATGAACGCATAGATCTCAGAGATGGTAAGAGATAGAGGTTCGACTTGTATGGGATATAAACTACTTATACTTGCAAGCAGATCATATTTATTTTCAATTCTTGCCACGCCCCCTCTCGCCCCCCGTAATTTGGATAAAACGTCAAATCTTCCACAGTTTTATACAGGAATGCAAACCGGTTCTGAACCAAACCGAACCGAACCGCTTATTCCAGCTGCTGATCCGAACCACAAACCAAGGCGGCTTCCTCGCAGAAATGCTGAACGGATCCGAAAACCTCAAAGAAAAACGGTTCGGTTTAATTCTCTGACTAGTTTCTGTAGTCGCTAATTCTTATAAATTTTCGATTTTTAATCGTTTTCCTCAAAAATAATAAGACATTCCGTTCGACCCCTTCCAAGGGAGCCCACTGATAGACCGAAATGACTTGTCACAAATTTTACGACATGTAATCCTATAAGACTTTTGTAAGTGCCAGTCAGTCTCTTAATACTATAACTTCTCTTAAAAGTTGACAATTTTTTTTGTCGTCCTCTAGTGGACAATATTCTCAAGTTTCTGTAAAATGGAAAAAGGGGGATCATGAAGTTATGCAAAAGTATGTAACAGGTAGAAGGAAGCATTTGCGACCCTATAAAGTATAAATATTCTTGATCAGCATCAACAGCCGAGTCGATTTTGCCATGTCTGTCTGTCCGTTCGTCTGTCTGTCTGTCTGTCCGTCTGTCCGTATGAACAAAAAGATCTCAGAGATGGTAAGAGATAGAGGTTTGACATATATGGGACTTATGATTCTTATACTTGCAGGCAGAACAAGTTTATTTTCAATTTTGGCCACGCCCCCTTCCTCCCCCGTAAATTAAAAAAAAAAAATAGAGGAAAGTTAACTTCGGCTCGGCCGAAGTTTTGTATACCCTTGCAGCTTCCATTGAAAACAAAAAAGTTTTTCTAAGACTACTTTTTGGACATTACTTTTCTATGGGATCTATACTATAAAGATGTCTGATTTCGATTAAACTTGGTAAAATCATGGAAAAGCATAATGCACTGTTAATTGCGAAATTTGGAGGCGATCCCATTTAAAACAAAAAGTTTTTCTGACTAGAACTTCTTTTTCGACCGATCATTCATACTGCAGCTATATGCTATAGTCATCCGATTTTGATAAAACTTTGTAGAAATGTGTCCAAATATATAAAATAAGTGTATGCCAATAAAAAGGACGTTTTCATTAGAAACCAAAAAAGTTTTCATCACTCGATCTAGTTTTTCGACCGATCGTTCCTATGGGAGCTATATGCTATAGTCATCCGATTTCGACCAAACTTTTTAGAATTGGGTAAAAGTATTTAAAATAAGTGTATGCCAATGATAAGGACGTTTTCATTAGAAACAAAAAAGGTTTTTCTCACTAGAACTAGTTTTTCGACCGATCGTTTATGTGGCATTTATTTTTTATTTCATCCGATTTCGACCAAACTTAGTGGAATCATTGAAAGGGATTGTAAACTGAGAAATACGTTCCTTGGAGGCGTTTCCATTAAAAACAAAAAAGCTTTTCTCACTTAAACTAGTTTTTCAACCGATCGTTCCTATGGCAGCTATATGCTATAGTCATCCGATCCGGCCGGTTTGGTGAGGATAGCTTTAAAACTGACGGAGGAGATATAGAAAGACGGACAGGGCTAAATCAACTCAGCTCGTCGTGCTGATCAAGAATATATATACTTTATGTGGTCAGAGATTCTTTCTTTTTTGCGTTCCAAAAAACAGGAAATTTTTAAAATAACCTCTATGAGGTTATTATCTCTCCACAGTTTTATAGATAGAAGGTTCGTTCCTTTTGGACATATTTAGTAATCAAGATTATTTATCGATCCGTTAAAGGAATGGTAAAGATCGGATAAACGGTTGTCGAGTTATAAGGAAAACAATCAAATATGGGCAGCACCGGTCGCAACGGTGATGGTCAGCACTTAACAGATACAGAGTGTGTTATAGTCGGGCTTGACCGACTTTCTTTCTTATTTTTATGGATTACGATATATATGGTGTGATTATTTTGGCGCCATCCCTGAGACCTCTCGGCCTCGGGCTTGTGCGCCTTCTTTTTATTCTGTTTCGCAAAGCGTGCTGCAAACAAATGACGATCCTGGCTTGCTTCAGCTTCTTATGCCAGAGATAGAAGATTCTTTTTATACCCTTGCACTATAGGAATTTTTCCCAATTATTAGGCATAAGCTCATTTTGCAAAAGGGTTCAAATCATACAAATTTTTTGTCATTTGGGCACAAATATATCAATCTTCAAAGTTGCTTACCAGAAATCTTGATTACTCAAAACCCTATTGGTACATCAGCTATTAAAGTCAGCTTTTGCTAACTAATGATTGTTGAAAATTAGTTCTTACAATTGCGAAAACCACTTATAACAATAGTTTTAATCAATAATATTTGTTGGAATCTAAACATTGTGGTATGTACTATGTGGTAGTACCTTTGGTCTGTTAATTAATCGTGGTGTCCTTGTAATTGCGCTTTTTATTGAGACATCTAACTTATGAAAATTTTGTAAACAAAAATTCTACTTTACATAAACCTACCAAATTTTGTTTATATTTGTTAAGGCTGCGACTTTTTGCACCTTGTCGATACATCAATTCCGCTTTCGTTTCGAGAAATGTTGACTTTGATGAGATAACTTTAATTTTGACAATATTGACTTCAACGAAATGTAGCGGGATAACTAAGAACAATCTGAGTATGACAATCGGTTTTTTGATTGTCTCTTAAGTTGTTTTAATAAATAAATTTTATTCCGTTTTACCAAACTTTTACGTGGTACCAAACTTCAATTTTCAAATTTTCCAAAATCTTTTCCCAATGACCTTCAGATACTGTACCAACAAACTAAACCCAAAAACTTTGCTCAAGAAGACATTAATTAATGACTGAAAAATTGAAAAATTTCCTATAGTGCCTTGAAGAGGACGTATTAAAAATGTCCGGATGTTTGTAGAACATAGAAGGAAGCATTTCCTACCACATAAAGTATATATATTCTTGATCAGCATGACGATCTGAGTTGATATATAGCATATAGCTGAAACCATGTCCGTCTTTCCGGATCGGACGATTATAGCATATAGCTGAAACGATCGGTCGAATACTAGTTTTAGTGTGAAAAACTTTTTCGTTTTGAATGGAATCGGCATCAGACTACGTGATTATACGTAGTAACACGTATAATACGTATAACAAATAACACAAAGCAGATATCTGTCCGACCTACAGTTAAACGACGAATTCGAACGGCAGTTTGAGAAGCTTTTGCATGGCTAAATACTACAAAGCTGGCGCCAACAGCAGAAAGGGGTGACCGGATGAAAAGTTTATTCAAACAAAAAAACTTTTCATTAGATGTTCCGATGCGGGATCGAACCAGCAGCTATCTAGGAGACAACACATCGGCCCTTAATATACTTTTATACTTAAATTCTCGCTTATATCTAACTGATAGTTCTGACAAGATGAAATGCAGCAATTGCAACAACTCTTTTAGCAACTTTCAGGAACTTTACTTTAAAGGTTTTCCTCTATGCATTTCTCTTAGACAGCCAACCACACATCTTCAGCATCTTTTTAATCTCTCTAGTGTTAATCCACATTCATTGCCATAAATCTCATTCATTGCTCAAGTAAATTTTCACTCCCGGACGGGAGGGACTATGGGCGTTGATGTGATAATTTATAGTAGGCCTTTAAGTTTGCCTTTTCGCTCACGAACGAAACGAAACATTTGTTGGTACAAGTGTTGAACTCGTTGAACATACTTCTCCTATGAGTCAGTGCATGCAAAAATTGCCTGGGCACACACAGGGTGCTACGATCGGTGTTTTGGGCAGCTCGCTGCCACGTGCAATAAATCCAGAAACCATAATCGGGATTTATGGGTGTTGTTTCTGTTGTTGTTGTTGTTTTTGTTTGGTGTCGGCGGTGCTTCAAACATTTTTATGATGTCTCTGCAGCGTTTATGAGTGAATGAAAGGGGGGGACAAGAGGGTGGTGGCGCTTGGTGGTCGAGGTTGAAGCATGGCAGCCACTGATATTACGCGCGGGGCATAAAATCAGTATAATTTGCAACAGGTGATAATTGTTTTACAATATGTTCGTGAGGTTGTGTGTGTGTGTGGAGAATAACGCGTAGAACAAGTGTATTTATGATTTTATTTGAGGCTCGTTAAGCACTTTAATTGCTTTCAATTGAAACCATAATGACAGACAAATGGTTGATTGTGAGAATGTGGCTATTTCCAGGTGATATTTTATATGATTTTGAATCTTAAGTAGCTGAACTAAAGTTTTTACTTTACTTTACTGCAGACGGCAACTGGTTTGTAATCGCAGATATTGCAAGAAGGCTTAGCAGACATCCTATTTCGAATCCTTTTTTGCTTCATCTCAAACAGAATTAATGCCGAAATGTATTTAGACATTCTTTATATAGAATTATGAAAGTTTGCTGGAAATTTGTATGCCGATGACTGAACCTTCCAACAGGACAATGCGTTAATATAGTACATAGTGCAAGGGAGATTCAGCGCTTCGTTGCAAACAGAAAAATACCTGTATTGAACTGGCCAGCATTAAGTCCGTACCTTGATCCTATTCAAAATCTCTGAGGTTTCTTATTTGCTAATGTTTTCAAGAATGGGAGACAGTTTGAGTCAGCTAGGAAATCGTTAGTTGATTCGGTGCCAGCTCGACTTAATTTCGTTATTATGAATAATGTAAACATTATTGATTAATAAATTTATCACTAAGTTAACTTTAATCAAATTATGTTGGGGTGTCCCAGAAATCTCTAGAGATTTTCGTATAAGCGATTGAATTTTAAACTAAAATAGAAGTACTTTAGATTATCGGCAAGGAAAACCATACGCTTTAAATCTACTGAGTGCCAAGCAGTCGGTTTCAAATCTTTCAACTTTTGTCTTCTAATCTAGTAGCCTTGCCTTTTGGATACACTTCACATGTAAAGACTAGCAGTTGTAGTTTAAAATAAAACCGTTTATACGAAAATCGATTCTGGGACACCCCCGCGCTAATATAGTCAAATCCCAAAATGAACATATAAATATTTACTACGAAGACTATTTTTAAATAAAACTACAAATAAAATTGGGCAATATAAAAATTTGAATAGCATTTTTGGTACCTTTTTTATATTGAAAAAAATATAATGCACATATAAGTACTTATATGTCCTATAAGATGCATCTGAGCTCAGTTGATGTGGCAATTAGAGTTTTGTCAGTTTCCCAAGAGAGAGACCATTTCCAAGTTAGGCCAAGATATGGGTACCAGAAAATGTTTTTTAAGTTTGGTATTTCAACTGCAATGTGTGCTATACTAATAATCTATGACTTCAGGCTGATGCACAGACAGGAACTATAAGCTTGGCAGCAATCGGTTTTAAGAAAAAAAAAAAATAATAAAAAACGAGAAAGCAAAACTAACTTCGTCTGTGCCAAAGTTTAAATACACTTGAAATACTTGCAGCTATGGCAGCTGCAAGAAGTATTCATCCGATTCGCGCAGTTACGACATATGTGCAGTGTGTAGCTAAAAGATGACTCTGTGCAAAATTTCAGCTCGATAGCTTCAAAACTAAGGGTCAAGTTTGCGTAGAAACAGTCAGGCGGACGGGCAAAGCTTAATCGACTCACCTCGTCATGCTGATCAAGAATATATATATACTTTATGTGGTCAGAGATGATTCCTTCTATGCGTTACAAGCTTCTGGGCAAAATTTTAATACACTTTTCAAGTGCATAAAAATAAGTAAGAATTCAGTAAACGAACAACCTTTACCCAACACTTTGCCAAAGGCACCCAGCCAGCATTTTATGATATTCCTGATCACATACGATCTGATTAAAATAGTCATAAGTGCGCTCGATTTCTGATCATAATGATAATTTTTGCCGGAAGAAAACGGCTTTTTAGCTGCGACTCTTGAGGAGTCGTTTTTAAGGGTAGTGTATACCTTCAGGATCCTTTTTTAAGTGTTTACAAAAAAATGAATTACACAAAAGCTAAAAGTGATATTAACAGGCGGGTTTCTTTATTCTTATATGGACGTTGACGTACAATGCACAGTACGCTCAAATCGCCCTTGCGATACCAAGCCCACCACCCGTCCAACCGACCGAAAGGCACAGCCACCAACGTGCGACACGAAAGCCGGATCGAAAAGTTCAAAATAATATTAACTACGGGCCAAATGAGTTAAAAAAGAGGTTTTTAAAGCAGGAAGAGAAAGTTCCGAAATGATTAAGCGGTAAAGTTTGTTGTAATCAGCACAGAGGACACGAAACGGATCATTCAAGATAGTTAGTAGTACAATGTTTCAGATATAAGGGGACAAAGTAACGGGACAGGCGACAGGTAATCGGTTAAATTTAATCGGAGAACGGATTATGCGAAATTGAAAATGAAAATTTGTTTTTAAAGTCAAAATTGCGAAAACCGAACTTTTTAAACCCCTTTCATTGGTCCTTACTCCGTTATTTATTTACCGATCCAAAATATCCTAGAAGACACCATAGTGGTGGGTATTAGGACTTATTTAAAAAAAAAAGAATTTGAAAATCGTTACTGTTACTCTTATTATCGTGAGAAACGTTTTCGAAAAAGTGGCTTCGAATTTAAAATTTCGACAGCTGTTCTCGATCAAATAAAAATTATTTTCAATGGATTTCAAACAGAGACCCAGAGAAAGAATTATGAAAATCGGTTTCGTAGTTCCTGAGAAATTTGGGTCAAAGATCGTAGAGACGTTGTAAAAAATTAATGTCGTAAGAAAACGTAAGGAAATTGAATTTGCAAATTTTCATATTTTTAGATAAAAAACTAATGTTTCTTAACTTTTTCATGATTCTTAATGTTTTTTTTTCGGCAAAAATGCTTGTTAGCCGGCTCAAGGTCGTGTGTCTTTTATGTGCAGTAAATCAATAAGAACACAATATTTTTGATGTCTCTAAGATGTAATTAAGATGTAATTATGATGTTATTTGACACATATAAAGAATTATGTTCTCTCTTAGTTTAAAATCTAGAGATAAAAGACTGGTTTCTTTTCCCATGGTTTTGGTGCGAAGCTTGGTTCATGGAATCTTAGATATTTGATATTTGAGATATTTTTGGTAAAAAATTAATTAAATTTTTGTTAAGAAGGAAACGATTAGTTGAGGAAGCTATTAATAACATTTATCAAAACCCAAATTGACCTCATTCATATGTAGATATCATTCTTAGGACATCTACAACTGCAAACAGAAGTACCTGGAACTTAAAATGGAAATGAAAATGAATTGATAATGCTCTGATTCAGCGCTATAAAATTATTTTCCTCTGGACAAAAAATTGTGATAGTTTTATGGATTTAAAAAAACTGACTTATAACCTAATTCATCTAATGCAACATCTAACATCTAAATGTACCAATACCACATCGTTCCTCAAAAAAAAAGTTATGTCAGCAAAATGTGTCATTAATGAAGTATCTGCAGCTGCATCGGTAATACCAATACCCACATACTAACAACACACATGATTTGATAACCAAGAAGTGCTCGTTAATTTAGCAAGATAAAGATAGGAGCATAAGTATTTGCAAAAGTTGACTTCAAAGACCCTAAGAGCCTTCTTTGGGTTGGAGGAGCAAGCATATCACCCTTTCGGCCAAGTTTTATAACGCTGGAATTGTTGGGGAAATGTTAAATAAACATAATTCCAATTTATTTAAGCTTTATATATTTTGTATATAATTTGATACACCAAATTTTTATGAGCATTGACTGATAAATGATAGTAGATGTTGCCAGTGTAAATTTCCATTTCTTATCGTCTTTAAATGCTCAGTGGTGATTCTTTGAACCGAACCTTTGTCCAAGCAGATGGGGCCCGGTTCAGGTTGAGGTTCTGGTTTCAGTTTATTGACGAGCTTTAAAACTTTAAACGTTTACCTTCAGGCTAGGTGTATCGCAGGTGGGAAAATCGGAACCTGCGAACTTAAACTCCGGAGTATGATGGGTTTTAGCCCGCTTTATGACATTATAAGTATATTAAAAGAAAGAAAATTTTGGCTATGATCCGGACTAATCACAATTTAAGCAAGTTTTTATTAAAGTGACCCCCGTCTTCAGTGAAAGCGCACATGACACAACCATCTGTTAATCGAAAGCATTCGATAAGTCTAAAAGTGTCCGGGCGATTGGGAAATGCTTATACAGTGCTGGAACATAGGGAAACGGATGTTCATTCGATTGAACATTTTTTTTCAAAGCGCCAAGCCAAGCTTCTCTCACTCTCTTGGCTTGTGTGCTTCTAATTTTCTCACAAGAGAAAGGGACCTTCAGCTTAACGCCTTATGGTGAAGGTGACCGGCTGTGTAAGTTTTTTAAAGAAAAAACTTTTTGACAAACTCTTGCGCAGTAGGCACACTCACTAACCGCTTTACCACACCCGGACACTTGTTGACATGTTCCTCTAAAATCTGCGTAGATCAGCAGAAAGTGTCTTCTCAAAGTTCGAAAGTATTTTCAAATCCATTAACTGTACTTTTTGTTAATTCCTTTCAATTGATTTCACATAAAAAGCTGTAGAAATGGTTATTAAACAACAGCTATGAAAATGGAATGACTTTTGCATTTTGCATGCGGCTTGTTTGATTGATTGACTGACTGCTTGATGGACTACCCCATATAGTTAGAGCAAAAGGCCTGCCGCCACTGCCGCCGTTTGTCGGCAATTAAAAAACTTTTATGATTTGTTGTGATTTTTGTAATTGGCATTTTTACGACGACTACCTGACGATGTCGATGGAAATGAAATGTGGATTCCGCGGCACCCGCTCATTTCTATGCAATATTCAGTGCGGCTTTTATTGTTTTGCAATTAATTTAGCATTGTTAATAGTTTGTCTGGTCGAAGCCGAATGGCTGGAATGGTTGGCGAAGGTGTCATAATTCACGTAATAAACGCCACGCTGTTTAGCCGGCTTTGTCACAGTGATGCGACGCGTCTCGACTGGGCTGAAGTTTGACTCACTGTGCCGGCCATAAACCGCACCAGCAACAACAATTCGAGCGGCGGCGGCGGCGGGCGTAGCTATCTTTGGGCCAGGCCCATAACTCACTCGCCCAAACACATGAATGGCCCGTGTACTCATAAAAGCGGGAAGCGAGGAAAAGAGTTTTACAATCGTTTAAAAACTCGTCAAAAAATTAGACCTTAAAATATTGTATTTGCGTTTTTGGCATTCAAGAAGCGCGCCAGTGCGCATATGAAGTGGGTGGAAGCCACCCACATAACCACACGAAGGCATCACACCCACAACCATTCCAAACTCCCGATCGCGTTGTCGCTTTTATGAGCTAACAAAAAAAAAAAAACACAAAAATGTTTTTTATTTTAGCCATAATTTCACTAGGCCCAACAGACCCAGCAGAGTGGGCTCCCCACTTGGCGGAACAACAAAAGTGATTTTGATTTGTTGTTTGTTTTGCTTTGCTGAGACATTTTATTGTTGAGACCAGGCAAACAATTTAAAAGCGCTTAGTTTAACATATTTATGGAAATATCGTTGATTTTGCACTGTGCATTTATTGTGTGTGAGCTGTCCCCGTCACTCTTGCTCTCTATCTCTTTTCATTCCATTTTAAAGTGGGAGTGGGCTGAGTCAGCCATTGGTCTTGCCTCTCGCTCGCACTGTACGATCGTGTGATCGTCGACTCGCTCGCACTTTTGCCGACATTGTTAACGCAAGCATGGCTGACTCTGTATGAGAGTGGTGAGTTTTGCAGTGACCGACGGCAATCGCAAGTGGTGAGTTTTTTGGCTACTACAGGGCAAAGACAAAGACCAAGGCAGCTGCAATTTACCTGTTTTAGGCAATTACTAACAAAAAGTCACCAATTAATTACTTGAAGAAATAAATAGTTAACGTTTTATACATCTTCTAATACAACGCCTTGCATTTGCAAAGGTATAAGGTTTTTCATTTAGGGGTTTTAACAAGCATTTGTATTGCCACTCTAAGTATTCTTGAAAAAATATGTTAAATCAATTAGATTAGTTTAAAATAATTATTTGATAGGTCTGGGACTTTTTGATGACAAAACTCTTTTTTAAAAGTCGTAAATTTGAGTCGGAACACTTGGTCTCCTTTTAGTTCGATTTATTTAGTCTATATTTTACTTGTGGGGTGGTCGTTATCAGAAAATGATAACAAAAATCGCCTAATCAATTTATAGACCACAAAAAATGTCAATATATCTTTATTTTTAAAGCTTTTAAGGCCCTCTTCTAGTTTAAAATTTTTTTTTTTTTTTTTGTTGGTTTTTTAGTTTAGATATCAAAATAATCCAAAAGGTTTTCTACGGATATAGCCATGTTGTGACACAACGAGACCCAAATTTTCTAGTAACTGAAAACTTTAAACGCGATTTTCTCGACCACTTGTTCTAACTGGTTCTGACCCAGCAATATTTTCTTGAGTTATTAACCGGTTTCGATTGTGTAGGCTGTATTGGTCGCAGCAATCAACGTGGCTATGGCCGGAAACTCGATCATTGGGAAGAAAATTTTTTCACAATTTTTTGCCCGGTGGACTGCAAAGAAATGCATCAGTGAGTGTCAGAGACCAAACAGCTTTCCATCTTCCGTTTTGGGAACCGATTATGGTGACTGCCAGAATCTGCGACCTTAAGTTTATTTTGAACAGCCTCGCATTCAAACTCTTTTTATTTTGTATTATTTTTAATGAATCGTGCATCCACATACAGAAAACCAAATTTCAAATTTAAAAAAAACTGGTCAAATTCAGATAAGAAACCGCAAAAAAAAGTTATCAGAAAACACTTGTAATACCCATTGGTAGTGCCTGCTTTAATCGATCTATTTGATTGTAGGCATTAGAGAGCTGGACGAGTAAGGCTTCCCTGACACTGCTCGACAATGAGACGTGATAATCTAGTAGGCCTACATGTTGGTTATTAAAAATGTGAAAACGTAGCTAAATATCAATATAAGGAAACTCTTAAAAGCAGAGTTGAAACTAGCTTTAAAAATTGCCTTACCACGACTCAATTTTTAAGACAATGCCATGAGAGTTGTTCGGAAAATATTCACGAGTAGTAATTGGAAATAATCGTAATCATACAAACTTTTACATGATTACAAAATGGTAATCACAGTTCTCAAAAATAATTCCTTTTTACCTGTACAACGGCCGGATCACTCGGCAGCTCTCTAATAGATATATAAATATCGGGTTAAACCAAATTGTTATCCGAGAATGCTCAATAATTTGCTGTTTCGGAAAAACCGAATTTACAAAGTTAGATGATTACAAAATGGTAATCACAGTTCTCAAAAATAATTCCCTGGCGGGCCGTTGTACTCAGAGCGGGCACTCTATGGATCTAGAGCCCCCCCCCCCACCCACCGAATTCAACCGGAGCAGTAAGCGTCTTGCAGTGAGGAGACAACCTACAGAGACAGTACGCGCTGCAAGAGAACACATTACAATAAACGGTTCACCTTGGAGATGCTCCACATAATAAATACAACCACACAGAAAATAAGACTGAACTTCAAGTCAGACACAGAGAATCTTGCTCATTTATAAAGACATTTGCTCACGCACAATAAACAGACGAATTAGTTCTCAACTCCACTGCTGACAAAGCGGACTATGTGCTTCTTGTACGTAAAGATGGGTGTTTTAAGTTTATTTATAATCATTGCAATGTCAAAATGTATTTTGTTGTGTTATATTATTGCAGCCCTGGAAAAGAAAAACCTTTTCAGCACATAAAAAACATTGAGCTCAAGCCGTCGAAAAACTACTGTTTAATAAACAAAAATCACTATTCCCAACAACCAATGGTTTATGCTTTCTGTTAAAATTTCTGGAAAAAAGGTTTTGTTTCGAACCTTGGTTCCGCTTGGTTAATTTGTAAAGTACACTAAATAGTATTTGGAATTTCTTTGGATAAGCATTTTCAACTTAGACTTGTGACAATGATCATAAAGAAGATTCGAAGAGCGAGTGTGCGATGAAAGCATATGAATTTAATCAATCTACTACTTACATGTCGCTCAGATTCTTGATTTTGAAAATCATTCAATAAACTTTGTAATCAAGCATCTAAAAACATTGGCTATTATGGGTGCCAGACTCAGCGCTAATCTTTTAGCTCTTTTCCCTAGAACTTATGCTGACTTTATCGGCCAGATAGATAGAGGAAATTGCTCAGATTTTAATTTTGGGTAACCAAACCGAAATCTTTGGTGCGGAACACGTTCAGGTTCTATTATTTTTCCACACTGGGTTCGGTTTAAGGTTCGGTTCACAGTAAAAAACATTTCAGAATTCCGGGTTGGAGCCGGTTCGGTTCAAAATCGGCTTGCAGCCCTGGATAATACATAAAACAGTCCCAACGTCATTATTTTGCAAAATAATTTTATTAAATCAATAAAGTAGTATATAACATTGGCCGTGTTCAGCAGAAACATAGATGGCTGAGCAGGTATCAGAAAAAAATTATATATCGAATACTTTCCGCTGAACGAAGTGCAACTTTTTTGGCCAAACACTTTAAAACACCTTTTTTAAACTCGGCGCAAACACTCGTGACGAACTGGGTCATTAAGAAAATTTCATTAAAGTAGTCAGCCTTTAGTTTTAATATATTGTTAGGTTAGGTTGGGTATCTATGGTTGAAATTGGAGAATCCCATTTCCTCACTTAGGCCAATGAAGGCCCGCTGTGTTACCATATAACCCTTTCTACGATGTGGTCGTAGAGCAGGGACAGGCACATTCCTATCTCGTGTGCATACAAAAAATCTCTAAGCAGCGCTGTTCTGACACACATAAAAGGTGATTTTTTTAAGAGCTATAGGAAAGTTTAAAAAAAAAACACATAAAATTCAGAAAAATGTATGAAATCTTTATTTGAATCGATAGTACGGTCCATATAATTTAATGTTTGAAGATTATTTCATGCAAATGTTGTCCGTGCCTGGGCCTCAAATGGTCCATCCGCTTAGTCCAATTTTGGCATACTCTTTCCAACATTTCGGCCGGTATCTCACGAATAAATGCTTCAATGTTGTCTTCCAATGCGTCAATTGAAGCGGGCTTGTCTGTATAAACATGAGCTTTAACATAGCCCCACAAAAAATAGTCTAAAGGCGTTAAATCGCACGATCTAGGCGGCCAATTGACCGGTCCCGAACGTGAAATAAAATGTTCACCGAACTCGCCCCTCAATAAGTCCATTGTTGCGCGTGCTGTGTGGCAATCGGCACCGTCTTGTTGAAACCACATGTCATGCCAGTATCATTTCAATTATATAATGACAACGCTTTGGCTGCTGCATCATCTGGCATTGCACCAGCTTTATTGGATGAATGCAGAAAAGCTCATTCAGCACTTAAGCTGCCTCCGAATGATCTACGTAACCCAGACGCAGACAAACCCAGACGCAACATAAAATAGCAATAGTCCATTTCTACAGTGTCGAAACAAAGCAAAATTATTGTCTGGGATGAATGCACTATGGCACACAAACATTCTCTTGAGGCGTTTTACAAATCACTTAAAGATATAAAAACAACGACAAGCTATTCGGCGGCACTCTGTTACTCTTTTCAGGTGATTTCAGATAATCACTTCCCATTTATTTCACGTTTAACGTATGCTGATAAGATCTAACCAATTTTTAGGTTTTGGCAATGGAAAAGTTTCTGTCCAGGAAAATATTTGATGCATAAATTTCACCAATTTCTGCACAATCGTTGATTTTCAAAATGCTCTCAGTGATCGCGTATATCTCAATGTACGCACACTATACATAAATCATGCGTGGCTGGCAGAAAAAAATGTTAGCTTCCGTGTCCGTGTCAAGGCTAAAAGCACGACCCTGTCTTAACTCTAATTGCAATTGTAGTTAAACATCGCCCAACAGTTTTTTGAAGTCGTCATACGATTGAGCATATGTTTGAGTGTTAACAATCGCAGCGGCAAGTCGCAATAATCAAAAAAATGTGATATTAATAGGAAACAAAAAATGTGTCAGAAAGTCCATGATAATCAGTTGGCATATTTTTGTTTTGACAATCGTCGCAAAATTTGAATTCTTCTTCCTATAGATTTGGTTGCAGCACCCAATAAGGTTCACCAGAGAAATCATTCAAAATATTTACAATATATTAACATATTTTACTATTCATGAATTTAAAAGGCAAGACCGCTATCATTGAAATTTGTGGAGCCCATTTAACTAGTTACTTTGCCAGTCTGACAACACAACCAGCTCGTAGCAATTATAATACTGATTCGCTGAGTTACGCCAACACATCATCAATAATTGTTGAAACTCTCTCTTATCGAAATTTCTCGTATCGTTTAACCGAAAAAGTGGCATCCATTTAAAACTCCCTTTTAAACGTCTCGAACTCCGACTGAGTCACACCGAGGTGCAGTTTTATGATATTTCGCTTTAGTAACTAAATGCACAATTCCTAGGCACTTTAATCGCTTCACAATTAACTTTATTAGCACTAAAGATTAAAATGCAAAAAGAAACAAAGCTCAGCAGGAGATATGAGCATTAAAATATAATTTGAATAGTATGAAAAATAATATACGCAAAATATACGCGTCAGCCGAGCAGAAAGGCTTGCCCAATCTAAATCCACTTAACCTCAGTTTAACCTTTGCGCAAATGAGAAGGTACATGGCAGTTAGGTCCATGTCGAGGTTGCCAAAGTAAACAAACAAGGCAAGTTTTCAACTTGTTTTTTTTCTTTTTTCTCGTTTTGGCATATTTCCTTGGGTTGCAAATCTCGCAGAGCTTTCGAAATGTCAAACACACATGCGTACGTATGAACACACGTACATACACCTTGTGGTCTTCGTCTGTGGCATGATGGTTTAGTGTCGAGGCCATATCGATGGTCCCCCCCGCTCTGCGCTCTGCAAAAAGTTAATGGACCGTGCATGTTTTTCCCTCAGCCGTGGCGCTTAACATTATTTATGATGGATGAAAAACTACTATTTTTCTTTCGCGCTGTACGTTTTCAACTTCCTTTTCAACATTTTGCCCGCCATTGGAGAGTGCCTTTTGTTAGCTCAGTTGAATATTTCAAATATTTTTACAAGTTTTTCTTTCAGCTGAGTGGATAATTGCTTAAGCACATATGTATGGAATGAGACATCAATATGACCATTCAATGGCCGCGGCATAGGCGGCGGCATTTTCTCTGATTGATATTTGTATTGTACTATGTGTATTGTGGCACTGACATGACTTTTCCCTAATCTCGCGGCTTATTAGTAGAGCCAATGAAATGGTTTTTTGGGCGAAATTGGGGTGGCTTCAAACCAATTGATTGATGGTGCACATATGTATGGATTAAGTTGTTATGTTTACAACAAAAGAAAATTACAAAATGACATTAATTGTCCAAAGAAGCGCTAGTTATCATACTCAGTTAGAATTGCTAGGAATGAAATAGGTTGTGCCAATTTGATTAAATTTCGGATCACCGTACGGTGATTGACAAGCAAAGCCACACATCTAAAGAGATTTCCACTTGTCTGAGTTCTCATATGATGATATACCTTTGCTGACAATACACCTTTGCCTACTCTGATAGGACTCTTTTCATATTATCAGAACATTTTTAAGGCTTCTGAGATTGAGGCCAATAAGAAATAGCAGACAAGGAAAAATTCAGCTTAAGCATAGTTGCTTTTTATCAGCTCGGAATCACGTGACACGGAATACGGATTGGTTTCAATTCGTTTTTGCTAATGGAAATCGGCTTAAATTGAATGGAACAGACGGTTTTATAAACTATTTCTATGATATATCCTTTTAACAATTTGGCCGCTATTTCAGAATAAGCATCTGCCGATCATATTCAAGTTCAAGCTCCAATTCTCAATTAAATGGGTCATTTATTCTACAATCCGGCGCTGGCATTCCTTACCTGACTAACAACCTGAGCATATAACATAAAAAATGTCTTCGATAAAGAACAAATCCTGGTTATGCATTTTCTCATTCGAAATAACGTCGGAATTTCTTGAACTGACACAAATTCAATGGAAAATGTCATATGACATGTTTCCCTTGTATTTTTCATAGGCAAATCGATTTGATAGTTGATGAATTTTTGTTTAACTTTGGATTCGTGTAGTTTCTGTGCATGAAGGCCCTCTCTGGTCTAAAATTCTTTTTTTTCGATTTTTTGATTTAAAATTTTTTTTTAGGTATAGATATTCAAAAATAAAGTCATAAAAGGATTTTTCAAAGTCCATTTTAGTCCCCAAGGAGACCCAAATTTCCTAGCAACTGCCAACTTTCAACGCTATTTTTTCTCAAGATCTACTGGACCGACTTTGACGATGTAGGGCTCAATGGACGCAGAATTGACGTGACTATCGCCCGAACTTCATTCATTAAAAAAAAAACAATTTATTACTATTTTTTGTTCACTGGACTGCATTGTCAAAAATTGATTTTCTCATTTTTAAAATGAACACAAACAACTTTTACAAATTCAATTTTTTATTCATGATTCTGCTTCGGGCCATAAAGGCATTCATTCCAAGCAACTTCCCATCTTCCGTTTTGCTTTCCGATAATAGTGAGTTCCGGAAAGCTGCGAACCATTAACACATATTTTTTAAGAAGACACTATTTTGAAGGCCGAGAAATTTTTGAACAGCCCTCGCATTCAAACATTTTTAATTTTGCAATATTTTTAATGAATTTTTCAACCAAATACAAAAGACCAAAGTACAAAATCTTTTTCCGATTTTTTGTCCGCAAATTAAAAAAAAACAGCTAAATTCAGTCGCCTAGACCAGAAGAGGGCCTTAAGTTAGTGCAAATGCTTGTAACACCCAGAAGAATGCATCTCCGGCCCCTCTAAAGTGTCTGTCCATCCGTATGAAAATACAGATCTCAGAGATAGAAGATTGACATTTATGGGACATAAGCTTCTACGATAATACTTGCAGGTAGATCAAGTTCATTTTATATTTTTGCAACGCCCATTACCGCATCCGTAATTTAGAAAAATCGTCATATCTACTGCAGTTTTATAGATAGAATCATCGTACATTATGAACATATTTAGTAATCGGGATTCTTTATCGATCCGCCAAAGAGAAATGGTCGAAAGAACGATAAGCAAAAGGGGCAATTGTTGTTGATGATTTCGAAAAGCTCGTGCTTCTTGTGATTGAGAAGAATGCAATTGCGACATGGTTATATGCGCATTTCATTTTCTTCATGTTTTTTCATCTGATTTGACAGCTCTTATATTGCACATGTTTGTAGCTGCATTCGTTTGAAGGCTTAAAAACAGTTCTCGCATATCGGTCCAGCCTTTTCGGAAAACACTAGGTTTTTTTTATTCAATGGTTATTTCAAATATAGTTGTATTGATATTATATCAATTGTTCTGTGAGATTATAAAAGGCTTTCGGAAATGTCCATGTAGCGACATATGGTTTTTGGTAAACTTGATATATCAAATATTGTTTGTAAAAATTTGGTTTTTTGTTTATTATCGATATTGCTATTTGGGAAAATATCGACAGCTCTAAAGTTGTACTTTTACATGAAATCAAGAACTCTTTGACTTACTGTCAGTTCGAAAAGGTTTTAATCTAAGAACGATTATTCTTACTTGAATTGTTTGAGCAGTGAGTCTTTGATTATAGAATGATTTAACTTGCAACAAGATGAAGTTTAGGTTTAAATTAAACTTGAGATCTTTCAATGGATAGTATGGAGATAGGTTGATATGTAGTCTATTATATTTAAAAACCAAGAATATCGATATCATTATTGCATGCTGGAGTTCAGAGGTATTTTTTTCTTGGTTACAAGAAAATTTAATCTTACCGAACTTTTGACATCCAAAACTGTTTATATCAAGCTCGGTTTTTCTCTGAGTTAATTTTCTTGCTCTATATCATTTTCAGATTCAACCCCGATCAAACTTCATATCTGTCCAACATGAAGTCAGACATTTAAAATGTCTTCAGCCTTCTCTGCGATTTGAACTATCCTTGCCTTCTTCTTTTTGAAGCTGTTTTTCGCCTTGAGTTTATTGTCTTGAGTGTCTTCTTAACTCTGGTGTATTGTAAGCCCTGCTTTGTAAAGAAACGACTTAAAACTCGGCCATAGTCTTTGAAAAACTTCTCCAAACACGATACAGTTGTCCCAGCACCCATCTGGGGCAGAGTTTGAAATGTATCTCTAAATGCTATTTTAGGGATGTTTTAAATTATCTACTCCTTATTAGGAAATCCTTACAGTAGCGATTGAGCTTCATTTACTAACTTATCTTTACAAAAGTTCCTATGTTTCTCCATACTTGGGGCTATATACTCGAACGTGATTAAGGTCATTAAAAAAGTAATTGAAGAATAGCAAATTGGCCAAAGCCAAGGATATTTTACCATTTGCTGGCCAAAACTGGCTTAACTTGTTTTTGGAGGACAGCCCTTTCCCCCTTCCCTGACCGAGTGTGACCAGCTTTAATTAAACCAAACCAACGTGAAAAATAGTGGTAGTAGGGGTCAGCGTCGTTTTTTTTTTCTTGAATAAAAATAATTACTCGGATTTTTTTGTGTGTTGCTTCTTATACTTTTTGCTTTGTTTGTGGCTCAAAGCCGCAAATTTGAAGCGTTTTATGGCCGAGTTTTGTTTCGTGTATGTGGCTGTCCCCGCTCAGGCTGACCCCTCTGTAGCCCATGCTGGCGGCCATTTTCGAAGCTTTTCCCACTCGCCGCTCGTTTCGCCGGTTTGGCTACCAGATTGCAATCTAAATGGCGTTTTTTCGACTTCTTCTTCTTCTTCTGGTTTGTTGCGGCTTTCCCTCAGCCTTTGGTTTTAATAATTTTTTTGTTTATGTTTTTGCCGCGGCGGCAGCTTTCAATTTATGAAACAAGCTTATTAACCGTCCTCATCCTCATTACGCGCTCGTCTTGTTTTGCTTGCGCCAGGTAAGCAGCAGTCGCGGCGCAATCAGCCAACAGTCGCCAGCTCCAAGGCCACTTACCGGGCAGGGGGCGGCAACGCGTTGCTGATCAGCGTCCGCGACTCTGTTGCTGTTGCTCATGGCCAGCCAAACTAGCTACAGCCTGCTGGCTGGCCAATTACACACAACACTTGGCCAAGATTTTTCTACAAAATTTTTTGTTTTCTCGCCTCTTGCCGCGGCGACAGTTAATAGCACAGGTTTTGGTTGTAGTCGACGAGGGATTTTTAATTGTATTTTCCAGGTTTTTAATTAAAGCTCAACTTGATTTTCAGTTTAGTTGCAATTCCAAAGCTGCTTTTTTCGCACTTGACGCCAAACTGGTTTTGCGGCCAGAGCTGACCAAACGGGTTTTCTAACAAATCAGAATGCCAGGCTTAAAACGATTTATTAAGCTGAGAATAACATTAGAATTTTAAAATCTGAAATAAATTTGAATTTATTTATTTTCTGTTTTGTGTACTGACTCATTCATTCATGTATTTTTGGAACATTTTTGATGCTAACCATAATGAGAGCTGTTTTCTTGCTTTGAGGAATTTTCGTTTGCGACTTTTCATGCAACGTTTGCGAGACGCGCTGTCAGCCAAGCGTTAAGTCTGACGAGATGTGCAAGATTGCCTTTGCCTGGTTTTTGTTTATATGTAGGTATATTTCTGGAAGGGGGGCGTATACTCGGAACTAATATTTCTAAATGGCCGCACCAACCACCAAAAGTAAAAAATTGTTATAATTAAAGTAAATGGAAGAAATAGGTACGTCAAAACAAAACGAACAAAAAGGCATAGTGAAAGATTAACTTTGTCAAAACGAACTTAATGTACTCTTGCAATTGCTTCCTATCTAATTTTAAGTAAGAGCCAAATGCTGAATTTAACATGTCTGTAAATCTTTTTAACAGGGTATTAATGCTCTTTCTCGCATGTTCATGTTAATACTCGTATAACGAATCACGTTATGTAATTTATGAACTCTTTTGCTCACTTGATTTATAACATGTTTTCTTTTTTCGGAGGAATGTGACAATACATATGATAATAGGAAGTTGCAAAAGGACAACCTTTCCAGTTAGCAAAATAACGAGCATTTTACAAATTATTCTTCTGTTGCCATTTTGCCCATGAGAATTCAAGTGGACTGTTATTCAAAATTCTACCTTATTCTCTTGAATAGTGCTTCAGTTGAATTTGTCATTATTGCATTTCCAAAGATTGGTTAAATCCTTCCATTCGGCTTCTGAAGTCAATTGCGTTTTTTTACTTACCGAGATGATCGCACTAAACTCAGAGGTAAAGGTCTACTCATTGCAGGGAAATCTGACCAAGCAGCTCTTGGAATGAATTCCACTAAATGTGCCTGAGTTTGTTAACGTAAAGATTACTTTACTTTTATTTTGTTGTTTTCTTACTTGTTCTAATATCCCATCTTCTTGCGATATTCAAGTTTATCTGTACCATAATAACTGTATAAAAGATGTTTGAACCAAATTGCGAGATATTATAGGAAATAGTCTTTGAAATATTTGCAAATATACTTTAATCCTGGACTTCTGCGGAACTCCACTCAGAAAAAAATGGAGTTCTTACTTATGCAAACATTTATTTCTAAAATTTTCCATTTTATAAAGACTTGACCACGTTATATACAATTCATTCTAAACTTACAAATAAATTAAAAAACTCTTTCTTAAATTGTGACCTGAAAAATGACCTACGAGTCTTCAATTTATTGTTTTGTTTTTGACAAAAAAACACCTTTAAGACATAGTGCATTGTAAAAAATATTCTTTAGTCCTATTTTGTCGCTATCTCACGCGAACGCTTGATGGTCTTGCGCGCTAAGATGCAGACTTACGCGTGATCAGTGTTCCCGAGGTCCCACGATCCAATTCGAAAGCGTGTTTAAAAATGGTTAAATGGTTAATCCATTATTTATGACACTTTTTGTCAATTCACTCTGAAACAAATTTCGTTCTAAAATGATCGAAATCGAGCACTTTCGATGACAAAAGAAGAGTGAATACACATTTTCTTGGACAGCGAAAGTTGTTTGATTTCATGAAATCAATTTTAAGCTCTCTGTCCGATCATTATTTGTTAATGTGCCAATTAGCTTTTGTGCTCATTTTGTGATCATTTTATCAACGTTTTTGACTTATCTTAGGGAGATTTTGGATATGTTTTCGGAACAATTGTTTTTTTCCATAATTTTGAGATTCCATTTAAGGAAACGTTTTGACTCTAATGAAGTGTGATACATTAGAGTGTTTTTCTTTTTAAATTCTAATAAAACATGCAATAGAATAGGGTGTCGAAATCTTTATTATGACAGCAAACAACAATCTCAGACATTTACTTTTTATACTCTCCCACCCGTCAATTTCTTGTATATTTCCGGAACTACGAGAATTACGTAAGTTTCTCTAAAAATCTAAGTACGCTTTTTGTTAGAAATGCGGGTTTCAAGCGGACATCACTAATTACGATATATTCCCTTAAATTCGAAATCCGTTTTTCCTTTTTCCTTAGATCCGTTTTTGACCCGTTTTCGCTATCGAGAAGGTGTCGAGAACGGATCCGAAAGAGTGTATCGAGAACTTACGTTTGGCTGCCACAAACAGCGACAAGTAGTACTTTTTCGGACCGAAAACTGAACACGTTTTCGATAGTTTACTACGAGAAATTTTCTAGAAAATTACGAAAACGGATTCGTTCTGGGGGTCGATTGTCGGGTGGGCTGTACCATAGGTACACAGAGTAAATTAACACAGAGTATATTCAGTAGCGCTTTCAGCTGCTACTGAAGCATCAATACAAAAGTAAGTAAAGTCGGGGTTGACCGACTTTCTTACTTGTAAAAAAATAATTTCATTCATATGTTGGCCGTGTCTACACTAAAGGCGATCCAATCGGAAGGTTCAATTTTCATCACTCTTTCCTGCACTTTTTCTTTTAAGTCTTGAATTGTAGCTGGCTTTTCGACGAAGATTTTGGATTTCACATAACCCCAAAGAAAAAAGTCCAGAGGTGTAATATCGCACGATCTAGGCGGCCAGTTGACAGGTACCAAAACGATGGTAGGTGCTCACCTACATGAATTCTCAATAAAGCCATGGTTTCGTGTGCTGTGTATGCTGTAGCACGGTCTTGCTGAAACCAAATGTCGTCGACATCACAGGCTTTAATTTTAGGCAACAAGAAGTCCATAATCATGGTCCGGAAGCGCACGCCATTGAAATTTTTAAGTTATACGGACCGATGATTCCACCAGCACTAAAACCACAGAGACCAGTGTATTTTATTGGATGTAATGGTAGTTGGAGAATCTCTTCTGGTTGATCTTCAGCCCAAATGCGGCAATTTTGTTTATTAACGTATCCATTGAGCCAGAAATGTGTCTCGGCACGAAATCAGCGGTTCATCTATGAGGTGGTGCAGAGACCATTGGAGACGTTGCGGTGTGAGTCTTTCCAAAAAAAGTCCATTTAAAAAAAACCTCTACATCGATCACCCTTTACTTTCATCTGGATTGCATTTCTCCATTGATCTTAAATCCAGGATAAAAAGAATCGATTTAAGCCCGGATTTCGGACTGTAAACTTAACCTTAAATAAAACCAAATATGAGAAAATTACTGGGCCTGAACCTGTTCCGAACCTTACTTTCGATTAGGTACAAAATTGTTCTGAAATTTAGCAATCTTGTTTTTTTCTGTTAAATGTTGTGTGACAAAGAATAAAAGACGCTAGCATACGCAATAAAAACGACAACCCTAAAAATATTTGTTTTTAAGATTTGGACATCTTATCAATGTAATTTGCCCAAAGCACTTACGTAGTCTTTTCAGTACCATCGACTTAAGACTTTAATCTAGTTTTGATATCTCATCACTGTCATTTGATAGTTTATTTGATAGATAGATCTAAGTAAAAGATGAGAAATCGGCCCTTGGTAATAGTTTAATATCAATAAAAATGAGAATGAAAATAAGATAATAAAAAAAAACAGTGAGTGCTGTTCTTGTAGCTTTGTGTGATCTGTTTGCTTCGGCCTGACATAATAATAGGAGGGTTCTTCTTTGCTTAAAGCAGCTTTTGATCTTCATTTTTAAACTCTTCATCTAGTGCGTCGCAAAGTTTAATATGGTTATCATTAAACTGCTTAGTGGGACAGGCTACGAGGGCGCAACGGGCCATTGATTGCCCATCACTGATTTAGTTCATACATTTTTAGGCATAACAATTTCGCAGCATATACATTTGATAGTCGCTGAGTTCTGATCGATGGAGAACAAGTTTGAAATTTTCTTGTCTGACGGCTGATCTTCTCCCTTAAAAAATAAGCATACCCTCTGCAAGGGTATAAATTCATTTTTTTTTTTTGGTTTTTTTTTGTGAAGTTTTGCCGGCGAGCTCTGAGTTGAGATGATCCGTTTGCCTTTCCCCCTGCGTCTTCTCGCATTTGAATGTTCACTTGTTTCGCTGGGCTCTCCCCTGTCCCACCGTCCATTTGTCCGTCTGTCTCATCCGCCAGTGGGGCAATAAAAACCAAAATAATACTATGTAAAAAAATGTTTTGTGTGTTTCTGGGCTCGAGCCCCCCACCCGGCTAGCCTCTGATCGGACCCGCATGCTTTTTTTTTTCTTTTTTGCTGTCGGCATCCACATCGGTCTTGGCGCTCGGCTGGCTCTCGCACGGCATTCGCGTTTGCATTCGGTTCGCCAGTTTTCAGTTTTCGTTTCAGTTCAGTTTTTGTCTAAACAAAAAATATTGAATTTAATTTTTTTAGTGTTAGTTGCTCTCTAACAATTTTGGAGTCGTTATCGCATGCGCGTCCGCCGCTCCGTTGGAAATTTGTGTGTTTGTTCGTTATTTTGCCTCTTGCTGGAAGATATCAATACTTAGCCGCGTGTGAGTGTGTGTGCGTGTGTGAGAGCTAATCCCTAATTTCCATCGTGATCGCCATTGCCTATCGGCGATCCATTCGAAGCTGATTCGGCAAGCCACTCCGAGGCGCATGCATAAATTATGTCGTACAATTTTATATCGATAATCGGAAAAATTATCGCTACCCATGGCCCGCTTCGGCTGATGGTCATAAAGTCCAGAATTTAAAGTTTTTGAATTTGGTTTAAAAGTTGATTATTTTGTGATTCCCGAACGCATACAAAACAAATTCATACAACAAATTCAACAATTCATTCCTCGTCGTTTACGACGCCCCGAGACTTCAGTTTTGTGTGTGCGTTTCCTTTTCAAATTTTATGAGTGCGTCGATTTTAATAAACATTTCGTTGGCAGCTCATAATTTGTATTGATTTGTATAAATTATAAATTAACTGCCCCAAAAGATTATCAAATGCAACGACAACGAGGCGGTGAGTGTTCTGATGAGTTGTTACATATAGACTCTTTGTACACAGCTGGATAAAACTGAAGGAGTAATTGAAACTGAAGAAGAATTTTATTATTTCATTTTACTTTTAAATAGTGATTGCATAATTTGAATATGTTTATGTAAACAGAAAAGTATTAGTGCTAGAAAACACTTGTCAGGTCTTACAAATAGTTAATATCAAGGAGCTATCGGAAATCACTAAATCGCGCTCTCTTGCTAGCACACAAAAACTCTTAGAAGAAATATTGGTTCGTCGGGACTTTGTATCTTTATATTCCCTTTACTTGAGAAGGCTGTGTTGCTCAGTGGTGACTATGACTAGTTTGAGGGAGTATTTCCATCCAACCAATTAAAAAGGAGAATTAAATTCTTATTCCATATTGGGTAAGAGATACCAGATAAACCTCTTTTGCCTGAGCATCCCTAACTAACAAAACTCGCAGGGCCAAAGCCGAGCTTCTCCTGAACTCTGGGTTTGTCTTCTATTAATCAAAATACCAAACTCTATTTTGATTAGGAAAAACCTTTCACATTTTTCATTAATATTTCATGTGTTTTATCTCCGAATTTCTAAAATTGAAATTGTATTAAATCTTAAAGTACGCAATTTCTTTAATATACCAATTTCTGGTAAGCAACATGGGGAAAATGATGTATTTTTGAACGAACGGCAAAAATATTTGTAATTTTGAACATTTTTGGCCAGAAAATATTCAACCATGCTCCCAATTACGCATTCGCAAAAGAATTGCGATTTGAAATCTGTTTTTCGACCAACTTTTCTCTCCAAATCGCAAAACATTTGCGAACTTCGAAAATGAGAGCATGGCTGATAGTAAATTTCTTTAAGTGCTTCAATATTAGGAACACTTAAGTTATACTTATCTAAAGTAATGAATTGGCTCAGCTAACTTAGTTTGTGCCGTAGTTCTTATTCACTTGCAGCATCGAAAACAAAATGGTATTTCTCACTTAGCTCCTACGGCAGTCACTAGATGTAGTCATCAGATTTTGATCAAATTTTAAAGATCTGTTTCAAAAAAATTATACAAGGTGGGCCAAAAGAAGTCACCGGGCCAAAATCACCTATTGGAAGATCTTTTTCCTCTTATTTTTCAATGCCAAAGTCAGATCTGTTTTGACATTTGTGGACTGACAGATGTGAATATATATCTATATATTTACCTCTTTTTTTTGCGGCTTTTGTAAAATAAGACATCTCCAATGGGTGACCTTGGCCCGGGACCTTTGGCCCACCTTGTACTAATAATGGCCAAGTTTTGGAATGCTAAACTTGAAAAAAAATAAGAAGAAAGATAATGGTGGAAGCCTTTAAATCAGACATTTCGTTCCATTCACACTTTCTACACTCAGTAAAAACGACTGACAGAGCTATAAACCAGTCGGGTTAGAATTCATACTGTTTTGTACTTAAAATTTCAAGTAGGTTTTGTTGTTAGATGTGCTTAAACTAAGTAAAAAACATTCTGTGATCTAAAAACCACATTTAATAATAAAAACGCGTTCTTAACTCAATTACAAAATATCTTGCATTGAGTAGGGCAAGATGTTGTGATCATAGTAAGGTTTTTCGAACCATACTTCGCCAAAAATCAATATTTTTTCATTCTGTAAATTTTGCATTTTAGTTAAAAAATGCATGTAACTTTGCTTATTGCTAGTTTTTGGAAAAAAATATTGTGTGGTTTTTTCATATATTTTTGAAAAAAAAGTGATTTCTTGACATCCAAAAATTTGTGGGATGTTGTGAGCCACCCGTTTAAAAGTTAAAAATTCGTGTTTTTGGTAGTTATTCTTTATTAAATAAAAGAAAAAAAATTTTTCTTATAATCTGAATAAAAAAATATCAATGAAAAATCGGCAGCCGCTTTGTATTCTTATATTTCCGAGCACATTAAGCTGGTGACTGTTTTTTTGTTTGCCTTTCTTTTTTAATGTTTTATGTCCTCTTTGGAGCGTTTTGCTTCTGCCTTTTAGCGTATCATTGCAACATTCTATTTGGAAGTCACAACCGACTTTTTTGCAGGGACAAATTCCGGTGGCTCACAACACCCCATACATCACTTTTTTTTTGATTGGCGCCACTAACCCTAAACAAAATTTTTTTTGCAAAAATTCATATTTCGGTCAAAAAGGCAATAGATCAAAGATATTTCTGTCATACTTACATTTTGAATTCCAAAAAATATTTTGAACTACATTCACAAGACAGAAAAAAAAATTTCAATAATATTTGAAAAAAAAAATCGAGTTCTGGTTGACCAACTTAAAGCGCGTGTTGACTGATCGGTTGCTGGTCAAAAGTAAGATAATAAGAAGAGAGAAACTTGACATAAGCCAAAAGCTGTAATCAATTTTTGCTTGGGGCCAATATTCAGGAAGCTCACAACACCTCATGGCTCAGAACACTCCATCTTCCCCTACTAAATGCACTTAGAATCCAAGGAAATGCGAATTATTTTTAGGCGAGTCTATTTTTAAAATTCACAATTCGTTTTAGCTTATTTTTATCACATTATTGAAAGACTGATGGTTGATTTCCTACATTAATACCACCCGTGGATCTTTCCTGTTCAGGGAATAGAATTAGAATTTTAAGTTCTTAAGCCAAGAACATTTTTGACTTGTTTGATGTACTCTTATTAGACTTTTTATTATTTTGTAAAAAAAAAAAAATAAAACGAAAAAATGGTTGATGAATTTAAGATTTTTGGTAAATTTGTCAATTTCACTTTTTGATTTTCACCCAACTGGGTTGCCATTTGAAAACAAAAGTTCTGCACTTTGGATTTAAAATTTTTTTTTTGCATTTTGATTAAAAAATGGAACACTTTTGAAATCAGTACTTGCTCACTTTAATTTAAAAAACTTGTATGAATCCAGAGCAGTAATCTCCTTAGATTTAAAAAGACAGATCCACCCATTGAACTCAATCTACCATCTGCCTCAAAATTGAAATTCTCAAATTGGATTTCCGTGAAATAAGAGTATTTTTTTTTGCAATTTCAAACTTTTGATTCTTTGATTCGTTGAAAACAAAGGTATCTTTTATTCTTTTATTCTAAGTGTAGTTTATAAAATCAAAAGAAAATTAGGTAATATCAACAATTCAAGTGTCTGCAATATAAAATCAAACAGTGCTGATTCAAAATGTCAACATTATTTTTATACGTTTAAATTGGTAAAATCAAAAAGAAAAAATAGTTGTTCAAACAAAAGTGTCAGCGTTTTAAAATCAAAGGCCCGCACAGTTGATTTTAAAGGTCATACATTATGTTTCTGATGCTTGTTTTGAAAACAAAATGTCTGTACTCTTAAATCAATCACCCAAATAGATGATTTTGAATGTTTTTCACCATGTTTCTACGTTAAACCATACTCAACCATACTCAAGCACCAAACCGCGGTTCTCGCCTTCACAGATTACTGTATACCCACGATGTCATTTTAGAAACTCTTTGTAGACACGACTGGGATAACTTACCACATAGCAGAGCTAATGCCATTAATATTAACACGGATGGATCTAAGCTCGACAATAAAGTAGGAGGGGGAGTTTTCTCCACCGACCTAGATATGGAAGTATCATTCCGACTCCCTGATCATTGCAGCGTGTACCAAGCAGAACTGGTGACCATCGAGGAGGCCGACCACACTCATGGTCGAAGAAAGGAATGTATAAATTTACTCAGACAGTCAAGCAGCTCTAAGGGCGCTTGACTCTTACACCAATAATTCCAAAACGCTTACGAAATGCCGTAGGTCCTTAAATGAGATCGCTCTTCATTTCTGTATTCACCTTATCTAGGTGCCTGGTCACCGCAACATTAATGGTAACGAGTCAGCCGACAAGCTGGCTAGACAGGGCACTACCATCTAACTCCTCCCGGAGAAGAGCACGATAGGGATGCCCTTGGCCTCATATAAAATAATCAGAAGAAATGAAAGCTGGCGCCTAGCTACTGAACGTTGGAACAACCTTCCTGTTTGCGCTGTGGCTAGGGTCACGTGGCCCACGTTCGCCCTGAAACGTACCAGTAGCCTTTTACGCCAAAGTAGAGGAAACATCTCACTTCTGGTCGGAACCCTAACGGGTCACTGCCTTATCGGTAGTCATGCAACACGCTTAGGAGTCACCCACAATGACTTCTGTAGAAGCTGCAAGTGTGAGGATGAAAAGGCAACATTACTGCATCTCATAAGCTACTGCCCAGCACTTAGTAGAAGGAGACTCAAAACACTTGGTCACCACTCTCTACTCAACCTCTCGGAACTATTTGAGATAAAGATTCCGTCTCAACTAAAACTTTAACTTATTTCACAGTGGTTCAATCGGGAGGAACCCCCCTGGTTTAAATATGAAATATATATGGTATCGCAATGGGCCTATCTTGGCCTAAGTGAAGGGACAATTTATTGTCCCTAGCCTTCTCGGCCTAACCTAACCTTCTACGTTAAAAATGGTAAAATCAAAACTACAATTTTTAGCCAAAGATGGAAGATGTTGATCTTAAAATTTTATTCTTTGTACTTATTTTAAGTTTAAAGACGGTTAGACTTGAGACAATTTCGACCTTAACGTATGATCAAAAGGACTTTAAAATGGTTTTAAATGTGTTTAATATATCCCGAATCAGTCTTAATATGAACAAATCGTATTGGAAATAAGCGTTTTTTACTTGAATCAAATTGTTTTGTACTTACAGTACACAGTTCTTGATCTTTTTGTTTATTTGTTAAATTATAATTTTCCTCATTTGGAATGACGTATAAATCCGCTTAGGGCTGGGAATATTTAAGCTGTGTTAACAGCTTCGATTAATTTGTATACCTTTTTACCATGAATTTGAAGTCAAAACTTAGAAAATCAAAATGGCGGATCCAATATGGCGGACAATTTCTAAAAAAAAACGTTTTTGATATGATTGAAAGTCTGTACTCGGTGGTATTCGGTGTCGGCGTCGAAATCGAAGTTAAAATTTAAAAAAAACGTATTTGATTTGGGTGAAAGTCTTTAATTGGGTGTTTTCCTTTACAAACCATCGTGGCCAGACCCTGATGGGCCAGTCTCCCAGTCTGCCCAGTTATCGAAGTGGCTACAACAACAAGAGCCTGCTTCTGTTCGGCAATAACAGTTTGGCACACCCAACACCCGCTTTTCTGGATTTTGTTGTACCATACAAAAACCTTCTCCGAGACTAAAGTCGCAGCTGGATGCAGCTAGTTTTTGGATATGTTTTAAAGAAGTGTCTAAACAACAATTTCTATTTTATTTGTGAGTGGGATCTGATGGGCGTTTTGACTTATTGCTTTTTCTAACACGACTTTTCAGAATGTGATTAAGAAAACCTTTACTTTTATTAATGACTCACTATTTCATGCATTGTTAATTATTGTTTTGAGCTATACATTCAAAATCTACGTATTTTCTGGAATAGAATCCATTTTGTAGAATCCAAATCGGTTAACTTTTCGCGATTCTATACGCTTCTGAACGATGAGTAGTTTTCGATGCGTGACGACGCTCACGAACGGAGCTCATACTTGAGTCAAGTAGGGACACTTCCCCTTATTAACGGTCACAATATAAACAGAACACTACAACTATTCCAACAATTAAAAGTCCCAAAAAAATATTTTTTTCGACTTTTGTCCAGCTTTTTGGGATTTGGGACCATAGTTCGTCTGTCTGTCTGCATGAAAGTGTCGATATCTGAGACTATAAAAGATAGAGCCACAAATTTTTGCATGTAGTTAAGTGAATACCATACGCAGCTCAAGTTTGTTTCAGACTTGGAAAATCCCCCCTCCTCCACCCTCAAAACCGCAAAAAAATGTCAGAGCCACAATTTTTAAGTTAGAAAGTTGTTTCTTTATATATGTACCATAAAAGGCCCAATATCTATCTATTCTGAAAAGTACAGTAAGATCGGACAAAAATCACCGAAGTTATATACGAATCAAGTTTGCTTGTAGGAAAGAAGGGGGCTTAGCCATGTCAGCTAGCGCGTGCGTGCGAGTCTGCGTATGTGCGTGTCTGTGTGAGATTGGTAGAAAATGAATGAAAACACATGAAATCAAGAGAACTGGGTATTTTGCAGTCGGGGCATTAGACTGCAGCGCCTTTAGTTGTTTATTACTGAACTTGTACGATTTCAAAATCTTTTTGCATAGCCTACCGTTTGACAAAAGTTGGGGTAAATGAAAATGTTCACTTACATAAAGTAAAAGCTACTCAAATATTAAAATAGCCAGGTAAAAGGTACACACAATTTTTAATACTCTCTAACACTGCTAACTTCTTGGCTTTTATATAAAATTAAAGTTTTCTTGATTTTAAAGTGTTCTAAGGTTTGATAGGCTCAAATCAGCATTGCTTTAGAAATTTAATGATCTCCGAAACAGAATAAATTCTTCTTATGCTATTTTCGCTGGGTCTTCGCTATATAACAGAAAAGTTAAAATTTTAATTTGTTTTATCTTAAGAATTTAAATTAAACTTTATTAAGGACAAATCGGAGCATTTCTTAAGGAACTGTTTTTGTTTAAGTAGAAAATATATTCCCCGCTTTTTCAATGATTTTAAATGTTCTAATTGTATTCCCAATATAACACAATCGGAGTTTAATTTGAATAAACTTATCCTTTTTTTTAAATTTTGTTTAAGTATCCTATTTAAACGAACTTTTTAGGCTAAACATTAGAAAAGTAGTTTAAGAAGTAAAAATCGAAAGTGTTTTAAAAATTTGTTTTAACTTTTTTTTTGCAGATTTGGCATTGTAAATTGGAACGTTGCTTAAACTTATTGAATTGGAATTGAATTTGGTAAGTTGTGTTTCAACTGTGAATTTGTCAACTGTCCTCAAAATTGTGGTGCATATGAAAGTCCAGGGAAATTGGTGTGGCATAGCTTCAATTTGAGGCCGCCGCCGAGCTGCTCGAATTACCTTTTTGATTTTTATGACCAAAACAATTCGATTGCAGCAAGCGCCCAGTGTCGAGGGAACATTATTGTAACATAAAGTGGCATGCCCCTGACTCCGACGCCGACTCCAACGCCCTCTCCTGTCCTGACTCGCGTTAAAATGTCCAGGCCGGGCGAGTCGGGCGGTATTAAAAATGGCAATAAATAAAGTAAAGTACGGCGAGTACATGATTTCCCTGTTAAGATCCCCCATACAAAGGCAGGAGCAGGGAATGACATTGGCATTCCGGGCGGGGCGGTCCGGGGCCTTGTCCAAGCGGGCCAATTGTGGTAAATCGGAAGTTAAAGACGGCAATAAAATGGCGCAATAAAAATCTATGAATGACACATTAAATCAATTGCCAAAAATCACAAAAGCATGGAAAAAGTCGCTTATGAGTGGATTTTGGTGGTGGTCAACTGACGATGATGATGAATTCATTTGAAAGTTTAAGTGAATTTTTATGGGCGTGAGAAATTGAACAACCGGACTAATTGCCGCCAGGGCCAGATGCCGGGTCATCAGGTGCCTGCGCCTGCATCCTCGATTAAGCGATGCATTTCAAAATCTTGACATTTACAACCTTTCTTCAACGAAATCGACCTGTCCATATTTACGACTTTCGCTAGAAGAATGGGAAAATCGTGTATCACCTGAGAGAGAGAATAGCAGCCGAGGTTCACTTATGAAGTCATAAAACATGAAAAGAAAACACGCTGCTTACTTTTATCGATGGCAGAAATCGGAATTGGAACCGCCATCGCGTCGGACGATCAGTAGGACCTGCAGGCTCAAAACCTCACCGAGACAGGTGAGCGTGAGCGGCTTCTGCTTTCACCAGGCCGCTGGATAGTCCGTTGGTGGCCATTTTTGATGGCTTCATACGCAGCCGTTTGCAGGCATTTCACCTTTCTCTGCCGGCAGCAACAGCAGCCGCCTCGCCTAAGTGTAACATGTGCATCCAACAGATACAATACCCAGTGTACAGGCTGAGTCTGCGGTATAAAACCCATAAAATATGTGCACGCCACTGCGCTTCGTGCTGCCTTTTTTGTGCAGCCATTATTAAATTTCTGATTGTGGCTTTCGACTGTCCGTCCCTCCCGGCGGACCGGTTCGACTTGTTATCTCTGACAGCCGCATTGCGTCCTCTCAGCTAATCAAGCCACGTTTTGGGTGCGCGGTTTTAGTCGTTTTCTCTATTCAACTACAGTGGCTAAGAGTCAGAAAAATGTTATCCTGAAAAGTGAATAGTTCAATGATCTATTTTGGAAAAGCTACTGATATTTTTGCGTTGATCAAACCAATTCAAAAATCGGTTTCGGCTATGTTATGGATGTTTCGATATTCGGTTCCCTTGAGGTTACATTACTTTAGTTTTCCCCATGACAAAAGCCAACACTCGCTTAAAGTTCAAATAAAAAAACATTCAGTTTCAAATAAAGATTCGCTAAAGCTGCCGCCGCCCAATCGGTCTTCCCCGTACTGGGATTTTTCCGTCGCTAAATGTTAAACTTCAATTTAATCCCTTTGTCGCTTTGTATTGTCAACTTAATTTTTCTTAAGAATGACTTCAGTTTTCTATAAAAAACAAATGGTAACAGCCAACGATGGAATGCCGTCGGTAAAATATTACAACACTTAAAAAACGAGTCTATAGGATTAAGTTTACGAAGAAGACAGTACAGAAATTTTTGAACAATTGTACAGACCATTTGGATAATATTTAAAAACTTAAAGGTTCCTTTTAAAATTTGCAAACAAAAGTGTTAGTGGGACAAATTAAAGAAACAGCCATTGGTTTGCAATGTACATTAATATTCAATAGACCTTCTTTCAAATAGATTTTTTTAACCAGCAATGACTTTTAAGCGCAAAAAGATCAACATAATTTTCGTCAGCTGAGCAAAAAAATGCTTTAAACTTTCTTTTACAATATTCAAAAACCTTTTGTCTGCGCCGACTTTTACCGCTGTGTAACGTATGTAAACGATTCTATCGAAAAAGCCTGCAAATTTCACATGGGAACAGCCATTTTGTTGCAGCCTCTTTGATGAAAAATTCTGGTCCAGTTTTGTTCACTCATTACAAAACTGGTCTCGGTTTGTCTCCATCAGCTTTTGATTTAAAGATATTGCGGAACATGTGATTTGCATGTTTTATTGCTTTGAAAAAATTATGGAGATAAAAAAGGTACGAACCGACTATCTTCAAAACTGTGGGAGATCTAGAAAATTTTCGCTCCATCCGGCAACTGCATTAAAGAAAAAACCTCATATCTTCCACAGTTTTGAAGATAGTAGTAATATGTAGTATTCAAGATTATAAAGCGATCCGCCAAAGGGTTGGGAAAGATCGGATGAATGATAGTCGATTTATAAGGAAAACAAACAATTGGCACGTCATAACTTTTAATTCATTTTTTTGGGATTAACCGCCTGTAGCTTTGTCTATCAAGCTGATATAAATGAAATAGAAGGGACTTTGAAATAACAATTCGACCACCGCTCTGTCTTTTACATGACGATCAAACTGGAAAAATTTGCCATTAACTAAGAAATGACTCTCTTAAAAGGCCAATTTGGACACCTTCGAGCTAGCTGATGTTGCTTGCTTGATTTTTTTGGGTTGCATTGATATGTTTTCTGTCGCATAAGAATCATAAACCCAGATACTTTTGCTCAGTGTGACCTCCATAATTTTTTAAAGCAAATTTTTTAAAGAAAACATGCAAAACAAATTTTTCGCCATATCTTTAAAACAAAAGCTGATGGAGCCAAATCGAGACCAGTTTTGTAAACAGTGGACAAAACTGGACCAGAATTTTTCATCAAAGAGCATGCAACATACAAATGTTGTCATTTTGTTCCCCTGTGCTATAGATTCGTTCGTTAAAATCGCTTTTAAATTCATCCAGTTTCGTTCTAAAAGGCACTTTTACTTCCAGATCGACCATTACAAGGATTTAAAAAATAGAAATCAACGATTTTGTATTTCAAAAAAAATATTAAAGAAAATTTTTGTATTTATTAAAAAAAATGTAAAGAAGAGGGGGGCATTGGCACTCACACTAATTCAATAATGACAAGAGGAGGCAAACACATACACAAAGGCTTCTGTCTCTTCCGTGTTTTTTGCACGCTTGCTGCTTTGGAATTCTCAAACAGTTTTAGCATCGCAGGCATGGAAAGGCTGCTGTTTGAAAAGCACAGTAAAGCATGATCGCTGATGATTTGTGGCTCTATCTCTTATAGTCTGTGAGATCGACGCGTTCATACGGACAGACGGACGGACAATCGGACGACTCCGCTGTTGATGGTGATCAAAAGTGATTATTTAAATAATACCTTATAGGGTAGCAAAAAGGTTGCTTAGACATGCTTCTACCTGTTACATACTTTTGCACATTTTCATAATTCTTTCTCCTCCTTTTCCCATTTTCAATGGGACACAACCCACAGATAGTTTCAATATAATTTCGCGTTACACCAGACTGGCAAACTTCTAGATCGACCGGAATAGAATTCATACCATTTTTAGTTAAACTTTCAAGAATGTTATGTTCTTGGAAGTTCTTAAATTAAGAACGAAACATTCCAAGATCGAAAAAATTGCTAATGATATTGAAATGAGAACGAATGTTCTAGAGTCGAGAACGTTTCGTACTTACAGTAAGCCTACAAAATTAAGACAAGCGCGTTCTTAGTTCAAGTACAATTTATATTAGATTGCGTAAGAAAGAGACGTATAATTCAAATTAATTATAAGCGAATGTGTTCTTCAAATTCCCAACTGGTTCTAACACTTTAATTATGGAGTGATAGTGGATTTCTAAATACCATCTTCTAGGATATTTTCAGCTTTCTTTGGTTCAATACAGTGATATCGTTTTAAGAACAAATTGGGAATTGCCTTATAATTTTATGGGCTTAAGCCAAGAACATTATATACATGTTTGGTGTACGCTTATTTGGATTCTCCAATGAATTGGGGTTAACGTTAGAATTTAATGGACTTGATGAAAGAATGTATTGTACTTTTTGTCAAAGTATCAGGTATTTCGGTATTAAATAAATCCCTGCAGTACGGGATGTGGCGATAGGTACTGCACTACTTACATAGACTACTTACTGGTGGCAATCGCTACCTTATCGCTTTACAAGTAAGTACTGCAGTAAGTACCCTGCAGTTCGGGAGGTGGCGATAGCTACCTGCACTACTTACAATGAGTACTTGCTGGTGGCAATCGCCACCTTATCGCTTTTCAAGTAAGTTCTGCCGTAAGTACCTACGGTTGAGTACCGACAGGAGTGCCCTTTTGGTAACAAACTGAATGAAGTTTACAGTTTTACAGTTACAGCTTACAGTTTTCGGTACTTACTGCACTACTTACATGTAAAGCGAAGAGGTGGCGATTGGTTACCTCCTAGAACATGCCCTGCAAAAAGTGAGTACTGAAAAGCATTGCGGGTGGGTAGGTCTGTAAGTAATTCTGGTTACTAGTAAGCACTGAACTCAGCACCCATGTACTAGTGCAACGAACTGCAGTGATAGTACTTGAAATATGAATGTTGACTATTGTATTTAATTCAAGTACGAAGTTCATGATTATTTCTCTGAGTGTAAAACATCGACTGCTGGGAAAGCATGTATAAGTTCAGCAGCTCTTAAAACATCTTAACATATCCAAACTGTTTTTAAAATCAATCAAACGAAGCGAATTAAATTTTTTTTTAAAAACTAAAAAAAATTTTGAAACTGAAAATTCTTTATTTGGATTCAACAATTGTCTCGCCCTTTGGATAAAATATTAAGAAAACAAATAAGTCAAGAAAAAAGATCTCAAAGTCCAACTAAGTTCAATATTTTGATATCGTTTCAAGTATGTTTTTTTAATCTCGTCGCTCTTAAAATAAGATTCTTTCCATATTCAAATAAAGCTATTAAAACTAAGCTCACACAGGCAAAAAATTTGCTAAAATGCCATGATGTCAGATGTGGTATGACTTAAAACTAAAGCTATGATTCCATTTACAAAGAATTTGCTGAAATATGCAAAAAACTGCACTATTTAGGCTTGTTTAGCCAAATTGGTACCGAAATTTGTCCAAATTGTTTGCCTGTGTGAACTCAGATTACATAGAATACATAGTTATATAGAGCAAGGAAGACTACTTAGGATGGTTTTATAATCACGGTCATGCCTAAATTTCGGTTGGAACTTTATCTATAAAAGTTTTCTAAAAATTATGCACTGATAACCATTTTGTACTGCATAGTGCGCTCTTAGAAACTCTCCTGCCTTTGCCCTTCATTAAGCCACCCAAATGAGAGTTAGCCAAAGGTGCTCAACATACTCGCTTTATTAGTCAGCCAAAATTCCAATGAAAATGGGAAACAACGTCTCTGTCAGTTTTTAATTTCCAGGCATATCACGTAGCCTGAGCCTGCCGCATACATACTTACTTCCATGGACGACCACTGTCTGTCCCTTAAACTCACAACAATAAAATGTTGAATTTATAATTCAATTAATAATGTCGCCATCTTTAATGGGCGTATCTGAAAGATACTTGCAGCTTGTTCGATGTGCAGGAATGCAGTTTTGTGTGGGGATACACAAAAGCTCACTGAGCAGGCGGCTTTGGTTGTATGTGTCGCTATAGATACGAAATCTATACACAAGCCCAGAAAAAATGGTTAAAGCGTTGCTCGGTTGCGGGTGGGGGAGAGGGGAACAAAGTAAATTGAGAACTCATTGAGTGCAGGCAACGACCCAAGAGGGATCGATATTATAACAACACGCAAACCGGAGCCAACCCAGAACAGCCGCCGCTTGCTGTGGGGGTGTTGGCTGTGTGTGTTTGTGTGTGTATCAGCAACGTCAGCAAAAGTGTTTTCAAACTCCGCTACCCACGCTCATTTGGGGGTTGGTTCGTGTTCTCTTTTTCTCGTCTCCCAAAAAATCCTTGACTGCTTTCGACTTTGCCTTATCGCGACTGCCTGTCGCTTATGGGGGTGGCTCTTGCCTGGTCTGCTATGGCATCCAGCGGCGTCATCGGAAGTGCCCGAACGAAAGGAAAGAAAGGGGAGACGGTCGGAGGCAGGGCAGCGGCCTTTGATATAGCAAAACTGAAATTAACCTTTAGGGAGACTGAGACGCACGCTATTTGAATAAATATTTTGCTGACTTGGGCGGCCATGTTTCTATGTGAGTGTGTGTGTGTATCTCTTTGTACCATTTAGCTATATGTAACTATTCTATGTGAAAATTATGCTTATGTAAATGAGCAAGTCGTCTTTAAAAAAAAAAATAAGAAAAACCCAACAATTTTCCCTGCACAACTCACATTGTAACAAAGTTTTCAACCCCCGCTGTGTATTTTGTTTAGAGATAAGAACAGTGTGGAGCCAGGGAGCCGAGGAAAAAAAAAACAAAATTGATGATTTCACTTATTTTTGGCAAAATGAGTTTTATGTCTTCTCTGGGCTTTGGCTTACTGTGGCTTTAGAATTTTGTCAGGGTGGGGGGTGGAAGCATTTAGTGAGGAATCGCTTCCGGATGCCAAGTTAAGCTAGCACTAAGGCGGCAAGATTGTAGAAATAAAATCAATTTAAATTAAAATTTTCTATTTAACACTAAACTTGCACGAACTGCTTACTTGCACATAGGCCAACCTTAGTTAACTAGTCATTCGAAAATCCCTCTGAATGTTTTATATGAACTAAGATAGAATTCAATTGGAATAATATTGTAAGTAAACTAAGAGCTGGGTGACTTTCCACCACTCACGCGCTGCACATACGCAGAATTCCGAACACGAATTTGAAGGCGATTTTCTTTTTTCAATAAATATATTTTCAAAGTGGCAGAGGCAGCTCATCAATGCCGAAAAGTTATCCAGGAACATCAGGCAGCATAAAGTATCAAGGAAAATATTGTCTTACCTACCTACCTACATAACTAAAACCTACCACACTGAACTTTTTACATTCCTGTTATCAATTTACTTAAGTGTATCACCCAGTATTTGTTCTTTATTTGCCATGTTTTAGCAAGCAGAAGTTTATATTAACTTTTCACGTTTTTACGTGCATGGTTTCCTTACAACGGACACGCACGAAACTGCACGAAATTTATAGAAATACAAAATTATAAGACAACGATTATAAAGAAAATCATTTTCACTTTAATAAGCCAAAAGTAGGGTCTAAGTAAAGTGTATTAACACTTCTTCTACATCTTAATATTTGTCACTTCTTACATTTTGTTAGTGCAGGTTTGAAGTAAACTCTTTTATAAAGAGAACTAGGCACTAAAATCTGGTATATTCTCATGAATTGATTTTGTAAAGTCGAAGAAACAACATATGTTTTGGTATAAATGAACTTTTAGTTTTGCCTTTGAAGCAATCCGACTCTAAGAAACGGTTTTCTATTTTTTAGAATGTTATAATTTACAGGTCTTAGTGAAATATATCGACAGGTTGAAGATTACAGCACATAAACTAATTTCCAAAATGGTTGTAAAGCTATCATCATTTAGTGTTCGAAAAATTTCAGAATTTATATAAAAGTCGCATTGGAAAAGATAATGCTATCATCAGTAATCTTTATTGAAAGACTCGTATGAATTGTCGCCTTAAAACGGCGTACTTCAGCCCACTGTGCGCCCAGGAGCAGAGAAAAGTTAGCTATGTGTCGTATTGCTTCGTGATTTATTAGTTAATAACTAACAAGCACGAAAATGTAAGAATTTCAAAAACCAAACACGAACACAAGTCGTGCATGCTCGTGACACGAAAAACCTGTTCGACACACAGCCAACTTTAGCGACTACCGCAACAATTTAGATAGAGTTATGGACTCTATGACAATTAATTTGCCATAAAATACATTCATTCATTTCGCCTTTTCCTGCTCTGTATCTGGTTTTTGTGACTCCTCGTCTTTTATCACACATAAATACGAGTACAAGCATATGGGAAGGGGCGGCGAATGGAAATTGAGGGGGGATTGAGATGCCTTGAAATAGCCTTTGACGGCTAACGACATCATAACTCTTGAGTTGTCGAGCACGGTGTTTTTTGGAATTTTAACTGTTTGGCCAATTTAATGCCCATAAACGTGATATTAACACCTTATTGGAGCGAGTCAGAGCAATTAACACATTGGCCCGTCCCACTGGTCATAAAACAAAACCAAATATCAAACAGTAGACTATGTAAATAATCAAGTGGAAAATGAAATCATTTAATTATGTAAATTTTGAGAGAGATATGACAAGGAGTATTCAAATTGCGAACCATCTAACAAGATATGCAGAGATAAGACTTTACTGTGTATTTTTATATGTTCGAAGGTCATCGAAAATGATTTCAAAAACTTTAAAAAACCACACAGCATATAAAAGCAGTCAAGCCGAGTTAATTTCCTTTTTCCGTGCCACTTCAGTTCCAACTGCGACTCACCATAAAACGGTTAAAAGTGTTGCTTTAATTTTAGGGGTGTTTATTTTTATTTTTATTACAATATATAATGGAATCCATCCACATACTTACATTTCACTTGCCATACTAGAGACGACGCTGACGACTCACTCAAAGAGTTGCTTGTCTGTCGTTTCGTCTGTTTTGTTTGTCGTAAAACGCTTTGTTTGCAATAAAAGGCAGTTAACTAGTTAGATTTATTATACTAAAATATGGCTTAAGTACAAGAGGTAACAAGAGTAACAAAAACAAGAGCAATAACAATAACAGATACGCCACTTTCTCAGGTGCTTAAACTTATATGAGCGGCTGCCTTAATTGATGTAGTTTGTTGAATATATGAATTCTATGCTGAACAAATTCAGTTAAAACGTAGCTCAAGACACTTGACACCTATTAAAGAACACTGAATCGCTTGAAAGGGTCTCTCAAGATTGAGCACTTCTGATCGCTTAAGTGCAAAAAGGGTCAGGAAGATCTGTTTGCCAAATATGCACGACGCTGAGTTAAGGTAGATTGTTCGCTAATTCAATATTGTGATAATTCAAGTGGCCGGGTGGCTCAGCGGTTACTGTGTGCGACCGCTGTGCAAGAGTTCGTGGGTTCGATCCTGCCTCGGAACATCTAATGAAAACTCAGTGAACAATTGTGCACGGTCACCACTTCTGTACTACAGCGGTGCAAGTAATTCGAAGCAGTGTTCTCTATTACCTAATAGGACTCTGAAGATATTATATCTTTATTCTAAACAAATATTTTGGTTGTATTTACCTTCTTCCAAAAAAAAACAATAAGGATCCTTCTGAAGGACACATTACATTATCAAAATGTGCGTACGAATCCGAATTCTTTTTGGCTTTTAAAGCAAAACGAGCAGAAAGCATTAATTACACAGTAATCTTAACACTTTTGAGAACAACTTGTTGCTTTAGTTGTATAAAGCAGTCTGCAGCAAAAAAACTGTACTCCACGAGATAAGATTACAGTTGTTAGACTTCCGCAATAATAATCCACCAACAACAATTCGACAGACCAAGGCAGAAGGAAGCGTCTCCGATCTTATAAAGTAGTATAAATACTCTTAACCAGCATCAACAGCCGAGTCGACTTAGCCCTGTCCATCTGTACGTGAACTAAGATGGTAAGAGATAGAGGTTTGTCATATATGAAACATTTATTTTGAATTTTGCCAAGCCCCCTTCCGCCCCCGAAAATTGGAAAAACGTCGTATCTCCCACAGTTTTATAGATAGTTTCCCTCAGTTTCATTTCTTCAGGAGTTATTTAGTAATCAGGATTATTTATCGATCTGCCAAAGGAATGGTGAAGATGGGATGAACGATAGTCGAGTTATAAGGAAAACAAACAATTATGGGCAGCACCAGTCGCAACGGTAATGGGCAGCACTTGACAGGTCAGAGTATTTTATAGTCGGGCTTAACCGACTCTCTTACTTGTTTTTGTATATATTTGGCAGGTGTAGGTGATTTGAGCGTCCCTCTGCAGAACATTCTTTTAAATTGACGAGGCAACAGGCTGATCATCTTTGTTTCTCAGTGTTTCATTATTTTGCAAATTTGGTAAATTACTAAAATAACCAAAAACATTATCAGAATATAGTTTTTAATCAATCGTTTCAATTTGGACTGTCTGTATGTGTGTGTTCGCATGCATGCGAAATTTTCAACAATTTCATAAAATAAATAAAATTACGCATGTCAGAATGTCGCAACTGCAATCTTCCCAATCACAAGAGGCACGAGCTTTCCAAATATTCCACTCATCCGAAAGTTCTGACTGGTGCTATGGAATGTCCCTATTGTCATGCGCCCAAATTTAAAAATTAATCCGTTGGGATGTGTTGCCCATCAGAAAAAGTGCAACTAGCAGAAATTGAGACGCTGCCAGAACCATTGAACGACTTGCCTATTTCATGCTTTCAAATTTCGTTCGGAGCAACAGAAATAGTGCACAATACAGCGGCAAATGGTCAGCAATTTAATACCAGAAATACAGAAATTTAATACACAGAAAAAAAAATCCAAAAAAAAATATCCACTTGGACTGGATAATTCTTTAAGGGGGTATTGCTGCTTGGAAGGCTGTTTTTGGACCTGTTTTTAAAAAGATCTTATTTGAAAACGGAAATAGTTATTTAAATTCTGTTTTTTATACCCTTTGTAACGCATTGAAGGAAGCATCTCTGACCACATAAAGTATATATATTCTTGATCAGCACGACGCTGAGTTAATTTAGCCCTGTCCGTCTGACCGTCCGTCTGTCCGTCTGTTTCTATGCTATCTCCTCCGTCAGTTTTAAAGCTATCCTCACCAAACTTTGCACGAAATCTTTTGCTACATATACGCTGCACATTTCTCGTAACCGGCCGGATCGGATGACTATAGCATATAGCTGTCATAGGAACGATCGGTCGAAAAACTAGTCTTAGTGAGAAAAACTTTTTTGTTTTTAATGGAAACGCCTCCAAAGTACATATTTCTTAGTTTACTATCCTTTACCATGATTTCACTAAGTCTGGTCGAAATCGGATGACTACAGCATATAGCTGCCATAGGAACGATCGGTCGAAAAACTAGTTCTAGTGAGAAAAACTTTTTTGTTTTTAATGAAAACGTCCTTTTTATTGGAATATTTTTATTTCATAGTATGAATGATCGGTCGGAAAAAGAAGTTCTAGTGAGAAAAACTTTTTGTTTTAAATGGGATCGCCTCGAAATTTCGTTATTAACAGTGTATTATGCTTTGCCATGATTTCACCAAGTTTGGTCGAAATCAGACATCTATATAGATAGAAAAGTAAGGTCCAAAAAGTAGTCTTAGTTAGAAAAACTTTTTTGTTTTCAATGGAAGCTGCAAGGGTATACAAAACTTCGGCCGAGCCGAAGTAAGCTTTCCCCTATTTTTATTAGTACTAACAATTTACATAGTGCCTGTAGATTTGTCTTTTTATTTGGCCTTGTTAATTGTAAAAAGTGAGCATTTCAATGTTTTCCACTTAAGTTCTCTTCTCAATCAAATGATCGATTTTTTCAAACCCTTCAGCAGGCCAATAAATTATGGACTTTATGTGAACTCTATTTGTACAATCAATTACATTTAACACTCACATTTTGTATACAGAATTGTACAATGTCCTCTTGTGTCGTAAATTGCCATCATCATAATGAAAGCCGACATAAAAGATGTTGCCAAAAATGGAAACACAAGAAATGTTAAGTAAACAAAAGAGGGAGAGATGTAAACTGAAGATCGGACGAGGCAAAGTGGCCATGTTGTAGCATCCCGACTACATGTGACTGCCTCTGAAATGCTGTTGGTTGAACACATGTATCTCGTGAATTTTGCTGGCTGGAAAGGAAACGCATTGCAATGATGCATCTGACATCTTTCTACAAAATTGTCTCGCTTGGTAGCTGTCAGTACGTGTAGAAATATTCCATCTTCCTTTCACTCCGAGTCTCCCCTATCCAACAGTTTGGGTTCTTTGTTCTAAATATGGCTCCGGTTGAGTTCTGTGCGAGTGTGTGTGCGTGGATGTGTTGGGTATCTTGCCGTTTGATTTTCTGTGTTGTTGCCCAATTTCTTGCCTTGCTCTTTTCGTCAGAAAACCAAAACGCCCGGAGCAGGGGCTGAACACGTTTCCATTTTAATAAAAAAAAAAAAAATGGAATGAAAGAAACTTGTTTGCCTCCTCCCCAGCAATCGCCTCTCTGTCCATACAACGGGTTGGAAAATCACAACAATTTCCCTGCCGGTCAACTCAGTTTCCCCAATTCGTTGAAACCTGGTTGTATCTGTGGATACGTTTGGTTACCTATCGCGTTTCTCTCATTACATGGAAATCGTTTTAAGCCAAGGGGTTCTCAGAATAAAGAAATTCCACACAATTAAGGGGTTCACTTGGCTGCCACCGGCTCAGTATCATAATTAGCTGGGAGAAAGATCATTAAAGATTGGGACCCCCTCAGGGTGAGGTGCGGCAATGAGCCGGGCTGTGTCTAATTGGATAACATGAGTTTTATTTAATTTAATTCGTTCGTTCGCAGCATCTCGAAAACCCGAATTTTTTATGATGGCACTGGCCAGAGCCAATGAACTTCTCTCTCACCATATTTCTTCGGCTTTTCGGTTTGGTTTACAGCTCCTCTCCTCACCTCGGACATATGCCATGTGAATTTTGTTTGTTCGGAATGATGATGATATTTTGTGGTAGGTTTATTGTTGTCTGAATTTAAATTTTTTTTCCAACTCCGGGACTCGGATCACATAATGAAGCCATAAGCCGCCATTTGGGCCATAAACCTATTTGAATATTAATTTTGTTAATTAACTTATTCAAATTCGAGAGTCATTAAAAACGGAAAGAAATTCTGTTTATGGAGCCCGCCATTCTTGGGCATAGACAAAGGAGGAAGGCTTTATGGTTGGCGACAAAATACAAATTATGGAACAATAATTGTGACACCCACTGAAAATGGTTCAGAAAAATATTCCCACGATTGCTGCACAAAAAATATGCAGGAGATGTGACTAATTTAATTAATGTGGTTGTTAGAAAGTGTGTTTCTCTTTTTGGTTCACTCAGAGAAAAAAATAGAGAATTTTATACTTGGATCAAGAATTTTCCTCTCTCAGTTTCCTTTCCTCACTCCCCTCGCCTAAAATCACCAAACAGATCGAATTTAGCTCCATTTCAAGAGCAAAATTCTTAAAAATTCAAGAATGAATAAATTTTTTTCAAGAGCGTTCGTACTTAAATTATTCGCTCTACTTTCTTCTGGGTGTTGATATAGTGAAACATGGTCTCTAAATCGCCAGACTAGAACAGTGCTGTCTTACTAGAAAGTGGCATAAAATATCAGTTATAGTTGGCGCCCCTGCGTTTTAGCATATGACCCTGAAGAAAGATATTTCGGCTCACCAAAGTTTTTCAGAAAACCATCAAGGCCTAAGTCTAAACTGAAAATCGAACAAATTCCGAAAATTATTTTGTATTACATTTATAAATTTGGATCTTGGTTCGATGGTGTGCTTAAAACTTTAAAACTAGTGGGCCATATTTAATACTTCCTTCTAAAAGGATTGTTCGTAATTCCTATGGAAGGTTTAGAAAAAAGAAGTCGGGAAATTCAGAGCATTCTTAGGCTCACATTTCGTTTTTCAATTCAAACTTTCAAATATTCCTATTCGATCCGATTCTTTTTCAATAGCACGTTCCTCTTCCTTTCGATGAGATCGCCGACCAATGAAAGCTCCACCTCTGATTGGCCTCGTAACTAATCTCGAGTTGTTAGAGCTCATCACTTTGTATAAATCTTACATAAAGTAAAAAAAAAACTAAGAAAGACTATGTTCTTAGCTCTCAAATAGAATGACCACCTACTGCATCACGTGTTGAACTGTAATTGAATTGAACATTGCGCTAGCTTTGGCATCTACAGGAATTGCTCCAATACTGTTGGAAGGTGGAAGAACGGCGCATTCAGCACTGAAGCTTCCGCTACGTTATAGTGTAAATTGATCGTATGGGATGAGTGCACGATGGCGCACAAACGATCATTAGAATCATTCAATAATCGTCGCTTTGGTGGCTTGACGATACTGTTGGCGGGCGACTTCTAAGAAACACTCCCCGTGATCTTGAAATCAACTGCAACAGGTGAAATAAGCGCCTGTTTTCATATTTGTGGCGATACGTCAAAACCATTTCTTTGAGCATGAATGTGCGAGTGCTTCTGCAGCAGTGTAGAACCGCAGAAGAATTCTCTAAAGAATCAAATTCCAGTAGATACTTCCAGTTAATTAATATCGATTCCACCTGCCAAACTTGCCAATTAAGTTCAATGAAAGAAGAACTCATCACACAATTATCGTAGTTACGATTCTTTGAGAGTGTTCGCAGCAGTAGTTACGATTCTTTGAGAGTGTTCGCAGCAGAACGCTATCTAATTTGCCATAATTAATTTCATACTCAATCATATTGTCATAACGTAAAATCACATTGAATTTTGTTAACTTGAAGTAAATATTTGCATTGTTAATCACGAGTAACGATCATCACTAATCTCTGTTAACTAGCGATATATTGTAACGATCAAGGTGTCATCACTGACACCCATACACTCTGCAACTTGATCCGCAAATTAAAGCACACATAATTATGATCGGCCTCTTTTATATAAAAACTATTAATTAAATAGGCAAAGGGGATATAAAATAATATCTCCTCGAACCAGAGAGCTCACTCAATTTTAGCAGCAAAAAATATTACTATCAATGTTTTGAATTGGACGACTCAAAATCAAATTCCCGAAAAATTGCGTTCACCCAATACGACAACCGCATTGAAAAGAAAGACGAACTTTAAGTTTTCCTGGTATCCACCTCATCATTTGGAACCCGAAACTGCCGACTGATTGAAACGCAGCTAAAGAACAATATGATAGTGGCATGGATATTGAAATGCCGCTAAAGGGAGAAGAATGCCAAATTCCCCAATTCCCCTTGATTTTAAACGATTTGCAGTTGAACCTTGTCTTTGCGATGACCATAAGCAAGTCACAAGGGCTGTTCCTGGATGTGTGCGGCATAAATCTGTATTTCTCATGCCATGACTCGGGAACGAGCTGGGAAAACATCCTCTTTTTTTACGCTCTGGAGCAGAAACGCAAAAATGATTATCGTGCAGCCTTAAATTGAATACAATCATTGCTCTATTCTTTCTTAAGTGTTGGTCAATGCATGGCGGGTTTCAGCTAGTTTTCTATAAATAACAAATTAAATGGTTTTCAATTTTCATTAAGTAGAACATGAACCAAACCACGGTTTGAATCAAAATCGTTATACGATAACCTCGAATCTGAACTTTTCGAACATTAACCATTGGTATATTTCGATTCGAGCCCGCGAACCAAAGTTCCGCAAAAAGTTACTGGTGTCGGCTGTACCATTAAGAGCATTTTCGGCCACCCTTTAAGACTGACCACAGCGATGTTTATTTTTCTCAGCGGAAATTCTCCGAATTCTAAAGAAGATTTGGTTAAAAAGCTCAAATCTGTCGTAATTACATCTAAAGAATTAATTCAGTAAACGGTTTTTTGTAGATTCTTAAAATTCAATTCGGTTATTGGTTGAAAACATATAGAAAGGTTAAGGTATGATTTCGATAAAATTAAGAAAGTATTTGCACTGGCCGTAGTTTTGAAAAATCAAAAAGTCGAAACTTTTGGTATTTTCTTCATATAAAGTCCAAAAATTCAAGGTTAGGGGCGATTTTTATTGACGTAACCATATAGTTTCTGCTGGTTTGATTCGAAGCTTTTACTTTGCTACATCCATTGAACCTTTCCGGCTTAAAGGGATACGGCCTTGGACTGGCTTCAAGTTATTTCCATTTTTTTTAATTTCATAAAAAAACTTTTATTTTTAAAGAATTTTTAAGCTTTTAAGGGTTTGTTGATTTCTATTAAAAGAACCAATAGTTGGAAGTAAAAAACCGGTAATTCCACATACAGCCTACTTATTATAATAAAACGCCACTCAATAAGTTAATTTTATGCACTTTTAAATATTGTCATCAGCATATCCTTAAAAAGCTTCAGCTATTTGGTATGCAAAATAAATCCTTCGCCTGTGCCTGCCCCTTCTATTTCCAAACGGAAGAATGTTTCTTGTTTCTGCTGTTGCTGCAGTCGAATGATTTTTATGAGAGATCTGGGACCCGTCTCAAAGCGATGTGCCGATCAAAGACCAGTTCTCTTATGACACATGCAGCATGGAATGCAGTTGGGCATGAAAGTACAAATAGAATTGGCTTTGACTTTGACCCTGACACCGCCAAACGGGGGAAATGGAAGTAATACCCAAAGGCAACAGCAGCAGCAACAGCAACAGCAACTGCACAGTGCAAATGCAATGCGAGAAAACAAATTTTACGACGTGTTTGATGGCTGTCTGTCCGACAGTTTGACTTGCCTTGCCTTGCCTTTGCCCGGCGCTCACTTCCGCACTGCGGGACAACGCGGGAAGTGCGCCCGACACCCTGCACCATGGTTCTGGTTGGTTACTGGACCGGCTTGGGTCTGGCCTAGGCCTGGCATTATTACCTGCGCGGCGTCAAATGCTAAACAAGACGTTTGCGCCAGCCATAAAGTTGCAAGATGACGACAATCGCCTGTTTAACCCTTAAGTGCGCTGGTAAAATGGCCAGCATCCTTCAATTACCTATCAACACTATTCTCACAGTACCTAATTATGTATGATTTCAGATTTTACCAATTGTTACCCTTAAGGCCGGGTCTTGATACATAAAGTCAACCAGCATCAGCTGCAACCACCAGTGCAGCAACTGAAATAAGTCTCAGCGGTGGCGTCCAGCCAAAGCCACCTAGTTGCGCCGACAACGGCGAGTATCTCTCCCTCCAGCGTCAGCTCCCATCCTCCAGGTGAGATTTTAATTTTGTCAATATTTATTACAGCATTTCCAATTAGTTTTAATCTAACTTTATCCATATATATATGGGAAAAAGCGATAACTACAAAGTCCAATAAAGCGCTTTATTTTAGAAAATACCATTTGAGACCTTGAACAAAAAATTAACTTAAGCTTAGCAATCAACTTAAGTGAACTCCTGATCAAACAAATCTTACAATTGCCAATTGTTGCGCTTTGGGGCTGAGTTTTAAAATATGGTCACATTACCCAGTGTTTTGTTTTATAGTTCAAATATTAACTACAAGTTTTAATGTCACCCGACTGTAACCCGGTTCGGTGCGGTTTGGTTCGGTAAAGAACCTGTGCATACGTTTAGGGTATTTGCATATGGTGCACAGGTCCACAGATCCGCGTTAAATGAAGACCTGAGTAGCTGTAAATACTAGAAGGTACACCCAATGCGTCTTAGTTCACTCATTGAATAAGTTTTCCAATACCTAAGAAAAAGGATCTCTTTACATACAATCAAATGATTCAATGAATTTTAGAGGAATTTTGATACTCAAATAAAGCAACTTGACGATTGTAAATATCAAGTCAATGTAATTTGGCATCTGTGTTTTGATTATCGGGCATAGTCTCGAATCTAGGATCTATAAACACTGACTCTATGAATTTAGAATACGCGAACGCCTTTCCAAACTCTTCCCAAATATTCATGATGTTTGCTTGAAGAGTGCTTAAGTAAAAAAGAACAACGTCATATAAAAATTAAAATACTTAGCGCATAATTAACATCTACATAGATTTATCTGTCACATAAAAAAACAACTAGCCAAGTAAACTTAAGTTAATATGGCATATAGCTGCTATTAAGAAGATTATAAATCGGACTTTAATAGGCTATTCACATTGAGCACATTTAACATCCAAAATTATGAGTCATAGAAATTTGCTCGGTCAAAATTTGAAATGTTTTTAGCATATTTCTATAAGACACTGATCCACTTAACAATTTGACAAAACAAAAATTTTAAAAAGTTGGCATAGCAAATAGTTTTAAGCATTTTAACAAGATATGGGATGTTGGATGAAAGATATGCTCAGTGTGAATAGCCTATAAAACAATACTTTTTGGGTGACATGACAAAACGCCCACGGACAAGAGGCCCATATCAAAACTAATCGTAGTAACCATCGAAATTAAACTCACAAATGTTATAGGCCTGATGTCCACATACAGTCTCTGGTAATCTGGGTAGTATGTATATCTGCAATTCCGTCTCGGGCCATCTGAAGTGTCTATTTTGGGAAAATTAGAAGCACACAAGATAAGAGATTGAGAAGGAGCTCGCTCGGCTTTGCCCTGCCGCTTATACCGAATATACCGAAGCCGATGAATGTCTGAAATCGCCTGGCAGATAGCTGACATTTAGTGAACAAACTCTGATGAAGCTGTGTGGATCGGCCAGGCCGATAATTACCCTATACCGGCACGTCGCTATCCATTGGGCATAGGCAAGCTCTCAAAAGCAGCGCAGTCGGCTCACACACAGTATAAGCAGTATAATCGTCGCTGCGCTGCGTGTTTGGCTCCTGTTTAGCTGCGTCCCGATTGAATCAGTTTTTGTGCTGCTCTCACACAAACCAATGCAAAAATGGAACAGTGTTTTTTCGGCCCCTGCCCTAAACTGATGGGCGAATGGTTAACAGAGAATGTGCTGGCCTTTGGCTGTCCGAAAATCGCCTGCCGTGCGGCATACACTTCATGTATAGTCTCTAGTTACCCTTCACTGACTGCCGGATGTTTACCTATATATGTATAAGAGTTGTGGACTATTGTTCCGAACCGGACACGACTTACTTTCGGCAGCAACTAGCACAGAAAAACTACTGAGTACTGAGTCTGTGAATTATCAACCCAGCGTGCATACCAAATCTGGCATCAAATTGTACCCACACTTAGTATTCTTTTATATATTTTAAAAACATATTAATCCACTTCTGGAACGAGTCCATCAGATTAGAAAGCATAAATTGGTTAAGTTTTAAATTCATCAATGTGCGTTTAATGTCTTAATGTCCGGACATAGGGCCCAGAAAATTTCAGAGCTATATCTCAAAGTAATGATTGAATTTTTTCCTATGGGCGTTTTGTCATGTCACCGCTATTTGTTAATACATGAAAAAACATTGTGAATGCAACTTTTCTCAAATAGATCTCCTTAGCACTTCCGCAGACTTTAAAGTGTTCAAATAGATCAAGATTACACAATTTTTTTAGAGCAGAACCTTTGCTTTAGAAAAAGGAGTTCGGCACTGAATTCATCACTTTAGAAAGGGTTCGGTTTTTCGGTCACAAATACCTGCAATTTACCCTATCTCAATTTACGGATCCGCAACGGTTTGCTTCCTTGGTATGATATAAGTTTGCAGGATATTAAAAAAAACACCTCTAGCCGGTTAAAGAAACACAGATTAAACGAGACCGTTAGCTAAAGTCGGTCCTGCCCGACTTCGATTTACCCGTTACACAGGGACATTATGTTAGTTAACAGAGCATTAACATTAATAAGAACATTTCAACATTATGTAAGCAAACAGAGCATGAGGCGCCAAATAGTATGCAACATTTTTTATAATTTTGCTATTTATTATCCGATCTTTTTGAGATTGTAGTTATTCGGCAAAATTGTAGGAGTTATTCAACATTTTTCATTGTGAGGGGGCGTAGCCAAAATTTGAATTAAACTTAATCTGCGTAGGGACAATGGAGTCTACATACAACATTTGGAGGCTCTAGCTCTTCTAGTCTCCGAGATCTAGGTATTCATACAGACAGACGGACAGACAGACGGACAGACGGACATGGCTATATCGACTCGGCTGTTGATGCTGATCAAGAATAAATATACTTTATGTGGTCGGAGATGCTTCCTTCTGTCAGTTACATACATTTGCACGACTTTAGTATACCCTCTTTACTCTACGAGTAACGGGTATAATGAAATCAGGGTCGTTCCGTCAACTGCTTTTGATTTGCTTTCACGAAATCAAAATCGAAAGCTAATTTCTTTCAGGAATACCACTTTTGATAAGCCGTTCTTTTGAAAAAATATTTCGATACTACGATATTATTTCCGGCCTTCCTAGCATGAGGTTTTAATGCAGACATTTCCAAAAGTAGCATAAGGCAGAGCACTCACAAATACTCACAAAAAAAGCACCAATACATCGTTGTTGGTCAGTTTGCTTGCACGCGCAAGCGCCAATCAAATAAGAGAACAAAACCGGTTTTTGTTCTACGCGACGACCACACACGAAATCGTTTGCATGTGTGTCGTTTTGTATGTGCCGTCAGCCTAGGCTTAATCAATATTTTACAAATGTATATTTATTTTACCATGATTCATTAAATTAAAAACAGTTATGTAAGATATACTTTTAACAGGACCTAGCAAAAGTTTAACACTTTTCTAGAACGATTCACTTAATATTTTAGAACGTCCATGAGGAAACTGCCCAGTCTGCCCGGTCATTGCCCATTTTGGTTTCAAGGTGAGGGCGGTAGTTCAAATGCAGCATTTCTACTCTCGCTTTAAAAATAAGCGATATCTTTGATACCGCAATGCTAGGAAGTAGTTTTTTGATCCTATGTCGTATGTCAGCCTGTTGTATGTGGTCCTGGTGCGACTTAAAGTTTTCCTGGGGAGAATTTCGATGCTTTGATGGTTATATATACATATAATTTGGGAGAAACCATAGAAAATAGTATCGAAATCAGGTTCCTTTAAATGCTTAGCAAACCAATATTTAAAGCTCGTTTGCAATCGTTTATTAAGTTTGGAAGGATTGATGCAAATCTGTTGGCTACGAACACTATTTATAAATTTTACCGGTACGGAACCGAGAACTGAGTAGAGTTGGAGCCGAATTCAGGCAGGCCAACCATTTAAAAAAAAAGTTGCATGCCTATTTCCTGACCTTGGAAAAGTACTGAACCGAACCGAAAACCAAAAAAAATTTATATATATTTTAAGGGAAAGCTTAGTCCATCGATTTTTGAAAATGGTACAGTTTTCCTAATCCGAAATCAGGAAAAAGTGGTGGCTTTGTTATCAAATATAAAGATCTTAGGAAACTACGAACCAAAACAGTTCCAGCGGCTGACCGTTGGGGGCAGCGGTGCGCCGACCGCGGGAGTGGGCGATCCCGCCTCGGAACATCTAATGAAAAAGTTTTTTCTTTGAATAAACTTTACACCCGGTCACCCCTCTCTGCTGTTGGCGCCAGCTTTGTAGTAATTAGCCATGAAAAGCTTCTCAAACTGCCGTTCGGATTCGGCGTTAAACTGTAGGTCCCTTTCTCTTGCGCGAAAATTAAAAGCGCACAAGCCAAGAGATTGAGAGAGGCTCGGCTTTGACCCTTCGGGGCTGTGTCCAGCCATTTTACAAATTTCCACTTTTAAGCAGAGCTTGCAAAAAACTCTCAACACTTTCAACGCGTCGGCAAAAAACGTTTCGGTTACGGACAAAACGAAAACAGGGAGCGAAAGACAGTTTCAGTTATGTTTTTGCTCAATTCTGTTGCGCTTAGAGCAAAGACAGCTTTTTTCGTGCCTGTTTCTCTCCTGTCTTTCACTGAGACTTTTGCCGGGAGCATAATTCCGAAGTGTTTTTGCGTATGTATTGCCGTTGTGCCCGTGTGTGTCTTTGTATAACGAGCGTACATACATAATAAACACATACATACAGGCTAGCAAACGCACAAAACAAAAACAAACCAACAAACACTTTTCGTAGACACTTCTTGTGTTCTGCTCATTTGCAGACAGTTGTTTAGTGAGCGCTCGCTCAAAACAGTTGCTGTCGGAGGTTGTCGGATGACCGGCACGTTTGTTTTGCTCAACCGAAAAGACGTAACAGAAAACACATGACGTGCGAGAAAAAGTGTTTTGCTCAGAGACCTCTTGTGCTGCGATTTTTTTGTGTTTTTCACTGAGGTTGGTCGCATTGAAAAAAGTGTTAACAGTTTTTTGCGAGCTAAGAAATTCAGGACTTTGTACTGGCGCTTGCCGCTGTTATCACTGTACGAGTCGTATACGGTGACATTAATCATTGAACTCCATCAACTGAGAGGTCATCTCGATTCTCGGAACCACTGTATTGTTTTAATGTATTCAAGCTCATTTGATTTTCGGAAACGTTTAAGTTTCGCTTCGTCTAAGCTGCCTTGATTTAACCCTTGCCCTGGCTTGTTCGTAAACCGGTTCCGCATCCTTTTATGATTTGACAACATTTCTTTGCCTTCGTCTTTGTACCATTTGCCTTTCTTCCAATGGCAATTGCCATAAAAATCCCATAATTGTCCAATGCAGCGTTAAATTTGGCAATTGCCGACTACTGTGGACACGTACCGCAGCAGCAGCAGTTGCTCTCCTTCTGGGCTTAAGGGTGCGGGCTGGTTGTGCAATTGTTGTCAATTTGTCTGTCTGTCATAATTTATGGAACGTGTGTGTGTCTTGTGTGTTTGTATTTGTTTAGCTCATTTCCATTAATTAGCGCATAGAGAAAGAAGCCAATTCAATTTGCTCCTTTTCTCCCACGGCGTGTGTAACTCGTAAAAAGCGACTAGAAGTTGGTTTGGGGGGCTGACTCCTAGTCACAATCGATAAAAACATCGCGCGCGCCAACTACATTGTGGTGGTCCAACACCTCGACTCCCCCTACCACTCAAATCTCAGCCATAGAGGGCGCTGTGGTGCGCGCGTGTTAAATATTCAAATCAGCCCCCAAAACAGCAAGAACTTTCTGGCCCCGGTACAGAGAAAGAGAAATTGAGCGAGAAAAAGAGAGAGCTCACGTACAGTGTACATGTGAGACCCCGGGGTGACCCCGCTTGGCACCTGCTGAGCTCAGCGTATGTTAAAGCACGATTATCGAAATCGAAATTCTCTGAACATTTTCAAGCAGAATTTTTGGTTAATCAGCTTCCACGCTGAGAGAGGTCTCTCTCTCTTAGAAGCACCCACACAATAGCACTACCTAGGGATCCACACACATATGGATACACTGTACGTGTGCATAATGCGACGCCACATAAGAGAGCGACCAGCAACCACCACCACCACCAACAACAACAACTGCGCACGCTCGGGCACTCTGTCTCTCTTTTGGGCACACGGACACGCAGTCAGGCAGAGGCGCCGCATATGGAGTGCCTTTTGTTCGCATCTTGACTTTGACTCTGACTCTGGCTGTGACTCTTATGGTGGCGAGAGCGAGAGACTCCACAATGCTTATTGTCGTTTTGCTGTTGCTGCTGCTGCCGTTGCCTTTGCCTTGGATTGTCGTTGTCGCCGTTTTTGCTGCCGCTGACGTCGTCGTCGTTGTCAGTGTAGATTTGTGCTTCGCTGTGTACGGTTGAAAGGCGCGCGGGCGTCCCATTATATTCGAAAGAAATTCAACTCAACTAGAACATCGGAGGCAACTGCCACTGCAACATCAAGAACAACGAGAACTTTGGAAATAAAACTCAAAGAATTCCCCTGCAAAAACAATGCTCCACATGGCGAAAAGGAAAAACACAAAATATCAACATTTTTGTTAACTGTTGCAAACATCGAGTTTAATTGTTTGTTTTGGTCGTAAAATCAAATTTTATGACCAGCAACATAAAAAACGCCAACAACCACAACAACAACAGCCGCACGCACTGGAAATTATTCGCGCGATTTGTGCCGGCCCAAGACTATGATAACAAACAAATGGAAACGTCAACAAAAATAAATTATTAATTTTTTGACAAATTGTGCACAAATTCAGTGTCACTTTTCGAAAACTGGAAAACCTTCTATGCGGGACACCCTGTGACTTAAGTCTCTTTTGCTTAACTTTTGATCGAATCCAATTGCTCACCTCCCTGTCCCAGTGCTTAACTTCATGGACAACTCTGTTAGCAGTTGTCGGCTCTCTTTCGACAACGCTCTCTTGCGCTCGCTCTCGCGTGCCTGTGCCAGTGCGTGTGTGTGTGCGTGTGCGGTACGCAAATAAACCTGACGGCCCACAGAAATCGTTAAAAATTTGGTTCGAATTTGATTGCAAATAAAAGTTCAGAATATTGTAAAATAATTTACTTAAAAAGACATCAAAGCGAATCGAGGGAAATCGCGCGAACGAATTTGTGTTCTGGGTCGGTGGGTCGATCGAGCGGCCTGCTACCCCACCCCACCCTGTAAAAACTGTTGACTTTTCGCCTCTTCCCCCACGATTGACTGAAACGCGTTCAAAATAACCGTAAATATTCCACCCCTCCCCCAAACCCCAACCATCCCGCTGGCGTGCGCTCTCTACGACCCCCACGATGTCTCGGCAGTCGGGTCGCACGCCGCTGCCGGGGCTTGGTGGGGGCATCATACACACCCACACCCCCATCCGCATCCGCATCCCTCGACACCCGCCATGCAGCATCACCACCAGCAACAGCAGCAGCAGCAACAGCATCAGCAGCAGCAGCAGCAACAGTTGCAGCAGGAGCAACTGCAACAGCAGGATCAACTGCAGCTGCAATCCTCCCAGTATCTGCAGCCACTGCATCATCATCCGCACCACCATCACCACCTGCCTCAGCCTCTCCACACCGCCAGCCATCATCACAGCGCGCATCCACACCTGCAGCAACAGCAACAGCAGCAGCTTGAGGTGCCGTTGTCCACGCCATCCTCTGTGCTGCAACAGCAGCAGCAGCAACAACAACAACAGACAACGCCCACCACACATTCCACGCCCACGCATGCGGTCAAGTACGAGGATCCTCCACCTGTGCCAATTGTCGCCGTGCAACAGCAGGCGTCCCACCAACATCTGCCCGCCAGCCAGCAGCAACAGCAACAGCAGCTGCCCACAACACCCTCCGTTGGCGCCCTCAGTCCCGCACAGACGCCCAATGGACCCTCTGCCCAACAGCAGCAATCTCAGCAACATCTCACTTCACCTCACCAACAACAACTGCAACAGCAACAAACACAACAACAACAACAGCAGCAGCAGACTCCAAATACTGTCCCAAGTGGCGCCTCTTCTGGTCTCCAGCAACAGCAGCAGCAAAGTTCAGCGGTCGCCACTGGCCAAATCCAAATTGTGGCGCCGACCACGGCGAGTGTTTCTCCCTCCAGTGTTAGTTCTCAGAAGGAAGGTGAGCAGTTGCGAGTCCTACAATCAAATTTTTTTTTTTCTCCCCCCTAAATTTGGCAATCCTTGATGTAGCTATACTGACAATATATGTGTATGAGGGTTCAGTCCAATTTGTTCAGTCAACAAATTTGATAATTTGTATTCTTAATGTAAAGCTTTGAAGACTTTTACTTCATAGGATTCATATATGAAAAACAACTTTAAATATTTTGCATACTTATAGGGGCAGAGCAATATGATAATATAACACTGATCAGTGATCAAGCTGAAAGCACCCAATGAACAACTGGAATGATTTAATAATCTCAATTCTAGGGAAGTAATAAAAGATCTTGCATCTGTAGTTGGTACTATAAAAAGTTTTCAAAGTTCCAAAAATTTCGTATATATGACTTACTTCAACACTGTCATAGCTAAAAATAATCTAGTAAAATATTTTATATATGAATTGCTCATTAGAAAATACGAAAATATGATATTTTAACCAACAATGTTAGGATATTCGCAAATTATCGTCTGCAGACATGAAAATGCTGGAACTGAACATGAAAATGTACCTGTAAAATTGCATACTGATGTATTCTTATTTCACTCGTGAAGCGAAATGATTAACATGGCATAAGGAATATTTCTAAATCATTAACTTAAAAATCATTTGTTTTGAGTTTTGACAGTTTTAAAGTAAGTGAGCGAGAAATATTTGGGCTGCTTCTACAGCATCGACCTACAGATACGTCACTCTTAAAATCATATTTCTATGGGACTTAAGGACTTCGATTTTGGGTTAATATTAATAAAAGTAAATGATGGTCGCAACCATTTAAAACAAACAAAAATCTTTTTCTTACTAAATCAAATTTTTAGCGGCACGATCGATCCTTCTATATGATAAAAGGATTTAGATATAGTTGGGCCAAACTGCCATGTCTGCAATGTCCAACCCATATATTTTTCACGAACTTCATGATAAGGTTCGTCCAGGTAACTTAAAAAATAGAGGAGAAGATCTCTGCTCGACATGCTGATCAATGGTTATATGGCATCAAAAATGCATCCATTGATATTCTGCAGTTTTCACATTATACGGAGACGACCTCGGTAAATGATGGCTTTTCTAAGAAACGATTATAGTAATCGGTTTCAGACTAAATAAATATTATATAATTACTTTTCATTCAACGAACTCAACCACACAAATTTGGAGGAACTTATCAAATATTTAATATATTTTGCTTAACGAAACCCCAAGAGCCAAAGCCGAGCTACTCTAAATCTCTTGACTTGAGTGCTTCTAATTTTCGCACAAGAAAAAGGGACCTACCGTTTAACGCCGAATCCGAAGGGCAAAGTTTGAGAAGCTTTTTCATGGCTAGTTAGTTCAAAGCTGGCACCAACAGATTGTAAAGGTGACCGGGTGTATAAGTTTTAAAAAAAAATTTTCCATTAGATTACCCGAGGCGGGATCGAACACACGACCTCTTGCGCAGAAGGCCTACACACTACCCCCTGAGCCACACCCGGAAGCCACAAATGCTACATTAAGAACCAGAGCTCGCAAAATATTATGAACCATTTTTTGTATGCTGTCTGCTGACCAAAATGTCAGCTACAAATTAAACAGACTCGCTCACTTTTTTAACAGAAACCTTGCATTTTCTTCTCTCGTGTTTTCTGTTTCATGGTTTTTGATTAAAGAAACATACGAGGCAGTCTTTCGAAAACAGATTAAAGGGAAAATATCCCCAACTGAGCAAATCCGATTCACGTGATAGCTCAAAGTGTTCCTTTTTGTTCTAGTTGCGTTAAGTTATTGCTTTTGCGATAGAAGCACACTAGCACGCATACACACTTGCAGTTTACTGAGGCATACCCTTATGATAACAGAGGGAAAATGTCATTTCAGTTTCCTTTTTCATGGTGTCCTAGTGTTACAGTTTCTGCCTGTAATAGGGTACCACTTTTGCTGACCTTTATTAAATGAATTTAATGGACGTGCATTATATTTCCGGAAAAGAAATTTTAAATCATCTCTGTAGAAATCTAAGATTTTAAATAGACCTCCGTCTAGATATGAACCCGCTAACTCTGAAAAAATTTGAAAACTGCACGGCGAAATTTGTCAGTTAAAAGCTTTTATCATACAATTAATTAAAAACCCGGCTTGAAAGCAAAGTGATATCCGAAAAGGAAAATGATCAAAAGATATTGTTTGGCAATTTTTTTTTTAACCCATTTACTTTAAATTTGCTTTTGAAACTAGATTTGCGAAATAATTAGACATATTATAGTTATTCCTTTCCGGTTTTTGAAAATGACCATCCGAATTTTGAGCGAGAGCGTAAGTTTAAGTCGGCCTGCCCAGCTTGAATAACCCCTTTAAGCTAAGTACTCAGACAAACTAAATCTAGACCTTGCTAAAAGGACGACTTTTTTCGCTGGGGTCCCAGATAAGTATACAGTGTGACTGCTTAAAGCCAAAATACGCTTCTACAGTAAAATACCACCAAATGTCAAACCGTCTTACTGCACTGTGTTTGCTTACCTTGGGTGATTTGATTACAATTAAAATTGATTAAAATAATAAGTGGGCAAATGCAGGAGTATTTGGATGATAATTGGAGAGCAGAAGTCATGGGCAAACCCTTAGTTGTGTTTTATTTTGTTCTTTGCTACAGTCTGCAGCCATGGTTAAACCATTTAGCTGGGATAAGTTGCTATTTTTTTTGCTTCTACCCAGCTAAACTCAATCATATTTAAGCTAGTCATGGTTGCGGCGCAAGGAGATTTTAGCTGGGTATGAGCTAAAGCATTTAGTTTGTCTGAGGACTAGCTCAAGCTAAGAGACCAGCTAAAAGTTTTAGCAACCGTTTGGCTACCTTTTTATTCACTTGAAAAGTCTATTATAATTTTGCCCAGAAGCTTGGAACGCATAGAAGGAATCATCTCCGACCACATAAAGTATATATATTCTTGATCAGCTTGACGAGCTGAGTCGATTGAGCTTTGCCCGTTCGTCTGTCTGTTTCTACGCAAACTATTCCTTTAGTTTTGAAACTATCGAGCTGAAATTTTTCACAGAAATATCTTTTAGCTGCACAATGCACATATATCGGATCTAAGAAAATCGGATGGTCTCTTCTCGTAGCTGCCATACCAATTTTGTTCTTAATTTTTTTTTTTTAGTGCTCTAATTACACAAGACATAAAGCTTATAAATTAAGTCAGTGGTCACTAAAGTGTCAAGTGTATTTAAACTTCTGCAAACACGAAGTTAGCATTGCTTTCTCGTTGTTATATGACACCCAGCTAAATCGATTTAGCTTGTCTGAGTAATTAGCTTAACGTCGGAATCGCCGAAAAGTATGCAATGCTTTTTTGTTAATCCCAAATACATGACTGAGGGTGATATTCTTATAACTCCGCCATTTTTTATCCGAAACTTGATTGTATGGAAAAAATCAAAGATTTTAAATTTATTGAGATATTGACCCCTAAAACGTGTCCTTAAGAGATGGTAACATGCATAAAAAAACCGTGATATGGATTCCCACATTTGACCTCACCCATTATCGAGTCCATGCAGGCCACAAACTAGAGGTAAGATAGATCGAACTGCGTAATTAAATTCACCAAAGAAGACTTATTTCGCGTACTATGTAACGCATGGAAAGAAGCATCTCCGACCACATAAAGAAAATATATTCCTGATCAGCACGTCGAGCTGAGTTGATTTAGCCATGTCCGTCCGTCAGTTTCTATGCTATCTCCTCCGTCAGTTTTAAAGCTATCTTGACCAAACTTTGCACGAGTTCTTTTAGTACAAATACGCTGCACATTTGTCGGAACCGGCCGGATCGTATGACTATAGCATATAGCTGTCATAGGAACGATCGGTCGAAAAACAAGTTCTAGTGAGAAAAACTTTTTTGTTTTATATACTTTTACACAATTCTACAAAAAATTTTGTCAAAATCGGATGACTATAGCATATAGCTGCAGTACGAATGATCGGTCGAAAAAGAAGTTCTAGTGAGAAAAACTTAGTTAGTTAGGAGTTTGTTATGCTTTTCCATGATTCCACTAAGTTTGTTCGAAATCTGTCATTTATATAGTATAGCTTCCTTAGAAAAGTAAATTCCAAAAAGAAGTCTTAATTAGAAAAACTTTTTTTTTTAATGGTATACAAAACTTCGACCGAGCCGAAGTTAACTTTCCCCTATTTATAGTCTGTGCCAGAGGTACACAGAGTGTATTAAGTTTGTACAAAAGTGTCCGTCTGTCCGTCCGTCTGTCCGTATGAACAAACAGATCTCAGAGATGGTAAGAGATAGAGGTTTGACATGTATGGAACATATGTTTCTTATACTTGCAGGCAGATCAAGGTTATTTTCAATTTTGGCCACGCCCCCTCCTGCCGCAGCAATATTGAAAAAACGTCATATCTCTCAAAGTTTTATAGATAGAAGGTTCGAACCTTTTGGACATATTTAGTATTCGGGATTCTTTATCGCTGAAGGAATTTTAAAGATCGGATGAACGATATTCGAGTCATATATAAGACAAACAATTATGGGCAGCACCGGTCGCAACGGTGATGGGCAGCACATCACTGGTACAGAGTATGTTATAGTCGGGCTTGACCGACTATCTTTCTTGTTTTGTACATGCAACTGTCATAAAGCAACCTTTTTTTCATGAAAAAGGCTTCGTTTCGATTTCGATTCGGTGTTTGTCGCGTTACAGAAAGCTCACAAATGCAAAATTGTGGGTCCACGTTACAAATTTAACCTATTTTTAGAGTCTTTAAAAGATCTATTAAATAATGCATATAAATAAATATTCAAGATCCGGTTTTTTTTTTGTAATTTTCCTTAATTATTATTATTAAAATCCAACAATTACATTTACAGTTGTCATAAACGATATCCCCTCTTCTTGCTTTTCTTTCAGACATAAACATGTCCATCCAATTAGCGCCATTACATATACCCGCAATCAGGCCCGGCCCCGGCTTCGAAACGGATGCCACGGCTGCCGTTAAACGGCATGCGGCCCCCTGGCCGTATAATGATGACGGCTTTAACCAGTACCATGCCTCTGCCTCACAATACTATTTGGAGCAGCGAGATCGCAAGCCGATGTTCCCCTACTACCCAGATACCCAGTTTCAGGTGAGTGCACGAGGCCAAAGCAACAGCCGTCGCGTCGTCTCGTAAACAATCACTCAATGCCAACGTCTCCTTATCGCCCCCAACACCCATTCCTCGTTCCCATTTCCATATTACCACCATGTAGCCATACTGGGCCAACTACCGTGATCAACCGACCTCCGCCGCAGCAGCGGCCTACATGAGCGCCACCGATGAACGTCATGCGACCGTGAGTGCAGCGGCAGCGGCGAGACAGTCCGTGGAGGGGACTTCACAGTCCAGCTACGAGACGCCCACCTACTCGTCGCCGGGCGGGCTACGCGGATACCCAGGCGAGGCCTACTCGAGCACAGGTATGTTAGCATAACTAAATGCGCACCGATTTGATTTGGTTCCGTCGATGTTGTTGTTGTTGTTGCCAGTTCAGAAAAGCAAATTGCGACAGTGCCAAGTTTGCCGTTTAATTAGCGTATTGCAAAATACCTCATAAATTATTACACGATGTTTGGTTAAGGTTGCACCTTTGAGAGTGGGTGTGAAAGCCATTAGAAATAGCACCGTCCGGGGTGAGGGGATATTGGTGATTTCCATATGTTAAAAATTAAAAGCTTCTTACGTTGGTGTAGCAGAACTATTATTATTATTATCATCTATATTAGTATTAATGCAGTCAGCGTAAAGATTTCTTTGTTAATTAAGACAATGAACCGACTATTCGTTGGCACGCGAACATATACATATGCACTCATTTAAACCTTATTTCCCAATTGCTGCATCATGTTGAAAGAACTTATCAAATCCAATCCAAGAGATAAATATTAGGCCCAAACATATATACTTTCAATTCCAAGGCCTTGACTCCTATTCTCATACACTATAAAATAACAAACCCCAAAACTGAAAGCACACAAAAACCAGAGCCACTCAGTAGTTGCTTACACTTCTGTCAGTTATCGAAAGAAGTGCGATGTAACTTATTGCATCCTTAATCCATCGAACCAAGCAAGAATAACAAAGCTGCGCAATGCGAAATCGAAATGAATTGAATATTAAATTCCTAAGCTTTCAGGCAGATCTTAGCAATTTACTTTTTGATCGACTAAGTCGGAGTCACAGTGACATGTCAGATATTTAGTATAAAGAGCCTCTAATGTTCGATCACACTCGTACGTTTACTAGGCTTGGTTGGGCTCGGCGGCACACTTGAAATGATCGCAAGCACATTGAGTCAGCACGAGCAAGCACGAGTTACAACAAGCCTTCTGCCAGCAATAGCCAAGCCTTTTCGAGCTACACTCGTGCTTACTCGCACTCGCAGCAAAATTTACTCGCAAGTACTCTGCCTGTTGACGGCGAGCTTCGACAAGCCTGCAATTGTTGTAGTGTTTTGAAAACTTCAAACAACAACATGCCACCAGAAGGAAAGAGAAAGCGTATGCCAAATACAAATGCTAACATATAAGGGAGCTGTAGTCGAGTGCCCCGACCACAGAATACCCTGTTCCCTTGATCTCCCATCTTTTCACTTTTCATCATGAAATATGCCCTTTTTATGCTTACTTTTCACGTGAGAAGGCCTGAAAACACCTCTGAGCCTTTGGCTTCGTTTTGCAATGGAAAGAACGAAAAACTCAGGGGTTTCAACCGATCCATTCGGCTTAAGAAATTTCTTACTTTCTCAGTACTGCAGATGTACTTACTTTATAAGTCGTAGGAGGGAAGACCTGTCGGACTATAAAGCTTGACATGAGAAAAATCAGCACATCTGGTGGCATGAAATTTCACGACATGCTAAACTCAGTGGTTTGGCAGCGAACGTCTCAGGCCTTTTCAGAATAGAAAGATATTGAGCCTTATTTGATATATATAAAGTCTCAAGGGTCTTACCTAAAAATTGTGGCTCCGACAGTTTTTTGCGCTTAAAGGGGGAAGGGGAGGAATTTACCAAATCTGAAACAAACTTGACATGTGTATGGCATACACCTACCTTCGTGCAAAAATTTGTTACTGTATCGTTTATAGTTTCCGAGATCGACGTGTTCATATGGACAGACGGACTGACGGACATGGCTAAATCGACTCGGCTGTTGATGCTGATCAAGAATATATATACTTAATAGGGTCGGAAATGTTTCCTTCTACCTATTGCATACTTTTGCACAACTTCATGATTTCCTTTTTCCCATTTTTAATGGGAACAGGGTATAAAAATACGCCATCATGCTATCTCTTTTGCTCTCACAAATTATTGTTTTTTGTGTGCTTGTGCAGATCTTTGACTTCGGCAACAAGTACTCGCGGTGACTCGCGGTTGAAGCTACGAGTCATCGCGAGTATTTATACTGAACAAGCTTTACTCAATACGGCTCGCAGCAGAACTTAAATTTTAGCAACAAGGGGCTTGCGACGACTCGCGGCTGAAGCTCTAAGTCAACGTGTGTATAAGTGCGGGCAACGCTCGCGTTTGACAAGCCTTGAGCGCTCTGCGAGTGTGCCTCAAGTCAATGAAGCAAGCATTTAGCTCACAACGTCACCCCCATGTCAGTCTGTCCGTCTATTTGTCCGTCCGTATGAACGTACAGATCTCAGAGAAGGTAACAAATAGAGGTGCGATATGCATAGGACATAAACTTCTTATCTTTAAAGGCCCCTCAAGTATATTTTAAATTTTTGCCAAACCCCATGCTGCCAGTTTTCTAGATAGATAGTTCTTACCTTTTATACATACCTAAGCTGTATTTTCACTTGTCTGATATCTCATAAAAGTTTCTCAAAAGAGATATCAGAAAAGTGTAATACTCTGTAGTTCAGCTGGTGTCAGGGCACTACCAGGCCTAACGACATGATGCATCACTGGTGTCAGTTGCGTCGTTAACAACAGGTAATGCATCACAGCGCTAATCTAGTACGTGAGCTATAATGTCCACCCATCACAACACTAACGACTGGTAATGCAGGGCTGTACCGATCGGTACGTTTTCCGGACATTCCCATACAAAATTCGTTAGGCAAATACTTGGCTGGTGGTTGGTCTGGTGGCGAGTGCTCAATACGAAGAGTTAGAGAATTCCTTGATTCAGCACCGGTGCAGCTGAACTACAGTGTAGTCAATCTGAGAAGCACAAAAATTTATGAAAAGCACGGAAAAGCTGAATGAGAAGTAGGCTATTCTCTAATTTCGATATCTCAAATGCGTTTTTTTGACAGCCAACTCATAGTAAACTGAGTGGTTTTTCACTCATCTCGTATGAGATCACGACAAGTGAAAATACAGCTTTAGTATTCAGGATAATTTATCAATCTGCTATGGTATAGAATGGTAAATATCGGATGTACGATAGTCGATTTATAAGTAAAACAAACAATATCCTGGACACTACTCGCACACTTACACTTTGTGCTTTTAAGCGGTAAAACTGGATATAAAGGATAAAGATAACAGTGTTTGGTCGGCTTACATTGAAGTTTGTGCACCCATAAACCAAAAACGTGAAGTCGTAAGGTACTTTCTCTCATTTTCTCACACTTTAATATGAATAAAACTTTAGTTTTATATCAATTTAACTGCCTAATTTGGGTGCTAAATGAGCCGAAGCGAATGCATTCAATCATCAGACATTTCGGTATGAATGGCCTCTTGCCAAATCGTCATTAAGCGGCCAGCTCTGTTCACCGTACCACATCAATTAAGAGCCCATAAATGTTGAATTGAATAATTTTGTATTTCTTTAATTGCGCTATAAAAAAAGAAAAAAAAAACTTAATTACCGGCGATAGCAACAATTGAGGGACCACCCGCATGGAATAAACATCAAGTACTTAAATGTCTCTTCTTATCTTAATCCTTTTAGGCGCTTCTGGTGGTTTGTCGGTGGGTGCAGTGGGTCCTTGTACGCCGAACACTGCGCTGCACGAGTGGACCGGTCAGGTATCGGTGCGGAAAAAGCGCAAGCCCTACTCCAAATTCCAAACTCTCGAGCTTGAGAAGGAGTTCCTCTTCAATGCGTACGTGTCCAAACAGAAACGTTGGGAGTTGGCACGAAATTTGCAGCTAACCGAGCGTCAGGTAAGTGAAACTTAGATGATTTAACTTGGGAAATTAATTTATTTCACTGGAATTTCTCTTTAAAGGTCAAGATCTGGTTCCAAAATCGACGCATGAAGAACAAAAAGAACTCGCAGCGACAGGCCAATCAGCAGAACAACAACAACAGCTCCAGCAGCAATCACAACCATGCCCAGGCGGCGCAGCAGCATCACAACAACCACCATCTGAACCTGGGTCTGAGCATGGGTCACCATACCACCAAAATGCACCAGTGACCTTTGGACAACAGCAGCGCCGGCGCCATGGGCTTTACCACCTACTAGCAGTTAGCCAATCCCACAGCCGGTTCGAATCTGATCAAGAACGAAATGAGCATGGATTTCCCCTGAATCCTAGACCAAACAGAGTTATTGGTTGCATGTACAAATTCGGAAGCAAAACCGGTGGGATGAGGCAGCCCAGGAGAAGTGTTGGCGTCGCTGTTTTCCCCAAGCAGACATTGGCCAGTGGAATCGCAGATTTATGTTTAATGAAATGCAGTTAATTGATAAGTCAGCTCTAACAAAAGTAAAACCCCCTAATAATACCTAAACGGAAAAGCCTAGTGCAGTAGTTGAATATAAAAAGAAAACACAAATGAAATGAAAAACCTAAGGAGAACACATGAAGATGCACCTAAACTTGTAATATGTATGAATATATATGTATGTATCTCTCTCTTAAAAGAAAAACCACAAAACAAAAAGCTCTCATAAACTTATGCGCATAAACCTATTTTCAAACCTTAAATTATAAAAACAAAATATGTATTAATCCACATAACGTTCGTCAAGTAGTAGATTTTAGATGTAAAACACAAAATGAACAAGTGAGCACATTTATAGACCCAGCAAATGTTCTTAAAACAAAAACAAGCAAACATTGTTTAACAATACATACAGTCACCCCATACACACACACACACACATCCAAAATTCAGATTAAAATTTAGCATAAATTTCGTCGTGTAATTGTTCGTTGTGTCGTGTCCTTAGATAACTCTTAAGTTCCTGTATATAAACTAAGACATAATTGCCCCACCCAGGCATCATTTTGGCATTGATCCACAAGAAGAACCACAGCCCAATGCAGCATCAGCTAATCGAACTCGATTTTAGTGAATGATATAACTCTTAAGATTTTCGATGTGTGTGCAAAGTTTTACTCCATTAGTTAAAGTCGCTTTCGAACTAAACTAAAAGATACATGAAAATAATATTACCATACCTTAAAAGCTACTTATACCACTACACACATAAACGTATATATATATACATATATGATAATAAACGTACACATATGCATACATATATTTTCATGTGTATCGACTCCGCTTAATCCTGATATTACGTCTAAGTTTAGTTTCTCGATTTTTGTTAATGTTTTGCCCCGCGCATTATATTATATATATATATGAATGAAATGATTTCAACCCCACACTGCTTTATTCATGTTCTTGTATTATTATTATGATTTCAGTGCCCCCTTTTCATAAGTTGTAGTAGTCTAAAAGTCGGTTATGTTATGTTCGATTATAGTTTGTTTAGTGAATTTTTATCTAGCATTAGCAATTCTCTTTTTTAAAAAGTTAATTATTGTGAATAAAACTACAAAAATTGCAAAAAATTAAGCAAAAATATACACAATTCAAAATATGACGATGAGCATCCAATTTTTGCACCCCATTTAATTGTTTTGTATGATTTCGTATACTTTTGATTTCTTGGTAAGTAATAGTTGGCCCCGGTCCACCACCACACAGAGGGTGTTTGCCATGAAGACGACCTCTCAATATCGAATTTATTCATAGACATCCCATATACTCGTACTCGTACAGATAATAAATTAAAAAAGAAAAGACATCTAAGTAAATGCCCACAAACTGTTTTGCTATTCTCATTCAAAATCTGCACACCGAAGACTAACAGACCTTGAATAAACATTTTGGTTCATTTCGAGCATTTTGTTTCGTTGCGTTGTTTTCTATTTGAGTTGTCGTTGCAGTTTTATTTTGCTATTGGTAATGTCATAGAGCGCTTAAAGAAATTTAATCTAGATTTAAATAGTCTTGTTTTGAAATATGTCATAAGGTTAAATAAATTATTATGTAACTGTGTCCCTTGAAGTTTTCTTATTAACTGAACTCACTGCAAATGTGATTGCATCTTAGTTGGACTCTTGGACTATGTCTTGGACCAAATTAACTGAGTTGTGAGCCGATTTAAGTGCTTGCAGCAGGTAAACCATTCATATTAAATTTATTAATATTTTAAAAACAATTTTGATATTGTTTCTAACTTACAAAATAAAAGACCCAATTGATAATCATGGTTTTGATTTTCGAGTTTCTCCGTTTAGTTCGATTCATAATCTGACTTCGGAATCTGAACTCCAGTCGTATCTTTAATATTTAAGAACAATTTTTTTTTTAAATTTTGTCTTTACGAATCCTTGAACAATAATTTCTCATAACTATCTTCTTTTACAACACTTCAACTTTCATCGAAATTTATCACCTACACAGAAAAAAAATCCGAGATATTCGAGATTAAATCAATCCCAAACGATGTCTGAAGTCGGTCAATCCCGGATTTTCTCATTCCGAGTACGAACAGGATTGACTTGATCTCGGACTATTCAATCCCTGAATTCTTGTCTTTATCAACAAACGATTGTGGGATTCATTAAAACTGATTTAGATTTTGTGAACAGCTGGTAGCCTGAACGAACAGCTGATTGACAATTGGCGCTCAAATAAAACAAAATTTGCGAAACCCCGAAATGCCTAAAGAAAATGTAAAACAAAAGTTTCATGTAACAACACATGCTGTTTGAATGTTTGACATTCAAATTTAACGGGCAGTTCTAAGCTCGCTAGAAAGCTTCAAGCTTTCTCACTTAGAAACTTTAGCCCTCGGCTATGCAACGACAGCCATTAAGGTTGGCTTTCTGTATGTGAATCCAATTTTGCTTTCATTGCGCTTTGCAGTTCCCAACTGATTTAAGTTCTGATTGCATGGAATCGGCTCAACAATCAGGAGTCATTTAGCAAAACGCCTTCTGATGATTGGATTGGATATCCATGAAACAGCTAAAAAGGTTTGTCCACGCTCTTTTTGGTTTGTCAATGCATAAGTTGTTTATAGTTGTGAACAAACGAAAATGTAAAACTATTTATCTAAGCCTCTGCAATAACACAAGGCAACACGAAAAAACTACAAAAAAAGCAATCCTTATTTCCATAGAAGTTGGGTCCATCTCATTCCAAATCTGATACCAGTTTTACTACATCAACCACAGTTTCAAAAATAAAGCTAAAAATGTGAATTTGGCATATTTGACGACATCTTTATATGTATATGTAAGCTGTTCAGAGTTTTGTAGCGGTTAGAAAAAGCAACTCCGTCCTCGTAAAGTATATATATGTACATATAAAGTGTATTTGCATGTCGATCTAAGTGGATTTTGCCAAAGCCGTCTCTCCTTCTGTTTCTTAGCTATCCCCTACATCAGTTTGAAAGTTCGATAGTTGGCGCGAAGTGTTGCCGTACAAATACGCTACACATTTGTCAGAACCAGCCGTATGGCATGACTATACCAAATTTGCAGTCATAGGAACGATCGGTCGAAAATCAAGTTCTAGTCAAGAAACTTTTATATTTTTCAAGAAAATATCTTCAAACTCCGTGTTTATGGGTTTTTAAACCAAGTTTGATGAACATCGGTCCACTATATAATAAAGCAGGCATACAGAAGATCGGTTAAAAAAATAGTTTTACTGTGATAAACTATTTTGTTTTTAATACGTAGGAACGTTCTAAGATCTGGCATGTATTTATTTTATGTGATTTCACTCAACATTTTAGTTTCAACAGAATCGGATGACAGCATACCATGAAACAAGTTCTAGTTAGAAAAACTTTTTTGTTTTCAATGGTAGGTAGCGCATTTAAATTTGCCACATATTAAAACTATTTGCTTTGCCGATTTTGATGCTGGTCAGCCAAACGGTTGTAGTTACTTGGCTTACCAACTTATTTAAGTGAGTGTAACTAACTTTTTTTTAATTGTTTAATATGTAGTAGAATAATTTTAGTAATGTAATTTATTCTGTCGGCCAGTTCTGAGGTTGCTGGCGAACTTAATGCTACTGATGCTCGAGATGACAGTTCATGGACTACGATAAATATCGATGAATGGCTCGTAATGTCGATGATCAGTGTGGCCAGAGCAGTCACTTAGAAGCGCCATCTATTTGGCACCTTGGAAATTTACTCAGTTAGTAGTGTTCAAAGCGAAAATTGAATTGTTGTGCGAAAATAATAGTATTAATTTATCTGTACAAATTTTACCAACTGCAAGGGAATATACATTTTTAATTACGTGGCCAATATGCCCGCAACGGTCTGTCTGCATACCATTTAAGCAGTGATGCTGCATACATAATGGCATCAAGAAATGGAAAACATTCATGGAGGCAAAAAATAGTTATAGTTGGATTTGGTTGTCTTGTGTAATAGTTGACTGACAGAAAATGTTGTTTTAGAATGTTTGCGACTTTAAAAAGGTAAGTTTCATTAATTATGTGCTTGTTTATGCTCAAGTGAAATTCCTTATTCAATTTGGCAGATCTTAAGAGGATAAAATAGATCAAATTGATCAACAACTTGTGTCATACAACATTATAGGATAACTGTGCACATTTGGAGTCCCGAACTTATACGAGTAAATAAATCACAAGCTCTAAATATGCATTAAATAAATAATAAATTAATAACCAAAATTTTGAAATCAAAAAACTTACAACGTTCTCCAAACATTAAAAACAGAGTATATTAAGTTTGTGCAAAAGTATGTAACAGCCAGAAGGAAGCATCTCCGACTCCAAGAAGTATTTATATTATTGATCAACATCAATAGCCGAGTGGACTACACTCATGGACAATATAATAGGTGTGAAGTTTTTTTTTTGAATATCGATTTAGATCGATATAAACATAACATTTAATAGAAAGCTATACTTTTTTAATATGGTCACACTGTTTAGGTACGAATTGGGTGAATTGTCGGAATTAGTTAGCTTTCTGGGAAAAAGTGTGGATTGTTTTATTGGTTAGACAGCAAACTCGGCTGGTCAATAAAATAGGTGTATGAAGCAAAACATTAACCTGTAGTTTATAAATACAATTATTTGGTTGCAGAAGGTAAGGTAGGTAAGAAGGTAAGGTAAAATATAACTAAGTGGGGACTTAACAATTATTAAAATTGTATTAGATGGGCCGTGGGCGTCACTGCAGTGCGGAAGAGAGAAGGCTCATTCGACGACTCCGAGATGAAGGAAAAACGTATAAATTCGTTGCCATGTTAATGAAACGTTCTCAAAACTTCGTAACCAATGCCTTACAACCGGAAAAAATAGGTGAAACTCGGGGAGCACCTAGAAATCATCATCTAAGAACGACGATCGCATGGTTCAGTTGGTTAAACGCGACTCTTTCAGGGCGATTGCCAATGATATTGGAAATATTGTTTCATCACGGAGCGTTTGGCGACGATTGGCAATAGCCAAATCGCCAAATTTATAGATGAGGAACAAATTTGCATTGGAACTTGTCGCAAGTTAATATTTTCAATGCAAAGACGAATGGAGAAAGTCTTGCAAAATAATGACGGATATATCGGCTATTAGATGCCAGATACTTAGTTTAATATAAAACAAGACCAAAAATAGTGAAATATTGATTTAATTTAAACATTAATCTTAGAAATAAAAAGTTAAAAAGAAAAAAAAACACACCTATTATTTTGTCCATAAGTGTATATAAACTAACAGAACTCCGAGATGGAAAGAGATATAGGTTCGACATTTATGAGACAATAAATTCTTATACTTACAGGCAAATCAACCGTATTTCCAATTTTTTCCACGCCCCAGCAATTTTGAAAAAACGTCATATCTCCCTCAGTTTTATAGATAGAAAGACCCCACCTTTTGGGCATTTTTAGTAATCTGGAAAGTTTATCGATCCGCAAAAGGAACGGTAAAGATCGGATGAACGGTAGTCGAGTTATAAGGAAAACAAACAATAATGGTGGGCAGCACAGGCCGCAACGGCGATGGGCAGCACTGCATACACCTTAACACAGGCTTTGTGCGGTACGAGTATATTAAAGCCGGGCTTGACCGACTTTCTAACTTGTTTATATACCCGCTACTTAGAAGGAAAAAAGGAATACTAAATTCGTGCAATTGCAGGTAACAGGCAGAACGAAGCATCTCCGACCCCAAAAAGTATTCATATTCTTGATCAACATCAATTGCTGAGATGATTTAGTCAATCTGTACATCCGTCCGTCAGTCCCTCCGTTTGTCAGCGAACACCTTGATATCACAATCTAGAAGGGGTTGTGCTAGGCAACCAAATTTTGTATGTAGACTCCTTCTGAGACTAGTTCAATAGTGCACGCAGTTCAAGTTTGTTTAACATTTTTAACGTGTCCCCTCCCGCCATCACAATAAAAATTTTTCAATAACTCCCATAATTTTTAAGATAAATAAAACTCGCATTTATTTTTACAATATCTTTAATAGCAAGACATATTTTGATTACATCATCCTAATAAGTTAGCAATAATGTTAATACTCTGTTAATTTAAAAAAGGGAAGGCTATTAAAGACCTTTTTGCTTTACTTTTCCTGGGCACCCAATATCTAACTGCTTATTTCCAACCTACACACCAAAATTCATAGGAATAAAAAAGTTCATAGGTTAAATTATTTCTTACACAGAGAAAACAAAATAAGCTTCACGCCACGTGTAGAAACAACAATCCTAAGCGAAACGCAGTTCACCTTGCAAAATCTCACACGAATATGTAGAAAACAGAAAGCTACACGTGGCGTTTAGAAAAACTACACGAACATGTAGAAATAAAAAAAGTAAACGAGGCATGCAGAAAAGTTAACTGCGGAGTGGACAAATGCAAAGAGAAATCAGCGTTTTTTCAAAGTATTTCAACATTTTTTATTAAGCTTTTCCACACGGAAATGTAGGTTTTCTACATTAACGTTTAGATATTGGAAACCTAAACGCGCGTGTAGAAATTGTAAACGAAAATGAAGTTACATTTCTTGTCTAGAAAACTGTTTTCTACACGTGCTGTGTAGGTTTTCTCTTTCTTTCTTTCCGGTTGTCATAAAGTGCCGTGCCATTCCCAACCACTGAAATATGGCCGACGTTGATGTAGATGTGCCCTCCGCAGCCCCTGTTCTGGGTGGCGCCATGGACATTAACACCGCACTGCAAGAAGTGCTGAAGAAGTCTCTGATTGCCGATGGACTCGTCAGTCAGATTCCATTGATCCGTCAGGACTCGCACAAGAAGCTGGGCGAATGGTCTGGTCTGTCAAGATCGACAAGGAGGGCAAACCCCGTAAGGTCTGCGGCTGCTCTGTGGTGGTCATCAAGGACTTTGGTGAGGAAACACCCGCTTTAGATGTGGTTAAGGACCATCTCAGACAGAACAGCTAAATTAAACGGCTGTCTCTGGTCTGCTGAATGAGAAGCCACATAAGTTTTTTTCTTATCACAAAAAATAAACCAACGATAAGGATTTCAAATGCTAGATGCTACATTTAAAAAATCAACACGAAACGTGTAGCTCATCGTCGATTGTCGCTTCCTTTTATATCTGTGAATTGCGGCTTTGCCGCGCGAGTGCTTATGCCGGCAATTGTGTGTAAGTTCCCGAGACAAGGTAAGTAAGTTGTGAGTTCAAATCCCAGACAAGGTAAGAAAAAAATAAAAAAAAATTAAATTGTAAGTTTTTCGGAAGGAAGACCCTACCCTCTTTGTGGCCCTTCCTCCCATTTCTCCCCACACTACCTCTTCTACACTTTCCCTTGTGTAAATGGTATAGTTATGTACTCAGACAAACTAAATCAAGACCTTGCTAAAAATACAACTTTTTACGCTGGAGTCCCAGCTCAGGTCACAGTGTGACTGCTCAACGCCAAAACTCCCTTCAATAGTAAAATACCACCAAATGTCAAACGGTCTTACTGCACTGTGTTTTTTACCAAGTGTGATTTTAGCTGGGTTTTCAGCTGGGTATGAGCTCAGGTATTTAGCTTGCCTGAGAACGGCTCAAGCCAAGAGGCCAGCTAAAAGTTTTAGCAAACGTTTAGCTACCATTTTTTAATATGAACTCGACCCTAGCTAAATCGATTTATCTTGTCTGAGTACATAGCTTATAGTTGAAAAAGTTGTGTTCCTAAAGGAAGCTCCGAAAAGTATGCAAAGCTTTTTTAAACCCTTATAAAATTGTCCGGATGTTTGTAAAGCATAAAAGGAAGCATTTCCGACCACATAAGGTATATATATTCTTGATCAGAATGATGAGCTGAGTTGATTTAGCCCTCTCCGTCCGTCTGTCCGTCTGTTTCTATGCTATCTCCTCCGTCAGTTTTAAAGTTATCCTCACCAAACTTTGCGCAAAGTTTTTTGGTACAATACGCTGCACATATGTCGGTACCGGCCGGATATAGATGACTATAGCATATAGCTGCCATAGGAACGATCGGTCGAAAAACTAGTTGTTAGAAAAACTTTTTTATTTTTAATAGAAACGTCCCTTACGTTAGCCTTTGTTTAAAAAATAATTTTACGATCGGTTAAGGTAAAAAAACGATTTTAAGCCTTAAAAATGCGCCATTTTGTTGCTGTCAAATCGGCCTGAAGCAAAAAATTAATAAAAGGGGATCGTCGGCTGGAAGTCAAATATACCATATATAAAAAAATGTGTAAAATTTCAAACAGATCGGTGCACAAGCTTTTGTGTTATCGTGGTTACCGACTTCAAAAAAGTCGTTTTGAGAAAATCGCGTTTAAAGTTATAGCTCTACCGCTTTCGAAGGGGCTGGGCGTTTGACTTCATATCTCATTCAGTATAACTCCAAATGAGCTGAAATTTTGGGACAACATTTATGAAGATTTGTACTTTCGACAAAAAAAATAAAATAAACGATTTTTTTTTCTAAACCATAACCCCCCTTAAAGCGTGGGCGTGGCAAAAATTTGAATCAAACTTGATCTTTTTGCAGACATGCTAACATTTAGTTGCTCTATCACTTCTACTCTCTGAGATCTACATGTTTATACTGACGGATGGACAGACGGACAAGGCTATATCAACCCGGCTGTTGACGCGGATCAAAAATATATATAATATATATATCGGAGATGCTTCCTTCTGACTGTTATTTATATTTGCACGAATTTTGTATACCCTTTTTACTCTACGAGTAACGGGTATAAAAATGTATCAACGAATTAAGATGCTTTTATCTTAAGTTCGAACAAAAACCTGAGGTTTGATAAGTTAAAGAACCTATCCGCGAAACAAACATCATACTTCATTACAGAAACTAGGAGAGACAAATTGTTTTTTGATAATCGTTTAATTGGGCGCGCTATAATATTGCAGATTTTACCTGCTTATGGCATTGATTACCAATTGCGATTGGTAAACAAGACAATCATGTTTGCTGAAATGGAATCGAATTGAATAACGATTGCTGGGTCAGCCTAATTTATCAGCAATCGCAAATCGATTATCGCAAATCGGAATTATCCGCTCAATGCTCCGATTGATACACAGGCTTGATTTGTAAAGTTTTTTGCCGTTCCTCGATCTAAGCAATTGCGCTATTGGACCATCATTGTGCCAGACACAGAGCGAAAAAGAGCTCCAGTTTCCGGTACAATTGTTTTCAATCGAACGCGAAGTGTTTGCAAGGTAGGCCTAATCCACTGACTCACTGTTTAACAGTTAACACCGTCTTAACCCGGATTCGTGGTGGACCAGGAACCCATTTAAGGAGGCAAGTCAATCTACAAGGTCTCTATGGACGTATCATATTAAAAAGGGTCCGACAATTATTTATACATTACCCTAATGAGGCGTTTGAAGCTCAGCGGCATTTGATTGTGTGCTTCAAACAAACACAAGAAACTTACGAATTTCAAAATGTATGGCTTTATTCAATCTTAAATGCATACGAATGAAAAGAGAAACTATTCGTTTATCCCTTAGGGTAGACTCACAAAATTATTTCAATATCGATAAGATATTAGTCCTGAAGGGTGTCACGCCAGTTTTGAAAAGATTTCAAATATTTGCTTAGTTTTGTAGCGTAAACGTTAATCAAATAATAATCTCCCGTTTATTTAAATTTTATTCAAATAAGCCAAGGGGTTGAAATCTGATGTCAGTCTGACTGATAAATGTACATAAATACTACACATTCATGTGTATGTGTTGTACTCATAGTATATACCATTTATTTGCATTGACATACGTTTTCATCAATGGGTCCGTTCGATGCTGAGCTTCCACGATGTGAAACCGAGGACGGCCGCGGGCAGAGAAAATAAGCGCGTAAGAGAAATGCTATAAAATGCACCCTGCTATGTAAACATTGGCATTTCCCCTCTTTTAAGGTTCACGGATTGTGAGGTGAAGTGCTTCGGTTCGGTTCGCTTTAATGCGTTTTTTGTGTTATGTACAAGTAGACCATTTCACCCAACAAAGGGAAGTGGGTTGGTTAGGTGGGTGGTTGCTTCCAATGAGGGTTACAACCACCGCTATTTTAAGTTTTAAGTTTTCTACCAATTTTAAGTGTTGAGAAGAAAAACAACTAAAAACGTTCAGTGCTTAAACCAATTGCAATCTATATCTACTCCGAATTGGTTAACTTTTTCGTAAAACTTGACATATAAATTGATGATATTTTTTAATGCTTTTATCGTGTAACTGCTAATGCTAGTCTGTATATATATTATTCTGACTAGAGGACCCAAAATAAACAGCTAAGGCGGCATGAAAGTTTATAGAAAATTTTACAGTCAGACTCGATGTAGGACCTCCATTTGGAGGCATAAGTCTTTTGTCTTTTGAGATACTCTTGCAACGCGTCTGTTGCTGAGTAGACACAACTGTCGCGATGGCAGTGTCTTCAGCAAAAGTTGCAATTAGGAGGTCCTGTGTCTCCTCAATCGGGATGTCCGCAGCAGTTGGCATGTCTGCAGTAAATAGGCTGTATAGGGTTGGCCCCAGAACGCTGCCATGAGGTACTCCTGCTCGAATCCTCTTCTTCTGGGATGCAAGGCCATCCTGGACAACTTTAAATGTCCTGTCAGATAAGAACGATCTGACCATCAAGAAGAGTTGAGGATTGAGCGTTCCCTTCAGCTTGGCTAGTAAGCCGTCATGCCAGTCGCGGTCAAATTCCTGTTGTATATCCAAGTACGCTGCCACAACGTACTCCTTGGCGTGGAATCCTTCAAGGACGAAATTGACCACTCTGTGCAGCTGTTCTGGGGTTCCGTGGCCTAAGCGAAAGCCGAACTAGAACTTGGGTATGCTCCTTTTCATAGCTGGGGTTTCCAGGATTCTCCTTAACAGACATCTCTCCAGCAGCTTGCCAAATGCTGGGAGGAGGCTTCTAGGTCTGTAGGAGTCCAGCTCGTTAATAATAAGTTCGTCCCTTTCAAATAATCCCCCACGGATATAATATGTACTTCTAATTCCAATCCTGAAAGCACTTAAAAAAATCCTTTTTGTGTCCTTGTTTGGCTCCTCCTTCGATGCCGTCTTAATCGCCTCAATCATGTCGTAGCGTCATCCATTCATGGGCCTCTTTAGTTTTGGAAACAGAGAATTGACAGGGCAGGGGAATACGACTGCGGCATTATTGTTTTGTGGCTTTTGGCCAAAAAAAGCAACGATGTGGGAGCAGGGGCGTTATCAAAGTGCAAAAGCAAAATGTTTTTATTCATCCACGATTCCGGTCCACGCCCCTGCAATCAGAAGAAACTGCGAGCAAAACCCTTACCTTCGACTGAACTTGGCGCGTTTTATTCGGTCTTGGCTCATGCGTCAGCTTCCATTGGGGTGTTTGACCTTTGGTTTCGCAACGACTCGTCTTATGCCCAAATCTTTGGTTAAAATTGAAAGGCACAAGTTAATCGACATGTTTAGGTCTTCAGGGATTTGTCTGACAGTAACTCGACAATTGGCCATAACTACCTTCATCACTTAACCAATGTTTTCGTCAGTTCTTGACGTGCATTTCATCATTGACATCTTCTTGGCCTTCTGAGAACGATTTGTACCACCGATAAACATTTCTTTGGTCCAAGCATCAGCGTCAGCGCACTTGATTTGGTTTTTTACACAGACTTTGTACAGATTTTCCGATCCATTGTTAGGAATAGTCTAAGATCGAATATGAGCCAAAACATGTGCAAGCAAAATAGGTGGAAAAAATTAAGTAAGCAAAATGGCCAGCCTTGGCAGCACAAGTGAAGGACATGAGTACCAACGTAACGACGATCCAAAATCGAAAATTGAATATACGTAGCCCGCCTAAATTCAAAATTCGCTATACTTTTTAACAAAGCTCGTACCCTTGATCAGGGCGACGAGCTGAATCAATTGAGGTTTGTCCGTCCGTCTGTCCGTCTTTCTGTCTGTTTCGACGCAAACCAGTCTCTTAGTTTTGAGGCTACTTATCGAACAGAAATTTTGCACAAAGTCTCCCTTATATTCCACTCTGCTAATATGTCGGAACCGACCGGATCGACTAACTATATGACATACATAGGTGCCATAGGAACGATCGGTCGGAAATTGAATCTTAGTGACGAAGTTAGCTTAGCCTTCTCGTTTTCGACTTGCACAGTATAATTAAAGCCCGAATATTTAAGTTCTTAGTAGAGCTTAGTAGCAGGTGGATCGTGTGCTTCCACTTATATAAACAAGAATACCAAGTTAAGCTCTGCTTCCGAGAGGGTGCCATGATGCAATATTTAAGTAGTAAGTAGTCGGCTGAGAGCTGGAAAGTAAGTGTAAAAGCGATTGCTCGCTTATGCTTATGCAATTTGGTGGGTGAACTGAGGTAAAATTAAAAATTTATTTACGCTTTTATAGGAAGAATGTGTCAGCGCAGTGAGCATGGGATTAAAAAGAGAGTGCGATTTAAACTAGCTAAAGTTATATATCAAGTTCATTACCAAAGTTCATGATCCCTAACTAACAGTAACGCAAATTTCCATATCAGTTCCTGAACTTAATGAGAAATCTGTTCGAATCCTTTAAAAAATGGTTTACCTTTAAATAATTCTTTTGGACAATAAACCACAATCCTTCCCATTCTGCAACAAAAGATGGTTCAACCCCTAATATCGATTTTCACGATACACAATATTTATGACATTCAGAGTCAGAAATACATTGCTCTTAATTCATATTCCATAGTTTGAGAAAAATTGTTTCTACTTTTGGCCATTTCAAGATTGAGTTTATTCAAATAAATCCAAAAACAAATTATGAATTTACTCCAGTTTTTATTCCCTTGCCGGTATATTAAAATTGTCCAGATGTTTGTAGAGCATAAAAGAAGCATTTCCGACTACATTCTTGATCAGCATGACGATTTGAGTTGATTTAGCTATATCCGTCTGTCCCACAGTCTGACTGTTTCTATGCTGTCACCTCCATCAGTTTTAAAGCTATCTTCACCAAACTTTACACGAATTCTTCTGCACATTTGTCGGAACCGGCAGGATCGGATGACTATAGCATATAGCTATCATAGAAACGATCGGTAGAAAAACAAGTGATGATTCCACTAAGTTTGGTCAAAATCGTACATCTATATGTTATAGCTGCCATAGAATTGAAGGTCTGAAATGTAGTTTTAGTGAGAAAAACCTTTTGTTTTCAATGGAAACGTCCTTAAAATTGGCTAATATTTTGTATGCTTTTGCACAAATATAGCTGAAGTACGAACGATTGGTCGGAAAAAGTTCTGGTGAGAAAAACTTTTTGGTTTTCAATGGAATCGCCTCTAAATTTCGTATTTACTAATTGGTTATGCATTTTCAAAATCACTAGTTTGGACGATCTGACTCTTTTTATTGTTCCAATGGAAATGTCTTTCAAATTGGCATGTACACAATTCACACAATTCTGACAATTGAAAAATAATTTTTTTTTAATCGGATGACCAAATCCATAGCCAAAGGCGCGATCGGTCGGGAAATCTAGTTCTAGTGAGAAAATCTTTTTTTTTTTCAATGGTATCGTCTTTAAACTGGCCAGATATAAATATTATCTGCTTCAGCACAATTTTGCAGACTTTGATGAAAATCGAACGGATATATCGAATAGCTGTCATATAAAAAACTGGTTGTGGCGACTCTGCCACCACTTTAACTGGCACACTATGCGCGCTATCATCTTTCTCATCTTCAGCATCTCGAGTGGTAGTCAGAGGGTGTATCGAACTTAGCGCTGGCCAGCAGCCTCGGGCCAAATCATGTTAAACTAATTAAGTTAGAAAACAAAAAATATTATAGTAGATTAAGCCCGATTAAGCCGGTTGGCTCAGCGGCTAGTGTGCGCGACCGCTGTGCAAGAGGTCGTGGGTTTGATCCCGCCTCGAAACATCTAATGAAAAGTTTTACTTAAATAAACTTTTTACCCGGTCACCCCTCTCTGCTGTTGGCGCCAGCTTTGTAGTAATTAGCCAAGCAAAAGATTCTCAAACAGCCGTTCGGATTCGGCGTTAAGCTGTAGGTCCCTTTCTCCTGTGCAAAAATTAGAAGCGCACAAGCCAAGAGATTGAGAGGAGCTCGACTTTAGCCCTTTGAGGCTGAGTCAAGCCATTTTACAAGCCCGATCTCTTAATCGCCATATGGTTATAGAAGAGGCGCCATCTATTAGTAAGCTTTGGAAATCAATCAGCTAGCTTTGTTCAAAGCAATAATGAAATTACTGCAAGGGTATACAAACTTCGGACGAGCCAAAATTAACTTTCCTCTGTTATTAAATTTGCAATCAGTTTTCTTGTACTACCCTGTAGTTCAGCTGCACCGGTACAGCATTAACGAATTCTCTAACTCTTCGTAATGAGTACTCGCCACCAGACCAACCACCAGCCAAGTACATGCCTAGTGAAATTTGTATGGGAATGTCCGAAAAACGTACCGATCGGTACGACCCTGCATGACCAGTCGTTAGTGTGGTGATGGGTGCACACTTTAGTTCAAGTACTAGACTAGCGCTGTGATGCATTAACTGTAACTGTAACGACGCGACTGACGCTCAGTGATGCATCAGGTCCTTAGGCCTGGTAGTGCTATGACACCAGCTGAACTGCAGGGTAGTTAGAAATTTTCGACTTTTATCCTATTTTTTAGAAACTAAAGTTGTAAAAATAGCTTAAAAAAACTTTCATACGATGTCCAAAAGTTTAAGGATTATCTTAAAGATCTGAAATGCAACAGATATCGAAAGCAACTTAACAAGAGTGCATTTCTATTGGACTACCAGAGCATTCAGTGAAAAAAAATAACTCAAATATACATAATTTTGTTCCAAAGTAGGTGCCTGGCTCTTCTTAAACTGAAAAAAGTTTTTTAGAGATTTTTAAAAATTTATTTTTTTTATCAAAAATTTTTTTTTAAAATTTTTTAAAAATTGATCGGAATATTCCATGGAGAGATTGCAGAATGACGACAGATATGTTTTAAAAAAGGGACGACAAAATCTGGGAGACGCTGGAACCCGCCCGACAGTTTGCCGTTCTTTAAGAAATAGATGCAAAACTCTTCTCTGCATTACTAATCAGATGCTAGTTTGGTTGGCGGTTCGGTTTACGAGCTCGATTAAGCGGTTCGGTGTGATTTTGTTCGGTTCACAACAGTTTGGCATCCCTGACTTAGTATGACCTCCAAACTTTAAATCGCTTGGCTCGGTCTAAGAACTTATTTGACACTCATACTTTCTTAGCACAACTTTCTTAGAATTTTCCGTACATTACGTTTTTGCTTCACGCTTTATGCTAAAAGAAATCAACCCACAAATGTATATGGTTCGGGGCAAGCACTAACCCGAGACCGTGACATCTGTGAGCTGATGATAAAAATGCTTAATATTTGCAATTGGAAGATGGTAAAAATATGCAGCTAATTTAATATGATTCGATCTGGTAATCAAATGATAAGCGCCTGAACCCCCGAAGAAGGCTTCGTGGTGGTGGTTGGTAGAATTTAAGCAGATTGCTTGTCGACTGGCACATGATGAGGGACAGGGCCAGGGACAGGGCCAGGGTAGAGGCAAAATGTAAAAAGAACAACAATCAAATGATTACAGCAGCAACAACAACAACAACCACTCAAACGACGCGATGGGAAACTGGAATTTCAAAATTGACTCGTCGAAATGGAAGTGGATGTCGCTGTCGATGTCGAGTATACACACACAAAATACCCACCAAATATGCGGATGGCGGCATGGACTTGTTTCGCACATAAAGATACAAATGTATCTACAGCAGACAGCAAATGGCGTATATAAAATGATTGGACATGTGTCTGCGCCTGTGTGTGTGTGTGTCGGGTGGTTGTTTTGCTCGTCGAGAGCAAAAGAGAGAGAGAGTCCCACTCAAGCGAGAGAGAGAGAGAGCAAGTAAATGCGCGTTTTATGGCCCTCTTGCTGTTGCTCCTCTGGCTTTTCATCTTTTGCTCGCAGCTCATTCTCATTTTTGTACCGTCCTCGAGCTCGTTCTCCGTTCCTTTGGAGAACACTCGCAAGTGTTGCCATCGTAGCTGCTGCTGCTGCTGGTGTCGTCTCAGCTGCTGCTGCTGCTGCTACGGGTTTACGACCTTTTTTGTCAGGGCACAGCCAAAGGGAAAGCGACGCGTTGCTGTCATCGTCATCCTCATCCTCGCCAACAACCACATCTTCCACGACGACTGCAACTCAACCACTGCCAGCAACAGCAACACCTTTCCCCTGCTCCCGCTCCTGCGAATGGCTGTCTGTATCTGATTCTGACTTTGCCCCTGCCATATTCTCATTCGCGTGCACTACGTTCTCCGTCTCGTCTGCGCCGACAGCGCTGCTGCTGCCGCGGCCACGGCGACAGCGACTGCCACTGCCACCGACTTGTGTCAAACTGAACAGCAAATATTATTTTTTGGACACTTTGCTATCAGGTCGACGACGCGTCGCCCAGAACCACAACAGACGTCCTGCTCCAAACGGCGATTGCTATCAGCTCGAGCTCACCATGACCCAAGACGCTTCTATTGTCCATTCGACATTGTGGACCCGTCATGGCGGCCATTGTCGGCGTCGGCCATTCACACGAAAAGTGGTTCCAATTGTGTCTAAACTGGAACACCAAAGGCAACAAACTCTGGCTGTAAATCAACTCGATTTGCACCAAAAACGAACAAAAAGTCCAAGAATTAATTATTATAATAATGACAAAGAACCCGGGGAGACTCCTCTGTACTCCGCGACACCCATCGAGCGCGTTCGGGTGGCCAATTGTGAGTGTGGATTACAATTTTGCGTGTGCGTTTCGAGGCAAAAGGCAACAAGAAACACAACATTTCTTCCTCTGTGCTTTGTGGTTTGGACTTCGAAGGCGGTGCCGGTCCCAGTCCCGGTCTCGGTCCCGGTCCCTCATCTCGCGCTTCGCCGATCTCTCGTGTGTGCTGCTCGCTGGGCGTGAATTCAATTAAAGTGATTTGTTGCCGCTGTTTTTGACATTCGAGACATAAATAGTGGGTCTGATTCATGGTGCTGCGAAACATGGCCCTGGGAGCCCATGTAAACAAACTCTCTGCCGGTCATCAGTACGGAAATCACGCAAATTGAATGGAACCGACCATAATGGGTGAGTGCATTGACATGTGAATGAAATGAATAATTTAAACAAATATTGTAAATATTCAGTAAAGATTCTTTAGAGTGCGAAGAAGTTCTTAATAAGTCTTAAGTGTTATTGACTTGATCATGGCATCATTACTTACTTAAATAGTTTTAGCTTTATATGTTAGGGATGCTAAGTTTATCTACAATTGATTCTTGTCAGTCTCAATCCAATATTTCTTTCATCTGGTAAACCTGTTCGGTTCATAACATGGATTTTGGTGCTCAATTTTGTGCGATTATTTTTTAAAGTTTATTGAATATCCTGCACACTGGCCTTAATGGATACGAAATATCAGGCTATTTTGAAGCGAAAAAATACGTAAAGCAGCGAAATTGAAAATACGCTCTGAATAAAATTGATTTTTTGGTGTTTTATCTCCACGTAGTGTGAAGAGTACAGCCCCATTCATGCAAGAGGAAACCCACACACAAGAAGAAATGCAAACTGATGAAAATTAAAACGTCGGATGGCAAATTTTGGATGGCTTTTGGATTTTCTTTTTTAGTCTCATATATGGTATCTCCCACTAGTTGATACTGTTTCCTGCGAGCTGGCGCCAGTTGTTCACACCAAGCTTTGCAAATTCTTGTCGCACCTGGTATTTCCATCTGAGGTTCGGTCGTTCTTCTTGCCGACCTTAAGACTTTTACTTTTCGTGTGTACAGCAGTTTTACAGGAACCTTATGTTATGTAAAGGTCTTGGATTATTCTCACGAATACGCCGCTTCAGCAAATCTCTTACTGACGCCCGTGTTATAAATTAACTAAAACTTCTTTTTTGCAATTGACACGTAATTGTATTCAGATAGCTTACTTTCAAGGCTTTGTCAAGCGCGAAACGAAATCAATAATGATCTATTCGACAGTGTCAGATCTTTCTTAAGGGAAGTGGAGGATAAAACTATTTTTGAAAATGAAACGCTCGTGAACTCGCAATAACGACCAGGGCTGAAAACCCGTTTGAAGCCGAAAGAATTCAAACCCGGAACTCCGAGTTTTATTTCTAAAGAGTTTTTGTTCAAGGTTCTTCAGAAATAATATCAGATTCTGAACCTGTTCCATACCAAATATTTGGGTTTGGTTCACCAAAAACTATAGTCATTCACAAATTTATGTTACTCCCCAGCGAATTCATGACTTACACAGAAAGATAAAATCATACTTTTGAAAAAAACCCGTGATGTCACTATTAAATTCTGATAGACTTCTGCATCACCTTATACCCAGTTTTTCAATTGCACCCTAGGTTCGCGTTCTATGGATACTTTTGTACTAGCAACACAAAGCGACCATTTTAACTTAATTGTTAATGGTTAAAGACAAAAGTCTACAAACTTCAGCAAACACGGACGGGGTTCAATTGGTTAAGGTACCTTCAGGAAATTTGAAATAAGCTTGATCTGCGTACAGACAATAGAAATCTGCATACACAATTTTGTTACTCTAGCTCTTCTAGTCTCCGAGATCTTGGTTTTTATACAGACGGACGGACAGACTAACGAACGGACGGACAGACTGACGGACGGACGGACCGACAGACGGACGTACAAAGGTATATCGACTCGGCTGTTGATGCTAATCAAGAATATAATTCAACCTACTTGTCACTTGTAAAGAACAATTTTCTAAATGAGAAACATAACTTTTTATGCTCTGTGCCAGTGGTAAGTACACAGAGTAAATTAAGTTTCTGCAAAAGTATGTAACAGGCAGAAGGAAGCATCTCCGTCCCTATAAAGTATATATATTCTTGAACAGCATCACACCACCCGAATTGATTTAGCCATGTCCGTCTGACCGTATGAACAACAAGAGCTCAGAGATGGTTAGAGATAGAGGGTCGACATGTATTGTACCAAAACTTCATATACTTGCAGGCAGATCAAGTTTATTTTTAATTTTTGCCAACCCTCCCGACCCCGCAAATTTCAAAAAAACGTCATATCTCCCACAGTTTTATACATATATGGTTCGTACCTCCTGGACATATTTAGTAATCAGGATTATTTATCGATGCGCCAAAGAATTGATAAAGATCGGATGAACGATAGTCGAGTTATAAGGAAAACTAACAATTATGATGGGCAGCAATGGCCACAACGGTGATGGGCAGTATTTCACACACATTACCACTCAGTTTGGGAGGTACAGAGTATATTATAGTCGGGCTTAAGCGACTTTCTTACTTGTTCGTACTGATTTTGTGCTGGAATTTTCATTTAGAACTTCCACAAGCTATATTTAAAAATATTTTTTGGGTTGACACAGCCCAGAGGGCCAGAGCCGAGCTCCTCTCAATCTCTTGGCTTTTGTGGTTCTAATTCTCGCACAAAAGAAAGTGACCTACAGTTTAACGCCGAGTCTAAATGAGAGTTTTTTGAAGGTGACCGGGTGTGTAAGTTATTCGAAGAAAAAACTTTTCATTTGATGTCTCGAGGCGGAATTAAACCCACGACCTCTTGCACAGCGGGCGCAAACACAAGACGCTGAGCATTTAAGCTTTCAATATCTAAACGTTAATGTAGAAAACCTAAATTTTCTAGTGCTATTCACATTGCTGAATGAAAAATGTCGAAGTAATCGGGAAATAAGCTGATTTTCTCATATCGTGTATCCAAAAAGCAATTAACTTTTCAAAAAGACTCTTTTCCTTTTTTATTTTCACATTTAGCATGTGGACTTATATAGCAAGTCCACATGTAGCGTTCTGGAAATCACTCTTGCAAACGGACTCAGTAAGGAGTTCAAGAGCAGAACGCATCCGAATGAGCCACGAAGCTGCGCTGCAAAGGTCATGTTACCTATATGGATGATAAAGTTCCAATAAAACAGGTGTTCAAACGGAATGCTAATGGAATTACGGAAGACGAAGCTGAGATGGAGAGACCAGATAGATATTTCGAATCTGGATGTGACCCACTGGTGGCAGCTCGTTCAAGACAGAGGAGAGTGGCAGAAATTGATTGCAACGGCCGAAACCGTTAAACGGTTGTGATGCTATCATCAGACCAAAGAAGAAGAAGATATGTATCATGTAGTTTTTCTTCATGCTACATTTAACTTTCCGTTTTCTACATTTGGTGTGTGAAATTTTGCAGGACAAGCAATATTTTGCTTACGATTTCAGCTTCTACACACGCCGTGTGGCTAATTTTGATTTCTCTGTGGATAATAAGCTAGATTATCGGCCCTGTTCCGAATTCCGAGGCGGTTTTCGTGTTAACGTTTGCATTTTGAGTTTACACTTAACAATGTTTTATGGAAGGTGACAAGCATTTCAAGGGTTACTAGATTAGGTTTGAGGAAAATCGGAATTGCTTAAGCAGCTGAAACCGATTGCTCAATTCCAAGTGAATTCAATTCGTCAAAAAATAAAAGAGTAGCCAGAGACATTCTACTTTCTTTTCATATAAAATTGTGAACTTTACATTAGAAAAAGCAACGCTTACAAGAAAACCGACTCGGAATTCGGAACAGGCCCGTATGACTTCGTGATGCTATTTTTATTTCCTTGCAGAGGGTATTATAAAAGTGTTCGGATGTTTGTAAAGCATAGAAGGAAGCATCTCCGACCACATAAAGTATATATATTCCTGATCAGCATGACGAGCTGAGTTGATTTAGCCATGTTCGTCCGTCCGTCTGTTTCTCTGCCAGCTTCTCGGTCAGTTTGAAAGCTATCTTCACCAAACTTTGCACGAAATCTTTTGGTACAAATACGCTGCACTTTTGTCGGAGCCGGCCGGATCGGATGACTATAGCATAGAGCTGTCATAAGAACGATCGGTCGAAAAACTAGTTTTAGTGAGAAAAACTTTTGGTTTTCAATGAAAACGCCTTCAAACTTCGTATTTCTTAGCTTGATGTGCTTTCACATAATTCCACCAAATTTGGTCAAAATCGCAAATCTATACAGTATAGCTGTCATAGAAAAGTACAGTTCGAAAAGAAGTCTCAGTTAGAAAAACTTTTTTTTCCATGGAAATGTTCTTAAACTTGGAATTTATTTATTTGGAACGTTTTCACATAGTTCTACAAAGTTCCTATAGCTGCCATAGGAACGATCGGACGAAAAACTAGTTCTAGCGAGAAAAACTTTTTGTTTTCATTGGAATCGTCCTTATCTCTATCGTATACTTGTTTTATATACTTTTGCACAATTCTACAAAATTTTGTAAAAATCGGATGACTATTGCTTATAGCTGCAGTACGAATGATGGGTCGAAAAAGAAGTTCTAGTGAGAAAAACTTTTTTGTTTGAAATGGAATCGCCTCCAAATTTCTAACTTGTTCGTTTATAGATTCCACTAAGTTTGGTCGGAATCGGACATCTTTATAGTATCACTCCCATAGAAAAGTAACGTACGAAAAATAGTCTTAGTTAGAAATAGTGGCCGGTGTCGCCCTCTAATGAAAATTGTTTTCTTTGATACACTTTACACCCACCCCTTTTTGGCAGTATTGTAGTAATAGCCATAAAAGCTTTCCTCGATTCGGTTAAACTTAGGTCCCTTTCTCTTGGCTAAAAATTAAGCGCACAACCAAAGATTGCCCTTTGGGGCTGTCATCTCGACAGTTTTTACTTGAACCCTTTTTTTCCAATGGAGGCTGCAAGGGTATACAAAACTTCGGCCGAGCCGAATTTAACTTTCCCCTATTATTGCTTACTAATAAAAATTTAGAATTTCTTAAATTTAACCGTCCGACATCATTACTTAAAGGGTGGTATATTTGATCAAAAGGCTTGCATCGCTTTCGCATTGTGGAGTCGTTCCAACTACCCCTTAAAGAGCAGCAAGCTGACGGGTTCCAGTGATTCCCTAACTATGTCCATTTCCTGCGACTGTCGTCTCTTTTCTAAATTTATCTCTAATTATCTTTGTACAAATTATTGATAAGTATTCTCTCGTCTTAAGAATGGTCCTACATTGATCAAATATCCGACATTTTGCTTCCCTGAGTATTGGGTGTTAGCGGAGAGTCCAATACAGCGATGTTCACCCATAGCCCCTAGGGGCCGAGCGCAATCGGCTGTTAACACGCCGAGACGAGAGCATGCCGAAGTAGGGCATACGAGCGTAAGCAGCGCTCTCTTTGCTTGCATTCGATGCCCAGCCGTCGATGAGGGCAGTTCAAAGCTGGGCTGTGTCGCTTTAATTTCGCACACCAATACACTCTCACTTTTTGGCCTCGCTCTTAAACATTGCTGGTCCAATAGTTTGCATTTCTGCTCTTTAAGATAATCCGATAATAAAACAACAAAAAGTACAAATTTTATTGATATAAATATAACGCTCGAAAATTAAGACTGCATTACTGAACTGAACCGAAACCTGTTGGATGAAAATCTAAGATCAATTTGACATTAAATGAATACTTTAATAACCAAAACCATTTCAAAGGGTTACCGAAATCATCCAATGGATTATCCACAACTATCCTTTCTTTTCTCTGTGCAGACAAAAGTGGAAAAAGTTTATCTTTGTTTTTCTAAAAGACTTAAATGAATCAATCCAGTTGGGATGGGTCGTAGAAGCTGTTTTGCTTGGCCGATGTCTCTATTCGAAACCTAAAATGTAAGATCCGTTTTTAACCTGATCCGAAATCAATCTAATTTCTTTTGCAGTTGAGCTTAAAATGTTTTCGAAAATGGAACCATATCAACTCGAGTCAAGTTTTTTCAACCGCTTAACGGTCACGGCCGCTGCCTGGCGTTAATGTATTGCGAAAACTGGCTCCAGTTGCTTACACAAAGCTTGGAAATGTCTTGCCTGTTGTAAATTCGGTCGTCCTCTGTACTAAGTATCTGTTGACCGCGACCAAGCTTTGGTATTCTATTAAGGGTTCTTTTCCAAGGTTTGTGGATTGCAGGTCCACATACCAAAGATTACCCACCTGCTATTCCAGTTCTTTGTAATTTGTTTCTTAGCCATTGAATTGATTTCTTTAAACTGACCAACTTGTATTCAAATTTCCTACTCTTTCTGAGCAAAACTCAAACAGCAGACAGGTAGAACACACCGAAAAGGGTTAGCCGTGTCTTCCGAGTGATTTATGAGTTTGCGAACGGGAAGCAGCGCTCTGAGATAGTTTCAAGGAAGCAAAACGAATGCCAGACGAGTTACGCAAAACGCGTCCACGGTAACAGGACAACAACTAATGACGGGTCGGGGTCCGTTGAGGTCCGGCGAAAGCGTGAAGGCGGGCGATTTATGACCACATCATAAAGTGTTTACAGCAGCCTGAGCCTCAAAATATTTTGGTTGGAACAATGGACAGGCCCAAGACCGTGGCGAATCTGCACAGCCAGCTGGACTCATTGTGGGTGAACGGGTTAAGGGTTAGTGAGAATTGGAAACCGTTAGGCGAAACTGGAACAACTTGGCTGGATCGATGCCGGCGATGATGTCAGATGTCTCCCACCCAAATGGCCAATGAATACATAAAAGCCTAATTGATGACGTGCAGAATGATGTTCTGTCACAATTTAATTACCCCCCTAAAAGGGCAACCAGGAAAACTCATCGATTCCACGCGTGCTGAGACACATTTTCCATTTGGGTTTCTCCACCCTCGGCCCTGCAAATGGCGACAGAAATTAATGGGAATATGCTTCAGAAGAACATAAATAAATATAGACGGAAACATCGTGTCACCCGCCCGCCTACACTCATTAAAATTCAAAGCCAAGTGCACCCAAACGACATGGACATATGAATTCTCTTCCACTTATCAATTCTCTGGAACGAGGCTTAAAAATAATGTAATTTATTCCGACACTTTCATAAAACGAATCCAAAAAACGCTTGGCAACAAAGCAAGACATTATCGCCGCATAATTAATGCCACATGTTGCAGGCAGCGCCTTTTGCAGCGAGACAATAAAATTTGAGACCTCTCTCCGGAGGAGGTAGAGTAAACTGTCGCCGTTGTTGTCTGCCGCGGCACCGAGAAATATCATAAAGCCATTCGACTTTTAATTGCCCCGCTAGAGCTAGAGGGCCCCCAGAGTCATTTCCATATTGAGCGCTCGTCATTTGAATAAATTTATCACAGCCAAAATCAGCCATGGAAAAGCGCGCTCCAGGCGAGTCCCAAGCTCATCCCAGGCCCAGGCCATCGGCATCGAGTCACACTGCCTGTCCTCGCTTCGATGACTTTTCCCTCGATTCGTTTCGTTCTCTTTGTCTTTCATTTTCGTTTGCAGCGCGCAGGCGTCGCTCTGCCCACAGAGGCCATTATAAAATGGGCGGAGCTAAGGTCGCCGGTTCAATGTGGTGAGTTTCAGGTTCCAACGACCCTTGTTTGCTATAGATGCCTGGCATGGCGAGAGTTGTGGTGGAAATTCATTATAAGTAAATGGATATGAGGGTGAGACTTATGGAATAGTGTTTGGTACTGAATTTACTTGATTGACATGACTTGAATTCTTTTTATATAGCACAGAACGACACTAAAAAACCCGCGATGAGACCCTTAAATGCTAATAAAGAAGGGACCTATGTAAGCATCGCCTCATACCCAGTTTCTCAACTGCTCCCTAGGTTCGCGTTCTATTGGTACTTTTTCCTGTTTTAAACCTGCTTGTAAATCTGAAACCGCAGGTCGATCTATTTTTTGTCTTGTTTATGGCCTATATGGAGGGTTTCGTTGGCAAATCTTTAAATGGTATTTCATCTTGCGGTTTTTTGCTGAAGAGTACCATCTCTTAGAGACAGGCAATATCCAAAATGCCATAACATTAGTTTTTAATAAAAATACTCGATCCACTCAGACACGGCCTTTAAAGATATCAATTAAGATTTGACCCCTTCTGATTACCTTCGCGCTGTATCCCCGCCTCACTCTATGATTTTTCTTTGACTTACCCCCGCCCTCACCCTTCGTCGGTTACTTTCCCTTTCTCTTGTTTAGTTCCCACCCCCTTTCCCCCCTTTTCCCTCTCTTTTCTTCCCCTCTCCTTTATTTTCTTTTTTTTTTTTTTTCTTTAACCAATTTTACGACTAAAGCGAGTTTTTGATATTACTTTCCCAATGACCCTATCAGTGTAAGCTAAAATTGTTGTCTCTTTGTGTTGCTAGAACAAAAGTACCCCTAGAAAGAAAACCTAGGGTACAGTAAAAAAAACTGGGTATGAGGTGATGCAATTAGAAGTACTTCTATCAGAATTTAAGGGTCTCTTCCAGGGTTTTTTCCAAAAGTTTGATTTTGTAGTTTAAACTGTCTGCAAATCGATAATAAAATTTTCAATTAGTAAAATAACAAACAACATATTTTCTGCGGCTCTGTGAAATTAGGCCGCGGTGCATTTTGTTTGGCGGCCTAATTGCATTCTGCAAAATGAATTTAGGCCACGAAAAAAATGATATTAGACCGCGCGGCCTTCTTTCATTTTTCAAAATGAATTAAGGCCGCGATTATAAAATGAATCTTGTCCGCGCGGTCTAAATTCATTCTACAAAATGAATTTAGCCCGGATGTCAAATGAAATAACCCGAGGCCTTATTCTTTTCCAACTCCGGCCAGAATGAATTTTGATAGAATTTTCAAGTCTTGAATGTATTTTTTATGGCCGATCACAAAATGAAATTTGTTTTTATGAATGATTCTAGGCTGCAATCGCATATGTCCATGAGCGGTGTTATTTCATTCGTGAAATAATTTCATTTGGATATTGCGGCCTAAATTCATTACATAGAATGAATTTAGACCGCGCGGCCAAGTTTCATTTTGTAATCGCGGCCTTAATTCATTTTGAAAATAATAAAGGCCGCGCGGTCTAATTTCATTTTGTGGTCGCGGCCTAAATTCATTTTGCAAAATGCAATTAGGCTGCCGACCGCGGGCTAAATTCACGCGGCCTAATTTCCATCCCCCATTTCTGCATATGCACCTTTCCAGTTCATACGAGGGCCGTCCTAGAAATAGCCGACCTAACTCTAAAACACAAGAATTTATCCTTTTTTTTTATTTTTCACTTTTTTTATTTTTTAACTTCTTCATTGTTGCCAAATCTTTTTCCTCCGAGCCATTTTTTCAAGTTTGGAAATAAGAAATAATCAGAGGGAGCTAAGTCTGGCGAATAAGGGGCGTGAGGTAGCAATTCAAATTTTAATTCATTAATTTTAGCCATTGCAACGGCAGAGGTGTGAACCGGAACAGCAAACGCGGCACCCATCTTGCGTATAACTTTTCATGTCCAATTTTTCGGTCAATATGCGATGTACAGCACTTTTTGAAATGCCTACACATTCAGCTAACTCACGAACTTTCAATCGCCGGTCACTCAATACACATTTTTTAATTTTGGCCACCATTTCTGAAGTGGTCACCTCATTTGGACGCCCATTACGATGTTCATCTTCGCAGCTCAAACGACCTCGCTTAAACTCAGCCACCCAATATTTTATTGTTGTAAACGAGGGAGCAGAATTACGTAAGGTAGAATCCAGCTCCTTTTTAATATTGGTTGGACTAAGACCTTTTATATGAAAAGATTGTATCACATAACGATGACCAATTTTGTCCATGTTTGCAAATCAATAGCAAGCGTTCTCTATTAAGATCGACCAAAATAAAACTGTGCAATTTAAAGGCAGCAAACTTCAAACTTTAGCTTCTAATAGTCGGTACTTCCCCTTTATAATATTTTTGTGAACATTTTCCAACACTACTGTGGTAGGTCGTCCATTTCTGGGACGGCCCTCTTAACTAAACTAAATTCTGAGATTTGTAAAGCGTCTAACACTTGCAATTTTAACCCAAAGACCAATTTTTCAACCAAAAGGTGTGGATCTGAACCACTTTGGAAGTAGTTCAGCCGGATGGTTCGATTCTGCGAAAATGTTTAAGAGCTCTTTTAAAAAAATCGGATTTCAAAACGCAAAGTGTTTTTCCAATTCTGTGTTTTTTATTTTGTTAAAAATAGATCAAAGTAAACAAAAAAAATCTGCTTCGATAAGAGGGCTGCTCAAAAAGCTCTCTGCCGTCAAAGTTAGTTGTCCGAAAAAAAGGTATAGTGCGATTTCTAGTCTCAGGTTGTTTGAAATGAAAAGTAAAAACAGGGTAATAATCAGTGTAGATGTCATTCTGGGCTGAGCCCCGAAAAAAGTTTTGTGATTTTTTTTTGACAAAACGGTGGTCATTGAAAAAAAACTTTTTTTTTTACCTTTTTTTTCGTAGTTTAGTGTAAAATAAAATATTAAAAAGTTTTTAAAATTACGATTGAGGCTCAGACCGAAATGGTGACATTCTGCGTCGATTGTTAGTATCAAAATCGGTTCAGTGTAACTGGCGATATCATGACCGCCAGTTCGAAAAACATGGTTTCGAGATAAATGCGCTTAAAGTTTGCATTTGCTTGTCAAATTGGGTCACCTTGGGTCATTAAAAGGGCTATATCTTCTAAAGAATTTCGAATTTCAAAACATCCTTTTTGGACGATATTCTCAAATATCCAGGCTATACATATTAGGCAAAAAAATCGTAAAATTTTTTTGGAGAATCCCCCTTAACTTCATAGTACCAGCCTAAACAGTTTCAACAAGTTTCAAGATCTTGGCTAAAACGTCTTATGAGCCAGTAAAATATTCAACACCATATTACCAATGTATAGACCAAATTTCAAGTTCATTCCCAATCTACATTTCAAATTTCAAGTTCATAGTTTAAATTACTTCTGATATATGGCTCTAAACCACTGTTGATCCGGTTCCAAGTTCTTATTACCAATTTGCAAACCAAATTTCAAGTTCAAAGCGCGTATAGCTTTTCATTATACTTGATTTTTCCACGGAGACCCCCAAAATATGAAGATATGGCCCAAAACCTGTTAAATGCTCAATTTGCTCCATAAACTTGAAAAAACTCGCGAATGGACCATCTGATTTTCCGATAGCGTCGGAAAGGTTCTTGTGAATCTTAATCAATGGTATCTGTGATGTAATGTGATGGTCTTTTTGCATTTTTTTTTGGGAAATTTCTACATTAACCCCACTGGTTTAACAAAATTGTTCCAAGCTTTTTTTCGAATTTATTCTAATAGTCCATTTAATTCTTCGGTAGAAAAATGTTGTGTAGATTAATTGGTTACCGTGTGTCGATGTTATTTGCATATTTTTGTGCAAACATCGGCTATCTAGTATTATATTTTAATGTGTTTACAGAACAATGCTGAGTTTACACCTCGTCACACTGTGACACTATTGTCTGTGACAATTTGTGACAAAGGTTGTCACAGGTCAAGAGTGTTTACATAGACGTCACATAAATTGAGTGTCACAGCGCTGTGACAAGACAAATGAGTACTTTTGGTGTGAACGATTTTTGTCATTGTCACAGAGCGTCACAATGCTAAAACGTGAACATTGAACGAGTTCGTGTCCAGTGACAATAATTAAATAAAAAAGAAAAACAATGAATTATGATTGTTATCTCTTAATAATCAGGCGCTAATTTCTATGTTGAGTCGACAGCACCTCACAAAATTGGTGATTTTGTTGGTCTGTGTATTGAAGGACGGGCACGGAAATCTGGTCAATGGAGAATCTATTTCTCTAACCTGCTGGGAGGTGATGACGAACACAATGCCGCCTCTGGGGAAGTAGCGACACCACCAAACGATAACATAGAGATAGACCCGCCGGACCATAATGAAGTCTTGTTAGCCATAAAAAGACTAAAAAATAACAAATCTGCTGGCGCTGATGAAATGCCGGCTGAATTGTTCAAACTCCTATGCAGAATATGGTCCGAAGAAAGCATGCCCGAAGATTGGAATCTAAGTGTACTCTGTCCAATATTTAAAAAAGGAGACCCTGCGGTTTGCGCCAATTATCGCGGGATCAGTCTCCTTCCCATTGCATATAAGGTTCTATCAACCATCCTATGTGAACGTCTAAAGCCGAGAATGAGGGAACTGATTGAACCTTATCAATGTGTCTTTAGACCTGGCAAATCCACCACGGACCAGATATTCACACTGCGACAAACCCTGGAGAAGACCCGAGAGAGAAATATCGACACCTACCACCTTTTCGTTGACTATAAAGCCGCCTTTGACACGCCGATAAGGTCAAAGTTCTTTGAAGCCCTGTCTACCTTTGGTATTCCAGCAAAGTGATGACGTTGGGAAGCACACAAAGCTCCGTCAAAATAGGAAAAAGACCTCTCCGAGCCTTTCGATACCAAAAGAGGTTTTAGGCAGGGTGACACCTTATCGTGTGACTTCTTTAATCTGCTGATGGAGAACATACTGCGCCAGTGCCCAATTGCTAACAGAACGGGCACCATCTTTACCAGAGATAACATGCTACTTGCATATCCCGATGATATTGATATCATCGGCAAAGACGAATCTGCGGTAAAACGGGCGTTCTCAGAGATAGAGAAGCAGTCAAAACTTATGGGCTTAGCGGTAAATGAGGATAAGACGAAGTACCTAAAATCAACGCGCAGTGTGTCTACGCTTGGACAATCTGTTGCAATGGGAGACTTAAACTTCAAGGTTGTTAAAGAATTTGTCTACCTCGGAACGATGATAACCAGCGACAAAAACACCAGTCTGGAAATCCGAAGAAGAATTACTCTTGCAAACCGATGTTACTATGGGCTCGGTAAGGAGTTCAAGAGCAGAGCCCTCTCTCGGAAAACGAAAATTGCGCTATATAAGTCGCTTATCATCCCATTCCTGCTATACGGCGCAGATGCATGGACAATGTAATCAAAGGATGAGGCGGCAATTGGCGCTTTCGAGAGAAAAGTTCTTCGGAGGATTTTCGGACCTCTAAGAGTTGACGGCGAATTTCGCATCCGAATGAATCACAAACTGTACGAGCTCTATGGGGACACTAAGCTTGTCCAGCACATAAAACATCAGCGGCTGCGCTGGAAAGGACATGTTACCCGTATGGATGATAACGCTCCAGCAAAACGGGTGTACAGTCGGAATGCGAACGAGTTAGGAGGCAATCCCGGGCCGGGTTGACCAGGTGCAGGGAGATATTGCGGCGCTGGGTGTGTCCTCCTGGTTGAATGTCGCTCGGGACAGAGGCGAGTGGCGGGCATTAGTGGCAGCGGCCGAGACCGTAAAACGGTTGTGATGATTTTAATACCATCAAATGGCCAAAGAAGAAGAAGAATAACGTGGTTGTCATGCTAAGTCTCACCGGAGCACCAAGAAAACCGGAGGACCACTCATAACCAAGGTCTATGACGCTAGCCTGATCCAAGTGACGGAGGTGAATGACAGAGTGCTGGGCCGTTCCAGTTCCGTGTGGACGCGAGTGCGGCGGGCTAGGAACAACTGGAAATATCCATCAATGATGGCGAGTTGCCCAATCATGTTCAAGTGATCGCTGCCTGGTCTCCTTCACCCCGATGCAGGCCAAGTCGCATCTGATCGACATCAAGTTCAATGGCGAATGGTAAAGGTGTCCTCCACCCAACATAGGAGCTGATCTGAAAATTTTAATTTAATTAAAGTAAAAAAATTCACGAAAAATCACAAAGAAATGGCGCATATTTACCTTTATCAAAACTCAAAAGTCCCAAAAAACCAAATAATAATGTCACAGTGTGACAGAAAAACCAACTTGCTCGATGTACTTGTCACAGAAAATATGAATTCAAATGAGCTGCCTCATTGAAACAGCTGTTCAAGCAACTCTTGTCACAAACGTGCCAACTACTGTCACAGAAAGTATGTGACACCAAGTGAGTACTTGTGTTCACATTGAAAAGTACTCATTCCTGTGACACATGATTTCTGTGACAAGGCATGCGATGTTCACATTGCGCTGTGGCACTATGACACTGAAATGTGACACTCTGTGACGCTGTGTAAACCCAGCATAACTTTCGAATCAACATAAATACCCCCAAAAGTATACTTTCCGAATGCTTGGTGGGAAATTTAAATTATGTTTTTCACATGCCTAAAAAAACAAATATATTTACGTACCCGAACCTGTGAACCAGATGGTCTAATGATCCGTCAGTCGCGTTAAATTGGTTACGATATTCCTTATTATAAATCATCCATGGTATTTTAGAGTTGTAAATTATTACTACAATCATGGATATGTAGTTATGTGCACTCAATTGTGGTCTTAAAAAGCAAATACCACAGAATTTACGGGTTTCGTTACTGAGATATACGTCGACTGAGAAATACGAGAATACATTAAATCTGTCATGTTATCGCATTTTAATGACATTACGTTTAATTGCATTTGAACTGTGTTTTTCCTCTTTGATCTTTTACGCGATTTAATAATTCTTCACTTATGGTGAAATGGCTTGAAAAACTTTTAGTAACCGGAATAGCCCAAAAAAAATTCTCATCTGAGAGATAAAAAAGCGATTCTCTCAAGGAATAGAATGTTTTAGCGCAAAGAGGAAAGTGTGAAGAACAGTCTATTTTTAAGGTCACCTTTAATTAAAACCAAGAAAGCAAAGTCCTTTTGTGGTGTTTTGTTATTATTTTTTATTAGTTTAAGCTTTGCCCAATTTTTCTGGGACTCGAACTCTTGTTCTCCGGTGATTGAACACTAACCAAATGGCGTCCTTACGTAGACCGCCACAGCCCAATCTTCTGTCCTAAACATACTGTCCCAAAAATTGCCCTAAGCAACCCAGAAATTTGTAAATCTCTCAACGTGCTAAAAACCGCTTGGCGCAGAAGGTAGAGTGTCGCCTTAGATCGCGGAGGTCGTGATTTCGAGTCCTACTGCTATAGCGAATTTGTGGTATTTTCAACAATGAGCTTTTTTCTTAACATGCACTTTGATCCGCCACCGATTGTACAAAGTTGCACTGTAGCAAGCTGGTTTTGAGGTCGTCTGAAGTCATTTTGGAAATCGTTCTGCTGTAGTGAAGATATATGAATCATTGACTTGACCGGGGACTATTCTAGCTCTACACGGTAACAGCAATCAAGCAGGAGTAATCTTTGTTCAAAATCGTAATGTATTGTATATGTAATATGTATAAGCTTAAGTGATTATGTGAAAAACATTTGAATTTGAATTTGATTATTAAAATATCCCACCATACATTTGAAAAGTATACTTTTAGGGGCATTTATGTTAACTTAAAATATATTCTGTAAGCCCTTTAAAAAAGAATACTAGATAGCCGATGTTTGCTCAGAAATACGCAAAAAACATCGGCACACGGTAATCAAATTGATCTAAACAACATTTTTCTAACGAAGAATTAAATGGACTAATAGAATAAACTCGAAAAAAAATAGCTTGGAGCAATTTTGTTAAACCAGTGGGTGTAAAAGTAGAAATTTCCCAAAAAAAAAGTTCAAAATACCAGATCAGTAACTCGCATTTACCAGCCATCGCATTACATCTCTGATACCATTGATTAAAATACACAAGAACCTTCCCGACGCTATCGGAGTTTAAAAGTTGATATAAAATTAGATGGTCCATTCGCGAGTTTTTTCAAGTTAAGTGAGCAAAATGCGCACAAAACGGTTTTTGGGCCTTATCTTCAGATTTTGGTGGTCCTCGGGGAAAACCAAGTATGAGGAAGTGCTATACTCGAGCTGCTCTACAGCGCACGCTAGGTCCGGTTTCCCGGGCTTTAGCATTTTTGCGAAAATCGTAACCCTGTGTAATTATCCTTTTCACATATGATTTAAGAAAACAATAATATCCCAAAAATTAAATAATGACTCCACTTTCAATTAAGAAAAGCGCATATATAACACAAGGCAACAAATTTCGACTTTTTCTAGTATATTGAATGGTTGGTAGAGATATTAGATGACTTCGTGTTATAAGCAAGACTGCGTTTTCAGAAATTGTTCATCACTTCGAGATTTTTAGTAATTTGAACTTAAAGTTGCTAAAAGTGGCTATTTTGACCCTTTTAAGGAGCGTTTTTCGGGGAATCCATTCTATTGCTTGGACTCTTCTTAATACCATCGAAAAATACCATTCCTTAGTTTTGAAGTGAACTATCCCAAACAATTCTGCGATTTTTTTCAATGAAGATATACCTTTTTTTAGCGCTTGTGTAAGAATCCAAAAATATACTATTTATTGCTAGTGCCCCAAAGTATGCAATGGGTGGTAGAGGCTCTAATATGTTTTTGTTTCCTAAAAACAGTAAAGAAGGCTGGTCATTTGTAATGAACCAGCAACAAAATTCTAAAAAAGACCTCACAAGGCTCTTCAGTGAGAGGTTCCACCAGGATATCAAAGAAATGGAGAAAAGGTACCAGGAAAGGTGGGACATTAACATGATAGCAGATTACTGCAAGGAAGGTGGGACCCATTGCATACTTTGTGGCACCAGTAATAAATAGGATATTTTCGGATTCTTACACAAGTGCTAAAAGAGGTATATATCCATTGAAAAAAATCGCAGAATTGTTTGAGATAATTCTTTTCAAAGCTAAGGAGTGGTACTTTCTGGTGGTATCAAAGAGATTCCAAACAATAGAATGGATTGCCCGAAAAACGCTCCTAAAAAGGGTCAAACTGGGCACTTTAAGCAGCTTCAAGCTCAAATTACTAAGAATCTCGACGTGATGGACAATTATTGAAAACACAGTCTTGCTTAGCACACGAAAATCATCTAGAATCACTTCCAACCCTTCAATATACTGGACCTTGTTGCCTAGTTTAATTAATGCATCTACAATTAGTTCCCAAGTGCTTTTGTGTGATGATTTATTAATTTCTAGTTTACTGATCTGTTACGTTACAGAAATTTATTTTTATGATTCGAAAATTGAGTTAAATTAAAGCAATAAACAGGCTTAACATACATACATTTGAACAAACTCAAAACACTCTGCATAACTTTTAAATATCGTGATTTTAAACGGCTCATGTCGGTTTTATTTTTATTCCCTGCTTAAAATAAATCAAACAACTCAACGGAAATATTAAATTTATATAAAAAGAACAATGTATTCCTTTGAATTTTAAACTATGACTAATTTGATTGCTTAGCCAAGTTCCGACCACACAGCTATGTCCCACACCCCCCGACAACAGCGACCTCTGGCGCTGCTAACTGCGCTGCTTTACTACATTTCTCCAGTGGTAGATGGCGCCTCGAAATCAAAAAAAGCGTGGGGAATTTAAGAGAAATTCTCTTAAGAGACATTCGCGCTCACCAACACAAACAAAGATTCACATGTGCCTTTGTATTGAGGCGTCTGATTTGAATGTGTTGGTGCTGGTTGGACTTCTGAGCAGAACAATTTTAACTAAATTCTCAAAAAGAAACCTCACATTCCGAAACAGTTTCCCAACGAATGAGTGGGAAAAATTGTATATGGAACAACCAGAAAGTATGTTCCAATTTGAAGACTAATTGGACTAAAAAAAGAAAAACAAGAAAAGAAAAAGGTCTCTATTCCATTTCATATAAAATAATTTATCGAAACGAAATCCATTTTCCAAATTAAAATTGGTTGTTGGTTGTTTTCCAAATTGATTTACGACACGAATAAAAAAAGCTGAGGCAAGAGTGTGTTTGGGACAAGGGAACATTTCAATAATTAAACAAATTGTCAACCATCAAATAAATTAGGGAAAACTATAATTCATATACAAAATGAAAGAATTGAGACGTTGAGGAAAACTCAAGTAGCGGCAACGGGTCTGGAATTTTTAAATAACTGAACATGTTCGATGGGTTTCAAGTGCGGCACTTGGAAAAGTAGAAGTTTTCAAATGCGCCATGTTGCATACTTTATGTACTTGTTATCCAACCAGACTTGCTTGTGAGTGCATTGAAACTTGTTTGACAAATGGCTACATTTGATTACAGATTACTCAAGTGCACCGGCGATGTATGTACAAACATAGATGCTCTCACTTTGGAAAGGACCCTCGTCAGAGAGGGCATAATTCGCCTGTCAAAATAATCAAGAGGAAGTCGTAAATTCTATAGTTAACTGTATAGGGAAAATGTGAGCTATGGCTGCCGATAGATTATGTGCATCTATAATTTTCTGTTCTGAATTATAAGTTGCATCTGAACAATCTTCCCCCTACCACTTGACGTTAATTGAAAATGTTTTGTGTTTCTTTTGTTTTTGATTCGCCCACTAAAATCATAAGGGAACATTTTTTAATGAGAAACCAAAGCAAATTGTTAACTTAATCCAGTCCCTACCTAAAGTTTCGGTCTTCGCAGGATGTCCGAGCATGGTAAAGATTTTCTTTATAGAAAATATATTAAATTATTTGAATATATGTTATTGAAGAAAACTTTATAATATTTAATACATTTTTTTAACAAAGTTATTGTATTGTATTTTATTGTTCTACTGACTTCAATTAACTCAGTTAACTAAAATCAACGATCATGAGTAAATCCTAATCCGTTTCTATTGATCCCTAAGACTTATTCCGCCTCCGCGCTCATCTCAACTTATAATATTTCTACCCGGTCCGTTTGCATGTGTTTTGCTTCAAGCAAAAATGATTTCTTAATGAAGACATTTCGGTGTCCATAAAAATAAAGAATGCGTCACACGCAAGACAATGAAATTGTCGGCACAGTGGGAAAATTTCAAATCAATTGGCTTGTCTCATCAATGCTACTCATAGTAACCAACAATATAAGACTCCACCTCTCCATTGTCAATAGTCAAATTTAGAAACACAAAACAGATTAAGGAGCCGTAGTCTTGCAAAAATGTACAATAAAAGGATGCGAGAGGAAAGCTTAGAAATGATAATGAACAGATATGTGAAATCAGACATTTTCCCTAATTCTATTAAACATTTGAAATGCCGGTTGTGGCCAAGCGGCAGGTGTGTGTGCCCTTGAGCGGGATGTCGTATGTTCAACCACGCCTCAAAACACTGCCTAAAAAAACAGTTTCGCTAAAAAACTTTCACACCACCTGTCACCTTCAACAGTTATTGGCGCCAGCTTTGAAGCAAGGCGCCTCAACATTACCGTTTGTATCCATTTTTCTTGTGCTATGATTAGAGGCAAGCAAACCAAGAGATTAAGAGAAGCTCGACTCCGGCGCCCTTGAACCCAAATTTTTGGTTCGAGCGCCGATTTTCCTTCAACATAAAAGAATACTTTGACTTTCGACTCTGGTTAAATAATTGCAACTATTGAATCCATTAGCTGACAGTAACAATTTTTAAGAACTGCTTAGTTTAAGTTTATAAGCATAAAGCCCTTCAGGACATGTTCATCTTTACTAGCTCTTAGTTCAGAAAGAATAAACTTCAGTGTTGAAAGTGTTTGTTAATGGACTTTTCAGAATTTTAAAACATATGTCGATGTATGTGCTTGGGACAATTTTCAAGGGAGTTTATACATGGGCGTATTCAGCAGATAAATCCGATTTAGTTAATTATTTACGACATGAGTTTCTGATTTCCCCGGGACTATTTTTTTTTTTGGGTCGGCTTATTAGATTTGGTCAAAATCTCTCACAATTTTTGAGGACTTCTCTCGCTTTCAATCAGACGTCGGCAGTTATTTCTCACAATCATGATTACCAATTTATCAGTCGCAAACTGCATTATTGTACTCACCGCTTAAAATCGCATTCCATCGTAACAAGCCCCGCCCATTGCTCTACAAATTTTAATTTGATATTTGATATTGCTTTCATGACCTCTCTTCTCTTCAAAAGATGGTAAACTGAAAACTCTCAGTTAGTATATCTTTTTGATGCACTAGCATGTATGCCAAAATATCTGCTAACAGCCAACATTGGTACTTAGCTTATAATAGAAGAACGTTTGTCGAGGCACTTAGAAGATGCTGAAGATTTTAGAACAATTGCTCGGCACGAAAACCAAGCGTAGTAAAAATCATAAATTCTATAAATTGGCTGTAGCAAGTATTTTTTAATTTTTTTTCTTTTTTTATTTTTTTGTTTTTTTTTTTTAGAGAATAAAAAAAATTTTTATTTTTTTTTTTTTAATTTTATTTTTTTTTTGTTTTTTTTTTTTTTCATTCTTGGTGGGTTTGTAATATTTTTTGGATGTTTTTTATAAAAAATAAAAACCCAAGAATATATATTCTTTATCAGCATGTCGAGCTTTATAGTTGATTTAGCCTTGTCCGTCTGTCTGTTTTTTATGTTATTTCCTCCAACAGTTTTAAAGTTTTACCCTCTTTAAATTTTCTTTTGCTACCTATACGCTCAGTGTTGCCATTTTAGCTATTTGTTTTAATATATATTTTTTTTTGTAGAGGGGATATGTTTAAATTTTGGGAAATGCTATTAGCTATAAATCTAGCAACTTTAAATTTATGTTTAGCTATTTCTAGCAATTTTTATATTCTTAAGACGAAGTGCAAAATAGCGCATATTAAATTGGTTTGAAACCTTTGTTATAGAACTTCCCCTGAGTAAAAAGTCTTAGAAGTGAATTTCCAAGTGATAATTTAAGGCATAATCATTAGAAATTGTTTTAGTTCATAAGTGATTTTAGTTGAGTTTCACTACTCATAAGATTTAGTACTTCAATTTATGCCTAAAAAGCGAAAGTCATTAAAGATCGCATTGCCAGCGTTAGATTCATGACCGAAAAGCAAGCAAGGAAAACCATGTTTTTAGTACAAACTTTTCCAAATCAGCGCTAATTTTAGTACTGATTCGGAACTGAGCCTCCAGACGGGTTCTTTCCACAGTAGTGATAGTCGTATGAAAACATTCAGGGTGTCTTCAGTCTTAATATTCTTTTATACAAATTGACTACAATGAATTGACAAAATATTTTTATTTATTATAATGAGCAAAAAAAACTCAAATATTGCTGATATGGACGAAGTAACTAAATTCCGGTACATAATTCTCAGTACTGAGATCAGCATTTTGTGGCCTTTCAGCTTTCGTTGCACTTAGATTCTGGTTTGGCTCGGACTCAAAAAACATTGAGATTGTGAATTCATTGCGGGACTCTGTCCTTTTTGAAGAATTTGTTAGTGTTAGCACCTTGAAAAGTCAATTGGGGTAATTGTTTCCTTCGATACACCGCGAATTAAGAAGAATTATCAGACAAAAAATTTCCGGCGGTCATTCATGGTTTCTTTTTTTAAATTAAAATTGAAGTTTGCTGATTCTTTTCCGAAATTATGCATACTAGACACCTTAATTTTTTAAGTTATTGTTGGATTTTAGTCTCAAAAACAATTTTTTTTCAGTTTTACCCTTTACAATTTTTAGCTATTTCTAGCAATTTTTTTTTTGCGCAAACTTATCAGCTTTTGGATCCCTTATTCTGGCAACACTGTCCCACAGTGGTTTGCAAACCTCATTTAAAGTATTTTTGTTTTCGTTACTCATTACAAATTAATTTTTTACAAGAAACTATTGAATTTCAGTCCGAAAACAACAGTTTTTTAAATTTTAGTTTTTAGCTTTTTTTAGCAACTTTTTTTTTATTTTTAGCTATTTCTATCAACTTTTTTTTTTGAAAATCTAGCAACTTTTAAACCTCATGTTCTGTCAAAACTTTATATCCTCTTTTTTTGTAACCCCCCGGCCCAACTGCCGGTTTTAAAATATAGTTGTGGTAAGATCCGGTCGTAAAACTAGTTTCAGTGAGATAAAATTTTTGGTTTTCAATGAGAACGCCTCCAAACTTCGTATTTCTTAGTTTGCTATGCTTTCCCATGATACCATTAAGTTTGGTCGAAATCGGACATCTATATAGTATAGCTGTCATAGAAAAGTACATTCCGAATAGTAGTCTTAGCTAGAAAAACTTTTTGTTTTCCATGAAAATGTCCTCATCATTGGCATATATTCATTTTATTCACTTGTATACAATTTTACAAAGATTTGTCAAGATCGGATGACTATAGCATATAGCTGCAGTACGAATGATCGGTCGAAAAAGAAGTTCTATTGAGAAAAACTTTTTTGTTTTGAGTGGAATCGCCTCCGAATTTCGTACTTGTTAGTTTGTTATGCTTTTTAATGATTCCACTAAGTTTGGTCGAAATCGGACATCTTTCTAGTAAAGCTTCCTTAGAAAAGTAAGGTACGAAACGTAGTCTTAGTTAGAAATATTTTTTTGTTTTCAATGGAGGCTGCAAGGGTATACAAAACTTGTCCCGAGCCGAAGTTAACTTCACCTATTTTTAAATTTTTCTATATGCAAAAGATTTTAAATAGTATGCGAACTCTACACACAAAAACAAAAATAGGTAAATGCAACATTTTTCATTGATAAAATTGCCAATGTACCCAAATCGGCTAGCGAGGCGTACGCTGCGGAGACGAAATATAAATGGCGTCAGAGTCGGAAGAAGACTTAAGAGATCATTTCCATCGCAACTTTCAAGTCGAAGAATCTGAACCTGCCAAACTTACAGATTTTTCATACAATAATTAACAATTCATAAAAACAGTAACACCTACCAAAACATTATCTGTTAAAAAGAATCTAACACAACTAACACTAAATTGTAAGTTGCTATAAAAAGCAACAAAATAAATAAAATTCAAAAAAATCCTTATTTGTTTTTGATCCATATGCTTTTCTGTATAAAAACAAAAGTTCTGTACTTTTGGTTTTAGGGCCCCGACGGACTGACGACGTAAGTAATAATAAGCTTACGCCACCACATATTGCGTCAACGTGGAACGTATGCCTAGTGTGACCAGAACTAACAAAAAAATTACGCCGCTGCATCGCGTTGTATCAGGTTCATGGCATTTTTAAATTAGCTGGTGGTGGGTCACACTGCTGAATCAGGTGTGTTTTGTTTTGATGACAAGTGATTTACGCTTGTGCTTCTGCCATGTTAGCAATAGCTCTCCCGCAAAGCCTTAAATCCAGTTCGGTAATCAGCAACTGTCACATATTGGTAGAAATATTAATTAATTTATCCAAAGAGCTAGTCTTTTTTCACATATGTTCCATACCTTCTTTTTGAATGCCTATTTTCACAATTAAAATGTTATTTTATGTTAGTTAAGTCTAGCTGATCGATGGCATACATGTAGAGTAACAGGGCGTAACATCTGGTAGCAACAATATTGCACCAGCTGATAAACGCAAAATAAGGCCCACCGCCTATTAACATAGAGTCCACGTATGTGATGTTAAGCTCTGTTAAGCGCAAAAATACTTTTTGACTCCAGCGGGGAAAATGTAAAGTGCAAGGGAATCGTTTCGCCTGCTTCTTCTTCACTCAATTTTTGATTTCAAGATTTTTTCACTTTTGATTTTAAAGTGATACACTTTTGAAACTAATACTTTTCACTTTTGAATTTAAATGCTGACCATTTAATAAAAATTGCCAACCAACCACCTATACTAGGCGCGCTCCTCAGAAGCAGAATTCCCTCCGCCCCCTCTGATTTGAAAAGCTTTCTAAAAAAATACAGAGATTGAATTCGAAAAATGTAACTGTTACGGTTATGCCGGCCAAATGGCCGATTTAATTGACACATTTTAAATTGGAAGCAAAGTCCATAGTTGCCGCAGACTCAGGAGAATTCACCCAGCTGACTTATAAATATTTGGCTGTGCACCACAGGGTCGCCTAATTTAATATGGATGGTACAATTTTTGAACAGCATGAAAGCGTTTAAAATAAATGCGAAGCACTGCTAAATAAAATCTATATCATATAAAGGAATCAAAGTTTCCGATATGAGTCCTAACAGCTCCGAACTGAACCATTGAACTAAGTAGCTATTGTTAAGTAGGAGATTTAAGTACGTATTAAGAAAATCTTCCCGCTTTGAAATCAACAAACCCAAACTGGAGATAAGCTGGTTTGCTCCATTTTGGAATAGTGCTGTAAAGCAGTTCTATTTACTTATTTCTGAAAACGACCATTTTAAGTCACTACCTCTTATAGTTATTGAATCGGGCATAAATCTTTCACCTCTTGTTTTCAAACCAAATCGAGACGTTTCTTTGGTTTTTTCATCAATATTGACCCATTTAGTATACGAGTAGGTTTCTGTTTCGTAACTGTTAACCGGATATGATAACAAATTTGAAACTTTTAATATCGGTTAAGGTTGACGGTTTTGGTTACGGTTTTAGTTTCTGGTTAAATGTGATCAAATAATGGTTTCATGGTTTGTTGGAACTATTTTCTTTGAATTGTCGGAAGATTTCGTTTGTGCATTCCGATTTGCGATCGGTTACGATTTGGTTATTATTAAACCTGACCTCGAGCAAGCTATGACCAATTTGAAGTTAGCATTATTAATCAATCCATCGAGTTATAATCAAATGAAATAAATGTTCGCAGCATAATTTGGGCATCCCTGGCTGCAATGGTGATGGGCATCACTTCACACAGTTCTTAAGCGAAATCATGCTTTCATTAACTTTTTCGACGGTTTCTTTCTTCTCCGCTTTATTTATTGGCATGTTATGACATTTCTCTATTTATCCATTTCATATCATTGTGCTTTGATTAATAACAGTGCACTGTTACGGCTCCGGCCTAATAACAGTGCACTGTTACGGCTCCGGCCTTTGAAAAGATATTTTAGCTCTGATGCGATACTCCTAAAAGCACTTACAGAACTGTGTGCTTTGTTATTGTAGCTTTTTCATACTTCGTCAGTGTTTGTTTCACTATGACCGATGCGAACTTAAAAACAATTTACACAATTTGCCAGCTAATTGAGACCACCAGCGGTGCAATTTGTAGCCACAAATGATGAGTTTCCACCACAGTGCGGCGACTGTTGTCGGCATAATTTTCAGTTCAGAGAGAACGAGAAACTTGTTTAGGGTCATAAATTTGCGTTGATTTACACATTTTATCAGTGCGAGTTGAATGGCAGCCAAATGAGGTTTTTATACAAATTATTGAAATCATCGAGAGGCAAATATTGCATGGTTCTACCCGTACGTACATGTGACGAGACTGTAGAATTTCCCCACTCCGATAGCTCCATTTGTCTACGGCTCCTTCTCACTCTTCGCCGCCAACAACAATCATGCTTTTATGAGCGACTCCTGATGATGCTGAGATTCGAATTACTGCGACTGCTGACCTGAAACCCATTGGACATCCGATGGCGACCATTATTAGAGTGCTTTCAACCTAATAACATCAATAAAAGCTGTGCAAAACAAAAAGAGCAACCCTCTCCCCCGCCCGGCTCCGGGAAAATCAAGCGCATGAGACACACTGTAAACGACTTTTTGTGCAAAAATTATATTTGAGAGCTAGCTGGCGCCCGTCGAATATGATTTTATTGTTCCTTGCCCGAGTACTTGCCCTACGGGCGGCGGCCATCGCTCCAAGGGGCAGGCAGGGCAGGGGCCAAGGCACGCCTCATTCCACTTCATTACAATTCATTTTGCAAATGTAAAAAAATAAAGGCCAAAATAGAAGGAAAATTGCGCACAGAGCAAAGGAAACTATCTACGAAATGGATTTGGATGTGGGGCGTTGCTCAAGTGGAGCTGCCGATGGCAATGGCGCCGCGCCCACTTATGCCGCGACGTCTCTTACAAATAGTGCGCCTGAAATTGCCCCCGGCTGCCGTCCAAAGCCAAAGTAAATGGCATGAAATGGCCTTTTTCCATTATCCAAATGGAAAACTTACACAAACAGCAAAGACAAATGGAAACAACGCAAGGAAAATTGCTCGTGCGCGTCATTTCCATTGCTTTATCAGGCAAAAATTTCGCACAAAAAAGTACACAAATCGAGGCGCAGTAAAAGCCAATGAAACCATATCCATGTCTATGCCATGAAACGGAAGTGCTCCAATTTACTATTCATATTATAATTATTATTAATTAGTGCAAGTGAAGGAGACACCGTGACAGTATACATGGAAATACTTCATTTGGGGCAACATTCAAAGAAAGTATGGCGAACAGGTCCGTAGGAAAGTTCAGAAGGAAAAATGAAACGCTATAAATCAATCTATGATTAATCAATATCTAGGATGATCCAGTTGCCCAAGACTCTCACAAATAGTTAGGATATTGTTATACAACAATCACAATTCTTACAACAAATTCTCTTATGAGCTTACAAACAAAGCAGGTTTCTATGAAGATTGAAACTTCTTAGTTTGCGGTGTTAATCTTTCGGGTCAGATAGTATTGTAGATAATAACGGAATCAGGGATTAATACCGGTACCGGAACCGTTAACCAAAATAAACCGTTTCAAATCACGTACCGGAACCGGAACCGATACAAATTTTTTTTGAGAACCGAATAACATTTACCGTTATTATTGGAACCGATAGAACCGGATCGAAACTGAAACGTTGGTACACTCAGAAAAAAATGGCGTTCTGAAAGGCAGCCCCACTTTCTTACTTTTATACCCAATCCGTTGTTGATTTTTCGTCCGTCCGTCTTTTCAGTTGCCCGTCGTTCTCAGTTCAAGAACAAGGTATACAAGTAAGAACAGAAATTTTTAATGCTTTATTTAGAATTCGCCAATTATGGCCGCTGTGTTTCTTCTGCTTTTTTTTAATTTTGCAAAGTAAATTTGGTCCGATGTTTGTAAAGCAAAGAAGGAATCTTAAGACGTGAGCACTTTTCTGAGATGGCGTTAATTTCAAGCCCCTCTGTTAAATGACTTGCACGAAAATCTCGCAGCTTCTATAAGGTGCATAACGAATGTTTGTACATTGATTGATATGTATTTACATTGGCAATAAAATAAAATATGTATGTGCATGTATTGAACATGTACATTGTACATGTGCATGTATTCAACCAGTGACTGGGACGTCAGTTTTACATGTGCCGAGAACTTCAACACGGGCCAACGACACATATGTACATAAATACATACATATGTTCAAATTGTCGATTCTTTCTTAGTTAGACGAGTACTCTTATCGCAGAATTAGAAGAGTATCCCTTACTAATATACCAAAACATGGACATACCTTTCATCGTTTATTTGTTAAGATTTTTGAAAAGTGTGAGACTCAGTTCGCGAAATTGTAAGCATATTAGTACCAACTAAGGTGGTCACAGCTAAATTTCTAGCCGAAAATCTAGTTATGGGTGATTTTGATTCCATTTGGTTACACTGCCAGTTGTAATACGTCCTCTCTAGCGAAATCACTCGTTCAGGAAATAGAAAAGCGGGAGAATCCTTTTTTGAAAACAATGCTTTTCTAGGTGGCATATTTGTGGACCCAAGGTATAACGTAATGCCAAATCCTGAGCAAAAAAAAATCTTGTACTACTCATTCAACAAATATTTATGCTCAAATTTCGTCGGTTGCTGATCAATCACCTCTTAATGATTATCTGAAAGCGGCGACGAGTTGATGCATATGTAATGTTGCAAGAAAAGAAATTTGGTGACAAAATCTCATTAGTTTTGTCAACAAAAAAGCTGCTGGAATCCATTAACATTTTTCTTGCAAAAAAACGTATTCGAAAGCATGAAAACAGTCTAAAAAGGTGGTCAGAGTCCTCCACAAAAGTTCCCAGAATTATATGAGATTTCAAAAGTTGCAATTTCTGTAAAATAATGCGAAATGTGAAAATCGATTTTAAGAAACTTTTGTGTTGATTATTGTTTCTTTATATTACAAAGGAATAAAATGATTTGGACTTATATCAGCATTTACTTTTTACAATACTTAAAATTTTTACTTATGTACCGGTATACCGAATACTGGGTACCTTATCGAAACCGAAAACCGAAATAAATTAAAAACCGGTTCGTACCGGAACCATTCCACTGCGGCTAGCAGATATTGACACTTGGGCGACATGTCAGCCATTTTTCTTATCAAAATTTTTAATTCGAAATATGAACATTTTCACTTAATCATTTGAAGGTTACATCCACATACATATAACAGACAGCTTTCCTTATCCTCAATTCGAGCAAAAAATGCCGCTAACCTTGTAAACAATTAGCCGACCGAATTGCTGAGTCAAATCACAGAATTGCCTGGCCCAATTAAGGGAAAATACCAAAACGCACAACAAACAACAAAGCAAAAGGCTTAAAAGGAAAACGCTACATTAAAAGGCGACAACCATAAAAAAGGCAAATAAAAGAATTTGAAAAAGAAAGCGAAAATGTCTCAAAATGGGAGCGCAGAAGAAGGCAGCGCCTAATGGCTCAAGGTCGCCGGGACAATAATGATGATTTAATGGCCTCATAAATAATTTTATGGCTTTAAACTTGAAGCGACACACAACAGCAAGCCGAAAAGAAGCCATGATCATGGCAAAAAGAAAAACAAATCATGGGCTAAGCGAGCAATTTGGTCGGCTGCAAAGGGTTAATTGGGATTCGCCTGCCAAATAACTTGCACAATTTATGAAAAACCCATCTGGCTTTGGATGGCAATTCAGGTCCAAGACCCAGTCCGAGTCTGAAATGAAATTCAAAGTTTATCTGAGAAACTTGTTAATTCCGAAATGACATTAACAAACATGTTGACAGTATCTCTCGCGCATTCTCTCAATGGCTACTATGTGTGTGTGTGTATGCGTATCTTTATGGGACCCAAGTGTGTGTGTGAGTAAGGGAGACACCCACACCCTCAATTCAGCAGGGTTGACATTCAAAGCTGCTGACAAGGCACACGGCACACACAAAGTTGGCTGGAGGTCGGGTCGCTGTGCAAACAGAGATTAGGTAAACAATGGAATCAGCAAAAAATGACAAAAATTCTATATACTCCAGGCAAAAAGAGTTGAGCCAACTGTGAAAGGCATCTGACGTCGGCGGCGGGCGACGACTTAATTAAATCGAGTGGTGTGGGGTGAATATGGTAGGGGGACGGTTCCTTAATCGCGATCATTAAAAAAATATTGTCAAGCGCTGAAACAAAAAGCTGCATGAGCACACAAAGCACCTGCCGGGCGGCAGGAGCCGGCAATGAATATTAAATGAGGTTCAAGCTTCAGTTTTAAGCATTCGCCATTTGCAGTTGGAGTATTACAAAATTAACCAAAGACTCGTACAATGGGCGACAGCGCAAAAGATTATTACAGAAATTTTCAAAAAAGAAAGAAATCATAAAGCTAAAGACACATAAAGATACATTTTGACTCTACAAAAGGTGTTTCGTTATATCGATTCGCACCCAGTTGAGAACCGGAAATATACAAGCATTACCGAATTTAATAATACATGTGAAAAAGATTGTGTTGCTGGTCTCAAAAGCTTATTGCGCCATGCTCTGCAAAGAAGAATATAATTGCAATGAGCAGGGCTGCAAACTGTTATTGTACCGAATCGATTCGAACCCGGCATTTAGATTTTTGTTAATCGAACCTCAAGCCTGATCACATGCGTGAAAATTAATGCATCTGTACCTGTTCCGAACTTAAATTTCTGGTTCGCTTCGACTAAGTTAAAGACAAAAATCAATGGACTTAGATTTTGTTGTTTTCTGATCAATATTGTGCGACAAAAGACTTGAAATCGCTTCGCAAGTAAGTAAAATTTAGTATTATAAATTCTAAATAAACAAAGACCTACTGATGTCTCAGCTTATCGGATTTATTCTAGCTTAAAGGTCTATACTCAGATGAGATAAAAATCTAGTTTTTCACAATACTTCATTTAGATAAAACTGCTGCTCCAAAGCATATCAGATTTCAAAACTGATCAAATGTGGTTCTATTCATGTAAAGTATTGTGCCGAACTAAATTTTTATCTAATTTGAGTATAGGCCTTAAAACTTGTTTTTTATCTGATCAAAATTAGAGAAATTCTGAAAACTATTTTAATATTGAGCTTATTACATGCATTTTTAATTCAAATTGAGCCAGTCGTTGAATGAACCAAGGCTCGAGCCCATATCATCTTCCAAAAACCTCAACCTGGCCGGAGCTTCAAAAAATAAATGGTGTTTGCAGCCCTGACTATGATACATGTCTCACAATAAAACACTGATCTTTGACTGTAAATCAAGTTAAAACTTCGTAAGGGTTCGGTAAATACGAATAAACTTGACTTAAGTACAAAATTCTTAAGACTGATTTCAGACTCTTTCTTCATAAATTAAGTACAATTCGAAATATTTTAACATCTTTTTGATCCTTCTTTTTGTTTGTAACGGTCTCTTTATATCGTTTTTTTATGTCTAATAAATTCTAAACTCAACCCAACCAAAATGTTCTTGGTTTAGCGCATGAATTTCAAAAAGAAATCCAAATCAATTCTTGAAAAAAGGAAAAATCCGAAGCTCTTGATTTGGTACACGAATTGAAAACACTCGATCTAGTGGACCATTGAACGTATCCACTCCAACTTGACGGCTATTTGACAAGTGATATATATGCTATATTATTGCATCAAAAGCTTTTGGAGTCAGTTGTTTGCAATCAAGGAACGGGATCGATCTCGTTGAAATCCACGGCGCAAGCAGAAAACCATGTCTCGTGAGATGAATGTCAGCAAGGACAGCATGTCGCGCATCATAAAACGTGACACCGGAAACTCACAACAGCATTGAAACAACAGCGCAAGACAAAATCGAAAGCATTGCTCCACAAGTGCGCGAACAACGAATTATGCTTACTGGCGAGAAAATTTTCAGAATCGCTCAACATACAGAACGATAGAGTGTGTGCTCATTCCGAGAGTTCAGGGAGGTCCCCATTCGGCCTATGTGATGGTTTTATGGGGTAACCAAGCTCCAATTTTTTTGAAAAAAGGAATTTTTTTGGCGCAAGTGTATTAATTCGAACTTTTGGGAAAGGTTGGGAAGCCGTTAAAACTGGGAAGCAAACCTGTTCTGCACCGAACCGGTTTTAGGCCGAGCCGAACCGCTTTTTCGAGCTGGTGAACTCAACCAGCTTCCTTTCAAAAATGCTGAACCAAACCGGAAACCACAAAGAGAAACTGTTCGGTTCAGTTCTCTGACGAGTTTCAAGACGTGAAGCGTTTCCCTAAGATAATTTTTATACGACATTTCGTTCGACCCTCTACATCCTCAGCGATACCGGATCGATATAACCTTTAAGTATGACTTGACACAAATTTTACAACACATAAATAGGGTGTGTAAGATGCATAGTACGTATTCTTGTCTGGCCGTCTTTCTCTCCTTTCGAAGGGCATTTCTCTGGGAACCTAAAGACGAATCCTGTAAATTCGACATCATCAATTTGGGACATTCTTCTTAGAATTTTAAAGATATTCAAATGGTTTATAGGAATTCAATTTCAAAGAGTGCGAAAAGTCACATTACGATTGAATTCATAATATGTATTTCATAATGTGCCTTTATGAACCACTGAACCGAACCGATAGCGGTTAGTAAGGTCAAAAAACCATGTAATGAACCGAACCGGCGGCTCAAAAACTGTGTGTACCACTGAACCGAACCAGTACTTATTTTCGAGTGACTTGCATCCCTGTTTTCAACACGACATTATTTGCAAAAAAGCCGTGGACAAGACCAAACATCATAAAACGAGAACTCAAACATGGCACAGCTTACGAGGTGTTCAAAAAGTATCGCGATTTAATTTTCGCGGGTTACGTATATTCGAATTTCGATTTTTTGTGGCGTTATGTTGGTACTCATGTCTTTCACTTTTGCCGACAAGCTCGGCCATTTTGAATGTTCACTTAATTGTTGACAGCTGCTTTGCTTGCACGTGTTTTGGATCGTCTTCGATTTTTACCTATTCAAAAAAATGGATCAAAGAACCTGTATCAAATTTTTGTGTGAAAAACGAAATTAGTGCGCGGATGCATTCCGAATGTTGACTGTGGCATACGGAGAAGCTACCTTGGACCGAAGCAACGTTTATCGGTGGACAAATGTTCTCAGAAGGCCGAGAAGATGTGAACGACGAAGAGCGTGCCGGACGCCCGAGCACTTCAACAACAGACGAAAAAATTAATGAAGTGGAGAAAATGGTATTGGCCAATCGTCGAATCACCGTTAGAGAAGTTGCTGAGGACCTAAACATATCGATTGGCTCGTGCCATTCGATTTTTATCAATGATTTGGGCATGAGACGGGTCGCCGCGAAATTCGTACCAAAATTGCTCAATTGCGACCAAAACAGCATCGCATGAACATTGCTAATGAGATGTTAAACTCTGTCCGCGACGACCCAAATTTGCTCCAGAGGGTCATAACTGGTGACGAACCGTGGGTTTATGGTTATGACGTGGAAACCAAAGCATCTCGCACGAACCAAGACCGAAAAAAGCGCGCCAAGTTCGGTCGAATGTGAAAGTTTTGCTGACAGTTTTCTTCGATTGCAGGGGCGTGGTGCATCGGAGTTCTTGCCACAGGGAAGAACGGTCAATAAGAATATACCTGCAAGTTATGCGCAATTTGCGCGAAGCAATCCGCCAGAAACGCCCGGATTTGTGGAAGAACAAAATTGGCTTTTGCACCACGATAACGCCCCTGCTCACACATCGTTGCTTGTGCGCGACTTTTTGGCCAAAAACAACACACTAATGATGCCGCAGCCACCGTATTCCCCAGATCTGGCCCCCTGGACTTTTCTTGTTCCCTAAACTGAAGAGGCCCATGAAAGGACGACGTTACGCTACGCTTGACGAGATAAAGACGGCATCGAAGGAGGAGCTGAACAAGATAAAAAAAATGATTTTTTGAAGTGCTTCGAAGATTGAAAAAACCGTTGGCACAAGTGTATAATATCTCATGGGGATTACTTTGAAGGGGACAAAATAGATATTCATGAAAAAATAAATAATTTTTGAAAAAACACAAAATTCGCGATACTTTTTGAACACACCTCGTATACTGTGTGTGTGGCTTCCACACAGCAACGTGCAGTCCTCTGCTATAAAACCATGTACCGAACTTCATTTCTACTGATAATTGTCCTGCTGGTAGCCCAGACCTGAATCTATTGGACTACAAACTGTGGTCCGTTCTCGAGGCTTTTTCTTGCTCTACTCGACACCCAAATATTGAGTCTTTGAAGCGCGCCCTTGTCCGAGCAGTGAACAACTTCCCAATAAATGAGGTGCGCACTGCGATCGATGAGTTGTCAGAAAGACTTCAGCGTTGCTGGAAAAACATTCATTCGTTTTCATTTTATGACAAAAAAAAAACCGTGTACCAAAACAATGTGCGAATACTAAGTAGTATTGTAGGCCTTGAATCTACTGGTCCCATTTAAGAATTTGAAGATCAGATTCGATATAAAATAGTAAGTACGAAAATTTTTTGATTCAAGTTCGTTTGTTTTCAATTCTAGAATGTTTTGTATTTATTTTAAGAATACCCAAGGGCGAAACATACTTGAAATTTTAAACAAAAAACGGTATAAATGCAATACCGATCGAGCTAGAACACTGTCAGTGGCTTTTTTCCGCGATGGGATTGAGTTTTTCTTCATCACAACCAGAGAGGCACAATGTCGGCCAGCATTCGGCTACACTGAGAAACACTAATCATTTTTGGAGAGAACTTTGGCTTAGAATTCTGCTTTCAGTATTATTTCGTTTTCTTTTTGACTCTGGGAACTTAGCTTAAGGAACTTTACTTAGTTTAATGCAACATTTTTATAAATATTGAAAGCCAAATAAGCCTTGAATATTCTATATTTAAAATCCAATTTTAAATCCAAATGTTCCCATTGTCAGCTATTTGTGTTGATTCCTGTGTGGTATTAAACGCTGTTTTTTTAATTGCAGCCACCGGCGCAGTATCCCATATAATCGCCTGCATATGCGTTAGGGCAGGGGCCAGGATGTCACCCATTCCCGTATATATGTATGTAGATACTCGTACTTTCACCTGCACAGTCAGCACAAAAACAAAAAAAAAAAAAACAAAACAGCACAAATCCCGCACACATGCAGGCCCTGAAACTTTGTTAGAAGCAATGTCACAGCCAGTTTACGACTTATTAAGTTGGATAAACGTTTACGATATGAAAATGAGTAGAAATCTTGTGTGGTTAATTAAAAACGAAACTGAGGAGCATTTGACAGGCCGCTTTGGCTACCCGAGTCAGGAGGCTTTGTAATAAAACGCTGTGAAATGTAACGCAAGCCACAAGCCAAGTGAGAAGAAAAAAAAAACTGCAGAAATTTATGTGGCACGAGTTTTGGCTTGTTAATTGTTTTATGATGCGCCCATAAATCTGAGCGCACACCTACGCACCAAGGGCAACAACAACATACGCCGAGCAGCTCGTAAATTACACACGAGACAGGCATTAAGGCAAATAGGCAAATGCGCCTCAAGCCGCGCGTTGTACATCATTCAACAATTTGCGTTCATTCAACCTGCCGCAGAGCACACCCAGACTGTGTGGAGCGACAAGCCATACCGATGTTAGGCCTCGGAGGCAATATTCCAAATCCTCCATCAATCGTCGACCCTAAACTTGCTGCTAACACAAACTAGTCTGATTGAGTCTCCCTCCCTACCCACAGCAGCCTCACGAACCACGCCCAACACACTGCTCAACGCACTGTTCATGCGTTGTGTATCTATCAGATACAGATACACCGACGGCATTTCGGCCTGCGCCAAGGGCCAGGCCCAGGCATGGCCGCTGCTGCTTTTCTGCCCTGGCAGCCATCAAGGTGCCCAGAGTCGTGACGCCATCGTTTGTTAGAGAGGGGTATATGTTGGTGTCAGCACGGCCTTTTCATTTGGCTTATCGACGGCCATGGCCGAACTGAGCATCCACCACCATCACAGAGATATACTGCTCTACTTTTAGCTGCACACAAATACGAAAGTATTTGAGTTTGATGCTATTTTTGGGGGTGAGTTTTGAAGCCATGGGAAATACACTGTTACAACAATCATAGCAGATTTAGAATTTAGAGTATCTTACTTTAGACAGACTACTTCAAAATTGATTTACCATTTGGCCGAAGCTCAAATATTTCAGATTATCATATTTTATTTACAAAAAAATTGAGTAAAAATAAATGGTATTGAAATTCTGTAGCAGAAACATTTTTTTAAAATCAAGTCAGTGGATAATCTGATTCAAAGTCAAACTTGATATAAGTATCTAGTTCTTAGATTTGGAAATTCCAACTTAGCCAACTTTTAAGATTTCAAAGATCTCAAAAGCTGACTAAGTTAAAAGTTTTCAAATGTGACAACGAAATTCTCATTTCAATTTCGATTCAAAATTATACTTTAACTGACGTTTTTGTGTTACATTATAATTATTAATATTTTTATTACTAAATAAAAGTTTGAGTCATGCGTAATTCAAGAAAAAACGAGAAGGCTAGACAAACTTTGATTTTGACAAAACTTTGTAAAATTATGTGAAAGCATTTAAAACAATCACATACCAAAATTTTAAGACGGTAACATTAAAACCAAAAAAGTTTTTCTCACTAAGAACATTTTTCAGACCTCTCTTTTGTATGTATGCATATAGTTGCCCGATTTTCACCAAACTTGGTAAAATTATGAAAAAGCATAGAAAACCAATAAATACAAAGTTTCGAGATGTTTACATTGAAAATAAAAAAGTTTTTCTTACTAAAACTAGTTTTTTGACCGATCGTTCCTATGGGAGCTATAAGATATAGTAATGCGATTCGGTCGGTTATGACATAATAGCAGAGTGCAGTAAAAAGAAGACTCTGTGCAAAGTTTCAGCACGATAGTTTTAAAACTGAGAGACAAGTTTGCGTAGAAACAGATAGACGGACAGACAGACGGACTGGGCTAAATTAACTCAACTCGTCGCCCTGATCAAGAATATATATAGTTAATGGGGTCGGAAAAGAATATTTCAATGCGTGGCAAACTTCTGGGCAAAATTATAATGCCCTTTGCATGGGTATAACAAGAGCGCAAGAGTTAAAGTCGTTCCTGCACGACTTCTGAATTTTACTCCTTACTCAGGCCAAGAAATGTTTATTAGATTTCCCTTATGTTAAATAACAGCGCATGCTGACCTAAAATATATGACAAAAGTTGAGCTTCTTAAGAAAACCCGGAAAGAATACAAAACTTATTTACTAAACTGTTGATGTCGCCAAATATATCACATAAGGTGAGTTTCCTAAAGCTCCGCTATTTATTACCCGTTCTTTATGAAAATTTGAGATATTGAGATATTGGTCTTATACCCAGCGGCTTATACCCAGCGGCGCAGAGGTGAATGAGGTTGCTCCACAACATGCATTACAGTAGGCGCCCACGTAATGGGAAATTCTCGCAACGTTTTGTATACACACTTGTAAATAGAAATTTTTTATAACAAAAATTCGAGTAGTTTTAGTGCATATAACAGTTGTGTTATACTTTTGACATTAAGGGCAGTGGGCAACACAGTCACCTTTTTGAACTTTTTGTTTATCATTTTTGCAGTTTTAGCAACTTTTTGAATTAAAATTGTGATATCACTCAGCACGGTACAATAAAAAAACCCAGTGCTCTCAAAATTTAAGGTCCAAAAGCTTCACTAATTAAGGGCATTTCGTTATTGATAAAATATTTTTACTGAATCCTAGATGACTAGTTTCAATTTATGTGCTGAACAGTGCACAAAATAGGCTTTTCTCCAATTTCAAAGTGCCTTGCCCCCATAGTGGCCGCCTCAGTCACTTTACCATTATATCTTAAACCAGCGGTGGGCATAAGATTTGAGTTTGGGAGCAGTCCAACAACAGAAAAATACAACCAGTTATTAACGAGGCTCAAGTAGGCAAGCCAGACACTCACTGTATACATATGCTTTTGCAGTTGTCTCAATCGCGCATACTCCACCTGTGCGCGGCTGGCGCCAAGAACCAAAGCAATTGTTAATGCCACGCAGGAGCCAGTTGCCGTAAAATGACTATGAGAGCAATGGGAGCAATGGCTTGCCCATCGCTGTCTTAAATAGACATGCATTACAGATCAATATACAAAGTTAACAAAGTAGTATTCCAGTATCATTACAACTTCATACACCAAGTGTGTGGAGTTGTACAGCACATGTATTTGAAATCCACGTTACAATCCGATACACCTAGCACTAAAAAGTGTGCAAGATTGTAAGGAAGCTGCTGTACGAGTCCATACACCAAGTGTGTGGAGTTGTTTAGCCAGTCCACAAGTCTACACACAAATTTCCAAATTGTGTATCGTATTGTGAACTGAACGCATACTTCCTCGCCAACATTTTCTCAAATGGTATATAGAGTTGTAATCTAAAGCCAGTATTTTTTGTTACTTTTCCAATTACATCGAACTCAGTTTTGAAGTCAGGTCAGGATACTTGAAGGCTGCCAGCCTTCAAAGTTTTAGAGAGAACATCGATCTTGTAATGTGCTTTAGCACCGCTGGGTGAGTATTCAATTTAAAGATTGATATTTATAAAATTGAAGGAGTTATTCAACAATTTTTATTGAGAGGGCGGGCGTGCCAAAAATAAGTTACTTTAAACTGTAAATAAGTAGATATGTTATTTGCTGGTTCTCGTAAGTTCTACACGGGCTCGGAACTTGGTGTGCGGGAGTGGGTCCAAGACCAAACTGCTTTCTTGAGGTGATCCGTTTGAAATTTGGTGTGTAAGCAGTAGAGACTTGCACGAGTTATTACACGACGCCGGAATCATGAGTAAAAATACTCATTTTTTTTTAACGATTACAGCTCCTTTTTTTGTAGCAGGTAATCATTTTCATGATTGCGATTAGTAATCGGCATCGTGGCATCGTACGATTATAGTCGAGGCATTGTGAGAGAAAAATCTTTCTAATAAGAAATTCTCAAAATTAATCTGTTGGTTAAGTTTTATGGCAGTGCATAATCTTCCTGGTATAATTTACGAATGCCATGTTCGACCACTTATACTATAGTTTTGGTTACACATTTCAAATGAAGAATTGGACACGCGATGACCAACTTAATCACTAAAATCTGAAGAGTTCGCGGAGTGACTCCTAAAAATAGTTTTATAGCTACGTTTGCGAGGTACAACATGTAAAATCCTTCAAGTTCCTCAGTCCGCGAAATCTTTAGCTTGAGATGGTCCATTTTGACCTTCGCTTGCAGAGAGAATTTACTTAGACAAAAAAATCAGTGCACTCATTCGTTAGAATGTTCTTTATTTGGAGTTATGTGTATTTGTACAAAAATTTTACATTTGGTTTTGTTCTTTGCGTTCCGAGTGTTAAAATAAAATAGCATTAAGTTTTCTGCCTTAAGATTGGTTGGATTAGCCAAACTAAAGCACCTTTCACTAGAAGCGCAAGATGCAGGCATACATAATATTTGCCTTTGCATTTAAATGCCTTGGTATTTTGAAGTATACAGATATACTCCCACATGCCATCGTCGATTAGATCATCTTTGCTTTCTTCTCCTTCGGACAGCTCATCCATGATTAGTTGACCATAGGGGATTAATAGTTCACTGGTGCTTGAAACAAATATGCTTTTGCAAATTTGATGGACTAGATCCTAGGGGAATTTAACAATGATTTTCTCATCTCTTGTGCAGCACATAGGCAAAAAGTTCCAAAGTAGTGGCTTACGCATTTTTGTCGAAGAATTTTTACACGTCACTGGAACCAATGACTTAAATTTTCTTATTTTCTACAGACTCCATCTTTTTGGATATGTCCATTATACTTTTCTAAGTATTCTAAACGCTCGTTACGATGTAGAAGTAAATCGAGAATACAATTTGGTTAAAACAAAAATGATGCCACGGTGCTACAGTGCCGAATTGACAGCCAGTACTCATTTGTTATCTTACTCGGTGAGTACTACTCGATTACTATTTTACTTACTCGTGCAGGTGCTTAGTAAGCATATGGAAAATTGTAAGAATTATTTTCCCATATGCAAAAAATTGACTTACAAAAAGGAAATGCGAGGCGAGGGCTACTTTTGGTTGAGGGAGAGAGAACTATATTAAAATCTACTTGAGGAAACATTATTAATTTGCCATTGTAAAATTCCTATGAGACCTGAAAGTTTGGCTGGGTTCCTTAGAACGAATGGGGATGGAATTTTATAAATTCAGTGCCTTAACCTCCTTTTTATTTATTTTTCCCAGTGTATCTGTTTGTCTGTTCTTTAATGTTTATGCATGTAGTGGAATGTCCCTTCAAAGGTACACCAAACCTTTGCTGTGTAGTATTGCATTTAAAATAGCGTTAAATATATCAATACAGTCTTGTTTAAGGTATAATAAATTTGAATATTCAAGTTTGATGCCTACACAAAACAAATGCTTTTTAATATACTAAAACTTCTGAGGAGCTCATCTAGCACAAAGGCCTATTAAGCATTCCGCATTTCTCCGGCTCTTAGTTGGTAGAAATTACTTACGGTAAATAAACGCGCACTTTTAGTAACGGCCGGAACTTTTCTAATTTAACTTTTTGGCCCCAAATAACCGCAACAAAAACATTTTCATTTTTTATGTACTGCTGATGGGCAATTAGGGGCGCCAAGGAAACAACTGAAGAGTCAGAAACTAACTGAAAATTTCACAGTTCCCTGACTTTTTTCTTGGTTGTTATTTGCTATGTTGGAATTTTAGTTGGTTTTTATGCCACGATTTGTATACGCTTTCTAAGAAGCCTAATGAGTTAAGAGAATTGAAAGCATATACCAGGGGTAAGAAATTCCTGACTTGAGGCACCTCTAGCATATGCCAAAAGTAAAAAACTTTTAACATTTATGTAAGAGTATCCAAACTTTGTTGATGCACTCAGCATTGGTTCAGCTCCAGACCGGCTGCTATGTAGCTCTGTGTGTGGCTTTTTCATTTAAATTTTGTTTTTAAAAAGTTTTTTCTTGTAGCTGAAATTTTGATGAGCGTTGTTATCAATGTTGTTTTTTGTTTCTGGTTCTCTAGAAAAATGTTCAATTTGCGTCCGCTGGGAATTATATCCAAGCTTAATGAGATTACCTGCTGGCTGTAAATTTTCGTTGGCTTAATTTTTCGTTTTCGCACCTTTTGCCCTTTTGCCAAAACTTTACAGTTTCTCTGCCACGACATTTCAATTAAGTTTCGCCCTCGTATAAAATCAAGAACGAAATTTGCTCACGTCGCAGCAGCTCCAGAATTTTATGCTTGGAGTTTTGACTCTGATTCCAAAATGGTTGCTCGTCGGATTGGTTCGCCGGTCGTTGATGCATATCGCATCTAATCTTGCATCTAATAAGCATTTTCAATCAACTTTTATGCTTGCGTTGTAAAACGTAATCGACCTCACCGTCACGCCCCCACCCCTTAGGTTCGCCTTCGCTAAGGGCAGCTCTTCGCTTGAATACATACACACACACACTCACACACACACATCGCACAATAACTTAATCCGTAAATTTTATTTTAAAAAATCCCTAAAACCGCTCTCAGGATTTATTCTGCGATGGCTCAGCGATAAATTGAAACCCAACCCAACGTCGTGGTACGCACGTGAGAAACTTACATACATACGAGTAAATGGGGTCTGTTGTTGGGTCACCATTGGACTAGTATCGGGGCTGCAGGTTGACTTCCGTTTTGCCTTATCAAATGGGCGTGCATTTTGAGTGGCACTTGAAAAGGGCAACAGAACGAAGAACTATGGGCGAAATTTTGGTGTACTTTTTTAACTAAAACATTTTGAAATCATGCTGAGAGCTATTTTTTAAGTTCATTACTTATTTCTTGTTAACTACAATAGAAGAAACTTAAGCTGAATTTTCACTTGGGAGTGTTTATAATAATCTGAACTTGTTCACAGCGAAAACAAAATATATAAAAACTTTATGAAAATTTAGGACTTCTACTCGCTTTATGAAAATTTAGGACTTCTACTCGCTTGCCAGGGACTTTCCACCCATTTCGTTTATGTAGCTTTTCTTCAAGCTGCGTTTACTTTTCTCATTTCTACATGCGGCATATAGCATTTCTACATGCCACGCTTGGGGCCTATTTACACAACTGACTATGGGGGGAGAAATGGGAGATCCATCCTCCCACAAGGGGGCACAATAGGGAAGTGTCTTTCTTCTGAAAAACGTACACCATAAATTTTATTTTTATACTCTGTACCAGTGGTTCAGAGTATTTTAAGTTTGTGCAAAAGTATGTAACAGGTAGTGACTGGGTGGCTCAGCGGCTAGAGTGCGCGACCGCTGTGCATGAGGTTGTGCGTTCGATCCCGCCTCGGAACATCTAATGAAAAGTTTTTTTCTTTGAATAAAACTTTACACCCGGCCACACCTCTTTGCTGTTGGCGCAAGCATTGCAGTAATTAGCCATGAAAAGCTTCTCAAACTGCCGTTCGGATTCGGCGTTAAACAGTAGGTCCCTCTTTCTCTTGTGCTAAAATTAAAAGTGCACAAGCCAAGAGTTTGAGAGAGGCTCGGCTTTGGCCCTTTGACAAGCTATGTAACAGGCAGAAGGAAGCATCGCCGACCCTATAGTGTTTGTTCTTGATCAGCATAAACATCCGAGTCAATTTAACTATGTCCATCTGTCCGTCCGTCTGTCCGTATGAACAAAATTATCTCAGAGATGGTAAGAGATAGAGGTTTGACATGTATGGGAAATATGCTTCTTATATTTGCAGGCAGATCAAGTTTATTTTCAATTTTGGCCATGCCCCCGCAAATTGGAAAACATATCTCCCACAGTCTTATAGAAAGAAGGTTCGTTCTTTCTGGACATATTTAGTAATCAGGATTATTTATCGATCCGCTAAAGGAATGTTACAGATCGGATGAACGGTTTTCGATTTATAAGAAAAACAACAATTATGGGCAGCACCGGTCGCAACGGTGATGGGCAGCACTTCACAGGTACTTTCAGGTACAGAGTGTGTTATAGTCGAGCTTGACCGACTTTCTTTCTTGTTTTTTCACTAACCTTGTTTGGGGTTTAAACTCATTTAGCTTGTCTTCGCGCGGCATTGCCGCAAATCACAGCAATAAAGGAAAGCGACATTCAGCATTTGAAATCCCTAACGTTTATTTAAAAAATCAACACGTCACGTGTGAAGAACTGTTTTCTAAATGAAAAATATAGCCATTCTCGACTTATTTTAAGCAACAATTTTCCTTTAGAATTTCCAATATCCAAACCTAAGTGTAGTAAACTTTATGCTTTCGTGCAATTGTTATTCTTCTGTCCTAAAATGCAGAAGTTTTTGAAAATAAGCTGGTTTTCTCATGTCGATTACACTTTTCCTTTGTGCACGCAAACTTTCAACATGTCTCGTCTACTTTTCTTATTTCTACACGTAGCTCGTGTTTTTTCTGCATGCCCCGCTTAACTTTCTGTTTTCGACATTTAGCGTGTGAAGCTTAGCAGGGCGAAGTACGATTCGTTTAGGATGGACGTTTCCACACGCGGCGAGTTGCTAGTTCAGTTTTCTCTGTGTAGGAAAATAGATCAAGTTTCACGATTTCTTCAAACTTCCAATCTACACGTGTAGACGTGCCAACGTTACTTCTTTTTTCCAAACTTGACTTGCACCTTCCATCTATTTACCCGCCTTCATCAAAATCAAAACGTACTTATTATTTTTGGAAATTTCTGAAATTTTTTGACAGTTCGATCCGATTTGTCGTCGCTTCAGCTTCCACTGCAGACTCAGCAACTGTCTGGGATGCAATGTGCATTGAAAATTACTGGCGACGATTGCTCGCCTGCTCCTGCTGGGAAGCAAATCCAAATGCGTTCAGTCATTTCTGCGTGATTGGGGAACCAATATACAAACTTTCACGTAAAGTATGAATTAGTAAGAAGTCATGTGTAATACATGACATAATCTCCTTGAAGTGATTCTGATGAGATCATCTCAAAAGATCACTATCGTGATTTAAGATTTTTTTTGAAAATAGTCCCACAGCTTGTAAAATAATCGGCTAAGATGGTGGGAAACTAATTTCATGTTTTATGTGAAGCTTTCTTCTTTTTCTTTGGCCCGGTAACAATGCGATAGTTTGAGCTGGATTCAGTTATTGACACCACGCTTTGTAATAATCTTGTTTCGGTCGTCCCCTTCTACCGAGTTATTGAAAATGTTTCACTTTTCGAATGTTTTACTCAAGCTTTATCGTCCATACCGGTTGTTTCCCATTTTACCAGCGAGTGTATGTCCAGTGAATATAAAATCTTTGTCACACAGAATATTATTCGATATTTTCTATATTTATAACCTTGTTTTTTTATAAAAAAAATTAATTTTTTTGGTCAGACTGTTGTATCAGTTTAAAAGTATGACCGATTTATTTTAATAACATCATTAAAGCCTATGTGACCCACTTCCATTCTTACTCCATATCAGTATAGTAAAAATCAAGAAAAGGTACAGGAAGAGTCACTTCGATTTAGCAGAAGATAAGAAGAGCAACCCATGAAAGAATTTTACTTGCTAACTATCAACTGTTGTCAGGGAGACAACATGGCAATCAGTTTTAATCGCTTTTCGTCTCTCAAGCTAATGGACGAAGGGCATCTCGCTTGCAGCTTTTTTCGCGCTCTTCTTAAACCTTTACTCAAAAGGCGATTCTTTATGCGACTTTTTCGATGCCATCCACTGTGCCTATTTGGTGGTGTAATTTCCAGTTTATTGAAATACAATTCGTAGAGCCAGAAACCTGTGCAATTCTTCCACTTTTAAACATACTCCAACCTGTGTTGGTTAAATAGGGCTGAGTCAACGAATTCTCAATCCGTGTAGGCTGTTCGAAAGGGTAAGTACGGGTGTTTTTTTTTTTTTAAATCGACGACCATTTTGTTGGTTTTATCCCTTTTCATGAATTTGATGCGTTTCATTTGATTATTTGCGTGCGTGCTGTAAGCGAGGAAAAAAACAAAAACCATTTTATGCCCAAGCAACCACAAGTGGCTGGCGCTGCTGCTCTTTCCCAGCCTCATCTCCATCTTCATCATCATCATCATCGTCATCTCCACTCTCCACTTGAGCTCGACTCGGCTTCGCGTTGCGCTTCGTTGGCTGTAATAACACGCTTTGATAATTTTCATGGCTCATAGCCGGCCGCCTACTGCAGTGCCCTCGCCGCCCCCTTCCCTCGCAATCCCCCATTTCGGCTGCTGCTCCTGTTGCCTTCCTTCGATCTGGCAGATTGGCTTCGTTAAACTTTATTTGAATTTATACTCACATTGGGTGTGTCAGCTCCAATTTCAAAATCTAGGCTGTATCCGTATCTGAAATTCAGGGCATGCCTGGTCGGATCCGGGTGGCGGTCGCTTATCCTTTCGCTCGTTGCCCGCCCCCCCATATTCATTTTGCTTGGTTAATGGACATGAAAATTAAACCCCCCACCTTCGGGTTCACCTTTTCGCAGTTGCCTTTGGTTTTATGCCTTGGCGGCGCCATTTTGTTTTGGTTCTAGAATTTAATGACAAATTTAAAGAGTGCAGTTCGTGTGGGCGAGTTGGGGGGATGGGGGAAATAAATATTCCATTGAATAGGGAAAATTGCGCCCTTCTGCATTCCCTTGGCCATTTGCAGCTGTGCACAAATGCAAATTTGGACCCAGGGCGGTCGATACCAACTTAGAACCGCACTCGCAATTACCATATAAACGGATATTTATTGGCAGTGCCGCCGCATGCGACAATTGGCGATTGTCCGCTGTCCCCCAGTCCACGTTTATGGCAGCGCTTTGCGATTTTTATGGGTTTATAATGTACGCCGCTGATTATCGCGCATGATATGCGAATTAAATTTTTACAATTTGCCAAATGCAAATCCACACACACACATCGCACGTTGCCATTGGTTCACTCGGGGACGCGGAGACTCGGCTTGGGCCCATCCATTTTAATGAGCGCCAGTCAAACGGAACGACTCTGTCGTCGAGTGCCTAAACGAATTTCAATAATGATTCAATTTTAATTCGTATCATCGACTCCATTGGCCGCTGCATTCGGGCGACATTCTTAATGGAAATTGAATGCAATCGGCTAAGCGATAGCCCGCTAAGCGCTCTATTAGGCAAGGCTGGCGAGTCGGTCAGTTCCAAAGGGGCTTACGCTAATTAAGGCTTTCCATATGCAAGGGAAACAAGTGTGGAATAGACTGTGGGGTGTGGAGGGGAGAGAGCATGGAGGGTACGTGATGGGGTTTTCAAAATTCAAGAAGCTGATGTAAGAGTCGTTTTTGTTGAAGTTATTTTTCCTTTGAAGTGAATTCACAGTTGGAATAACTAAAGCTTTGGAAATTTTTACACTCAAGTAAATACATAAATATGCAAAAGCGCATAAGAACTAGTTGGACCATGCACCATTGATCATCCACCGCGCCTCTTCAATTAATGTCCTTCCGAACCTGAATCCAAGCTGGACTCCTTCTGTTTGGAGGGAGGTTCGGTTAAAAGCTCACTTTTTGAGACGAAATTTAGAAAATACAAAGGCTGGGGACTTCATTTAAAAGACGCAGCACTTACAATATATTTTCTAGACTGTTAGAAAGCGTACGGTTGTAAGCCGTAAAAGTGGTCCTATTGGAGATAGTCGCTGAATGTTTCAAATATTTGAAAATCTTCAGAATACTACCTACACAACTGTAATCTATGATTCCGAAATGCAATCAATTTATGAAAGTAAATGAACTATAAAAAACGCCAAAATTTGGGTTCGATAGCAACCAGGTTAAGAACCTTATCTTAGATTTTAAGATAGTTTAAATCTTCGGAACGAATCTTTTAGCCACTAGCAGTCTTAATTTCAAAATACTTGAAAAAAATTTCATTTAAAAATGCAGCTCTGCAAATTTATACACTATAAAGTTCATTAACAATAAGTGTAAAAATAGACCGAAAGACGAATGAACACAGCTTAATCGACTCAGCTCGTCGCCCTGGTCAAGAATACTCAGAAAAAATGTTACCCTAACCTGCACAAAATTTAGATACGGTACTGGTATGTTAAAGGCATGGCATGCTGTCCCATATTCTTTTGGGTCTTAAAGAAAATTCTGATTGCATCTTAAACTTTTGGACTATGCATTCCAATGATCAATGCTTGTTCATACTCGAAATGATCGTTCCACGAGCTGTTTTAACAAGCTTCATAACAAGAAAGAAGGTAGGTCAAGCCCGACTATAATATACCAAAGACCAATATAATCTCTAAGATGACGAACGGCCATACACTGGTTTTGCAATAAGCACGACGAAAATGTGACCACGAACGAAGTGCTAGCTACGCTGAAAACCACGCGACTCATACGACACAAAACTTTCACCCTTGTGAGACCGAAGAGGCAGGGCGGCCCCTCTAGCGCCCTCTCTCCGCCTTTGAACAAAATTTCAAAGAGCCTGGAGCCAGCACAAAAAAATCGTGTGCAACAAAATAGTATGGCGTTACTCATCTTTGAGTTTATATTGGTCTTTGAATATACTCTGTACTTGTGAAGTGCTGCCCATCACCGTTGCGACCGGTGCTGCCCATAATTGTTTGATTTTCTTATAACTCGACAAACGTTCATCCGATCTTTATCACCTTGATTTCAAAATATGTCCAGAAGGTTCGAACCGTCTATCCATAAAACTGATGGGAGATATGACGACTTTTATAAATTGCGGGGGCGGGAGGGGGCGTGGCAAAAATTGAAAATAAACTTGATCTGCCTGCAAGTATAAGAAGTTTTTTTTCCCATATTCGTCGAGCCTTTATCTCTTACCATCTCTGAGATCTGTGCGTTCATACGGAAAACCACACGGACGGACATGGCTGTATTGACTCGACTGTTGATGCTGATCAAGAATATATATACCGTACAGGTTCGGAATTGCTTCCTTCTGGCTGTTACATCATACTTTTGCACACACTTAATATACTCTGTGTACCTCTGTTAATGAGTATAAGTAATATACTCATGTTTCAGTTTAAAAACAAAAATTCGGCATTTATTCCTTTTAAAACCATCCTTCAAGCAGTAGCAGTGAACGAAATAGTTACATTTTCTTATCGCTGAACAATTTTTAAAGTTCACTCACTTTAATTCAATCCTGAAATAGTTTGTTAAATAGACAAAGTGACCAGACGACCTTAGTGTGGCAAACTTAATTGAAGGTTTTCCTATAAATTTGTTTCGGGACTACGAAACGTAAGCGATTTCATGTAAAAATTTTTGATCACAACTTTAAAATGAAACTCAAAACTTTAATGGGCCTCCGGGCATAATGCCCATGGGCGTAATGCCTGTATTTGGATTTGAAGTTTTTGACAAGTAAAAACTGAGATAAAATCTTCAGGTACCTTAGGCGCTTTCGGCATTGCTCCAGCTCTTAGCCTACGCAAGTGCCTCTCCATACTAGGGACTAAGACTAATTTGGCATCATCACCATTTTTGCTACACTCTTCATAAAAAGCAATACGAACTCTGTGGTTTTGCGGAGTCGACACAGATAATGCATTGCCCATTTCAAATCCGAGTGATATTTCGCAGTAGACTACGATCTATTTTGATATGGGCTTTATGTCAGTGGTTTTTACTTCATGTCATCAATTGGAATGAGGCAGATAAAAGGAAAAGTAAGAAAAAAATGCAAAAAATATTGCAGGACGACTTTCGAGATGGGGATGTTTAGTCATCTGTCACCTTGACGAATGCCACTGACTCGCTCATATATTACTCATCTTTTTGTTTTCGTTTTCCTTAAAAAACAATCCTATATACTTTTATAGGTTTATTATAATTTAATTTTTAATCGCAAAAGTAAAATAACTCCCGCTTGGCTTTTTTCCATTTTTGAAAAGGAAATACCGCCCTTTCCGTCCATCCTTCTAACGCTCTCGCTCAGTTTATTAATATTTTCTATTTAATCACAAAGCAGAAATAACGCCACTGAAGACTGAGAAATACAGCCCGCGTTATTTCATGCCCCCGAAATATATAATATACTTATTAAATGTACTTTGAATCTCTTTCTTGAAATCGTATTTATAGCACTCCTGGTGAAAAAATGAGATTTCTTGGTTTTGAGTATTTTTAGATCTTGATTTTAGAATTATTCTTCTTGATTTGAAAATTACTGGTACATGGATGAAGTTTTGAAACTCTTGGATCAAGAAAATGGGGATCAAAGATTCATTCTTAGATCAAGATATTCATTCTTACCGTACTTCTGAAGTCGAAAATTCTTGATCCAAGTATGAAATTTTCTATTGTGTACCAGTTCGTAATTAAATAATTCGTTCTCCCTTTTTTAAACAGATGGCCAGTGCCGGGCTTCTCTCAATGTTTTGACTTGTAAAAAGTAAAATTGCTTGACAAAGCCCCAAAGGCCAAAGCCGAGCTCCTCTCAATCGAGCTCAAATGGTCCCTTTCTCTTTTGTGGAAATTAGAAGCACACAAGCTTTGTCAAGCCATTTTACAAGCCAAAGCATTAAGAGAAGCTCAATTAGTTCACAACAGCTTAACGCGCAATCCGAACGGCAGTTTGAGAAGCTTTTTCATGGCTAATAACTTCAAAGCTGGCGCCAACAGCAGTGAAGGTGACCGGGTGTGTAAGATTTTATACTCTGTACCAAAGGTACACCGAGTATATTAAGTTTGTGCAAAAGAGGCAGAAGGAAGCTTCTCCGACAGCTGAGTCGATATATACATGTCCGTCTGTCTGTCTATCCGTCCGTCCGTATGAACAAACAGATCTCAGAGATGGTAAATGATAGAGGCTTGACATATATGGAACATATGTTTCTTATACTTGCTGGCAGATCAAATATATTTTTCATTTTGGCCACGCCCCCTCCCGCACCCGCAAATTAGAAAAAACCGTTATATCTTCCACAGTTTTATAGATGAAAGGTTCGTTACTTCTGGATATACTTAGTAATCGGATCGGATGAACGATAGTCGAGTTATTAGGAAAACAAACAATTATGGGCAGCACCGGTCGCAACGGTGATGGGCAGCACTTACAGTTACTGAGTAAATTATAGTCGGGCCTGACTGACTTTCTTTTTTGTTTCAAAGAAAAAACTTTTCATTAGATGCTCCGAGGCGGGATCGAACCCACGACCTCTTGCACCGCGATTGGTATTGAACCCTCAACCCTCTTGCACAGCAGGCACACACACTATTCGCTGCCCCACAACGGGCCCTTTATCCCTAGTTTACGTTAATTAGTAGAACTTATTTCTAGAAAATCGTAAGCGATGTGGCCAACTCCTTTATACCACTATGTACTACAGTATAGTACGTTATAATAAAAAGTATACTTTTAAATCAAAATTGGTCAGAATTAAGACTTTGTTCTTCATTTTATTACCATTGTGAGATTTGAAAATGTTTGTTTCAAGAGACACAGACTCACACATTTTCATTTTTCAATAAAGCCCAACGATCCGTTAATCATCGATGCAATTTTGTGGCCACATTACTGGTTGCACGGTCGCCATTTTGCCGACCATGTCCACGGCTTGTGCTTACGGAGAGCTCATGGCTCAAACAAAGGAAACTTTACAACTTTTGATGGCCGCGCCTCACATTGGCACATCCGACTATAACATTTTTGTGAGGGGTGGGCCAAGAAATATGAATTCAATATTCAGCGCACAGCGGAAATTTCAATATTTTGTTGTTTTCAATTTATTTGTGGATTTTGTTTTATGCGAAACAGAACACATCGAAACAAAAGGTTGGCTGGGGTGTGAGCATATACATGTGAAGAACCGGATTGCACAGGCTCGCACATAAACGTACATTCATTTATGTACATAAATTTAAAATTCCGTTTTTGTTTTTCTGACAAAAATATTCGTACATGTGTTTCCCCAATGCCTCCAGTCGGTCGCATATCATGATCCCTGCAAATAAGCAAATGAGAAAACGTAAAAAGAAAACGAATAAGCAAATCGAAAAGAATAAGCAGTGGCAAAGAAGGAAATATTGTTATGGCTCATGCGACATGCATAAGCAAAGAGCTGACTGAGGTCGAGCGGAGCGGAGCTGAGCAGCGGCAGAAAGTATAAAGTTGCAGTCCGTGCGAATGATGGCAACGAGGCACAGTGGGACTGAGAAAATGCCACTTCTTAAAGTAAATCCAACCGAGTTAAGGAAAATCAATCCGCAAAGGGTGATCGGTCTACATCATGAAATCGATCTCTTCTATAGGCCAAGGCGTCGAATCAATAGATCGTCAGGAGCTTAGACCTGATAAAGTTTAAGTATAACTTCTTACTTCACCACACATGAAGATATTATTGTTAGCTGCGTGTTTTCTCAAACTTAATGTAGCGGTTAAGGTGTTTAGGTGTTAAGTGTTTTCTTGGTGTCCGACCGGAGTATCGCATTTTCAGCTACAGTTTTCTCCTGTTAAAGGTTAAAGGTGCTCAGTCTACAATCACAACACATAATGTTATATGCCAAACGTTGACGAGCATGATATTTCGAATTTGCGAAGTGTTTAGTTTCAAGTTAATTCTTTTTCGTATCAAATTAAAAGGCTACGGAGCAAATGGGCACCAAAATTTAATAAAGGAGCGCAATATCAACCTTCATAATTAAATTCGCCAACCACCGACTTGCAGAGTCTGCAAACTTGTATTTGGTTAATGTTTGCATAAAATGCATTTTGAGAGAAATAAAGGGACGGTCTTCGAGAGCGCAATGGGCCATGGGATGCCCACAACTGCAACTTAATTTATAGCATACTTTACCTAACCTGAACTGAGCTTCTCTCATTCATTTATTGTCTTTAAGCTTAAATTTCCAGATGATTTTGCCTTAATCTATTCCACTGTAAAACTGTCACGATGCTACTCGGGGCACCTGGGTAGCCTCCGCGGCGGGAGGGGGAGGGCAGAGCACTCTGAGAGTTCGTCACATGCAAACAACGACAATAACATGCCTCGGGGACGAATGGATATGAAGATTGGGTATTGGGGAGCGAGGGCATGGGAATAGGAATGGATGCCCAGTGGCAGTGTGGCAGCAAGGCAATATGGCAGCCGTGTGCCATCGTCATCGTGTCGTTGTTGTCGTTGTCAAATGTTGGAAAAACAAATTTTTATACTTGTTTTTGGCTGGGTTTATTTTGCTGTTTTATTTTTCACAGCGCTGCAAAATATGCCACCGTGTGTGCCATTGGGCGGGGGGAACTGAGCCGGGGGCTGATAGTTGCCCGTCGTTTGCCCCAAAAAGATATTCCGGGATATTAGTCATAAAACGAGCACACAAATATATATAAATTCATTTGGCCCTGCAGCCCCAACTCCCCCCCACAGCCACTCACAGTTGCAGAGTTATGAAGATGGCGGCCAGGTCGTGTCTTTTTTATACGAGCAACAGCGTCCGCTGGCTCCATGAAACGGCAAACCTAATTTTCTAGGGTAATCCCAGGCAGGGGGGAAGCGGGAGCAGCGGAGTGCCTACATGCAAACATAAATTATGCAGATCCTGCAAACGTGCTTAGATGACATTTTTCCCCAGGATGGCGCGTCCATAAAGGTGGCACAAACACACGCACACTCGCAGGACACGGCTGAGGCTGGGAATGTGGTACGTGTGGCAAGCCAAATGTTCGGGGGTTTTTCGTTTATGTAATGCTCTACGAGTGTACTACCAAACTGCATAAAAATGGCCACACCAACAGCCACAATCCTAGAGTCCATCCTGCAGTGCTCGTCTCGTTTATATGCGCCACAGCCAGCCACCATGTCCAGCCATTTGGCTTATCCTTGATGAAACTAATCCCAACTTTGCCATTTTTATATGGATGTATTTCTGCAAGTAGCCCACAAAAAACTTTTGGCCAATCTTTTTACGACTTCATTTGGCAACAGCAGCAAACCACGAGCAGCATGAAAAGTAATAAGTCACTGAGTCACGACAAATGCCATGGCCACGCCCAAAACCCACACTCATACCCACTGTCATATTCACACCCACATCCTGGCAATGGCATCTAAGCGAACAGTGTTGTCCACCCACAGATCTCCCTTCATTCTCGGCTTACACTCTCCGACAGGCAAGAAAATTGAGTTGGCTCATTTAGCTAATATAATATTTTATATATCTCGACCTATGGGGTCCAAATCAAGATGACCCTTCAAAACGAGAAAGTTCAGCAATATCAGGTTAGGCTATGTGGTTTACTTCAGAATTTGAAAAAATGTTTTCAAATATGTAGTCTTCAGTACCTTTCTCTTGGTTCCAAGCCATTGGAAATGGATCGCCCGGGAACAATTCAAATCATGCTGGGCCAAATAGTTAGGTTACTCTTATCAGTAACCGTTTAATCTACAGCTTCCGCTTACCAACGCCTGCATTGTAATATAAGCATTAAGCGCTTTCATAAATACTCATAAGATATATATTTGGACCTTAGAAACCTTCGCGTGCAAGCGTCCAACCATTGCCCAAGGTTTCATCACAATCGGATGAACGGTATAGTTTTCGAAATTTCGCGGTTTTTTAGACCTTTTCCAGCCCATTTCTTCAATTTAGAATCGTTCGCGGGCAAGCGACCAACCATTCCTTAAAGTTTCATCACAATCGAACATTTTGCAAAGTTTCATTGCAATCGAATGATCGGTATAGTTTTTCAAATTTCGCGGTTTTTGGACCATTTCACAGACATGGGACATAGTCTATGAAACTTTCCTGATCGACATGAACATACTGTGAAAAATTCATAAAGATCGGTTCATCGGTTTAGACGCCCATTAGGAACAAATATACAAACATACTTTAACTTTTTAATATATATCTCTGGAACTAAGGCAAAACAGCACAAGCGTGTTTTTTTCTATTTTTTCAGAAGAGCAATTTTAAACTTATAATAAAATTGTGAAAAATGTGATTGGTCGTAAGGTGGAAATGTTGTTCAGATTGGAAGCGTTACTGATTGAAGTGTATAGGTGTTTTTGAAAGAATCTAGTTGTCAGTTTATTATTTTGACTAACAGTCCGTTACTTATTTGGACTTTTCAAAACTTGTGTTATTTGGTTTTTCCGTTATATCTTTGTAACCACTCATCCGATTAGTGTGAAGTTTTGACACAATATAGAATTGAATTGAAATCTAATAATAGAATGCGCTTGCCTGTAAACCAGGCCTGGCCAAATAGAGATGACGGAAAAATATGTCTGTCTCTCGGTGTTGATTGATTTCGGCAAGCATTCGGTGTGAGTCGGCGAGTGACTTCGGGCCCCAGGGGCCATGGCTGTCCAGGCCTGTTGTAAACACAACGAATAAGCAAGTGCGTATGTGTGCGTACTTGTGCGGTAGAAAAAGAATACATGCAGGCAGATTAACACGTGTGCACACGTGCAGTCGTCGGCTGTCGCTGTATGCGTACAAGAGAGCGGCTGGCTCTTGAGCGCTCTCTCTCTGGCCTTTGAACAAAATTTTTAAAAGAGCCTGGAGTCAGCTCTAAAGCAGCGATGTTCAAGAAGAGCGAGGCCAAAAGTGAGAGTTAATAGGTGTGCGATATAAAAGCGGCACAGCCCAGCTTTGAACTGCCCTCAACGACGGCTGGGCAGCGAATGAAGGCAAAGAGAGAGCTCTGTTTACGCTCAAATGCCCGATTTCGACATGCGGTCGGCTCGTGTGCGTGTAAATAGCCGATTGCGCTCGGCCCCTGGGGGCTATGGAGGAACATCGCTGCTCTAAAGCCAGCACGAAAAAATCGTGTGCAAAAAAATCGTATGGCGTTACTCATCTTAGAGACTACATTGTCTTTGGTTCTGCCTTATATGGTGTTAGCAAATATCGAACGTTTTGCAAGATCAAAACTTAAAAAAGAAGTTTTTGAACCGAACCTTGCTACAAAAAGACATGGTCCAGTTCGGGTGCAGGTTCATGCTGGGTAATCCAGGTTTAATTGTCTCTTCACATATAAACTGAACCAATTACATACGTTTATCAAGAAGTCAGAATGGAAATGTGGAACTAAATCGACTGAAATAATTAAAACTTTTCTCAGTACACTGATTTGTCCTCCTTACATTTTCATTTTAAATTTTTGTATACTTGCAACTAAATCGTGTGAATTTTGCTGTTTAGTGTGGCATAAGCAGCGTTCTTTTGCTGCAGCTGTAAATGATTTCATTCCAGCCGCACCTTAATCTGGCTAAACTTTTTTATATGCGCTTAGCCAACCGGCGCCTCTGTTCAGACCCTGCGCTCCTTTCTAGAGTTTCTCCTTGCTGCTGTTTCTGCAATTTCGCGCTGGTTGCATTTCCAGTTTTGTTGCCACAACGTTTAAGATGCAGGCCAGGACCAGGGCAGGGTAGGTGAGGGGGTCGGTGGCCGGTATCGTAAAAGCTACAGATCGCTGACAACGCTGTTGGAGCCAAACGAATTTCGCTTCGCGCTATTGGGCAAAAGCAATTCCGGCTGCCAAGGAAGCGTAACGAACTGCTAGAGCAAAAGAAAACCCTTGAAATGGTTGCACTGGAAGAAACGAAACCAGACAGGATCAAACCATCGAGAGATATCAAATATGTTTCTATATTATTACAAACTTGAGACCTGAAACCGCAACCAAAGAACGATTCGTATCAGCAAACTAAGTGCACTTCAACAACAACTTGAAATTAAATTCCAAGTAAATTTTTGTCAAATTGCCAAAGTTCTGTTAGATGCCCCAGCTGGCAATTAAGAGGCCAAGCACTTGAGAGCCGTTTTCCCCCTCCGATTTGCCACTGTGTATTTACATGTGCGCACTATTCTCTGGGCACTCGCATCGTAAACTTTCATGGGAGTTTTCTAGTTTTTTGGCTCAATATCAAGAATCCTTGGAGATGAGTTTTTACATACAACAGCCAAAAGTTGAAAACTATTTGCTCAGCGAAATCATTGCAGCAACTGTACGAAGGGTGGGTGGGGGTTGGACGTAGGATCCCTCCGGTCAGGTCATAATTAAGTGCTGCCTGTCAGCAGCAGCTGGAACTCATTTCAATTGAATGTGTTTTTGCATAAATTGAAAGGAAACGAAAATCCCGCCAAAGATTTTCTTTTCTAATTGAACTGTCACTGGGTGGCAGCGCCTTCTGGGGTGGGGGGATGCGGCCATAAAAAAAAACGTGGCTCCATGTTGTTATTGGCTCGCAACGCACAAACAAACTTCCCTTTTCGACTTTGCCGCATCGTGTGCAGTAAATAAATTGAATCGAATTCAATTGGCAGCGAAATGTTTACCCACCAGACGGCAAAGCGGCATGAGGAACCCCCAGTTAAGACAAACAAATAAACAAGCAACCCAACGAGCGGACGGACGGACGGACAAAAACATGTTGTTGACAAACGAAAGATAAACAAATTCAAAAGTCATGGCATCCATCAATCCACACGACGAAGTCCGCTCCAACTTCTTCAGTTATCAATGTCAGTCATTGGCGCCCCAGCCGAGCAGCACAGAGTTCCACACCCACAACTGTCATTGGCATAATAAGCTGTTTGTTTTAACGGCGCTGGACTTGGGAGGAACTTGGACACTCAGTCCACAAAAGTAATGGCACAGGCCATAGCTCAAATCGATCCAAAACACTCAGAGACCATGCCTTGGGCGGACAAACACATAGCCCCACAGCCGACGACTTCATAAATTCAACTTGCGTATTTATTTATAATAATTTATATCAATAACAACGCCAGCCATTCTTCATCTTCAGCCCAGCCCAGGCCCATCCTCTAACTCTATTGACTTCTCAAATATTTGAACAGTTTTTGTTGTTGTTTGGGGATTTTCGTTTAGTGGTGTCGGGGTGGGAGGACTGCATAAGTATTCGAATATCAATTGATGAGTTTCTGTTTGGAGACCGGCATATTTTAGGCTTTGATATGGTGAAAGTGTTTCTGACATTTCGTTAGCTTAACATGCCAGCGGGCATATTAAATAGAAATGGAAAATTCATTTTGTGGTCGAAGAGATTCTCCAAGGCTTTGGAATTGGTTTTAAGCAGGCCATTAGCTAAGTGAGTTTACACACTTCTTGATTGCTATGGAAATTTGGGTAATATTTTTGTGCTATTTACCTGAAACTGAATCCAAACTGAAGTCCAGATTTTGGAAAAAATTATTGTTTAAAAATGTACTTATTAAAAGATATTATGAAATATTCATCAAATAAGGCTGAAGATATAGTATTTTGAGTTGAACTAACATAAAACTGATTAGCCAACATATACACAACTTCGATATACCAGTTACTCAGTGAAATTACTGAGTATTATTCGGTGCAGAAAAGAATGCAACGTTTTTTATAACCTTTAAAACTCTTCCATTTATTATCAGATCTTTATGAAAATTTCAGAAATTGAAGATATTGGGCACATACACTGCAAAACATGAGTTTTATAACTTCAAAATTGTAGTTGATATTCAACAAACAGACAGACAGGACTAAAATTTTGAGAATGACTTATGAAATATTAATCCGAAAAGGATTGTCTTAAGTACGGATCGTACCAGGATTTCGTGCGTGGACATAGGTGATCCATCTTTCGTGATTGATTTAAGGACTAACATAGTGAATATAAGTAATGCAGTATTTTCGAAATTTTAAAAAATTAATTTCAATTGAAATGAAGACATCGTTTCCTGCTAACTGGCACATAAGATCATGTCTAGATCCAAACACCTCAAAAATTTGGTTTTCGTTTGCCAATTGCAGCAAATCTGCTTTAATTTTAAATAATGTGTGACAGAAAAATAGCTGAAGTTAAAAGAAACCTTTTGAAAAGAAATAAAACTTTTACATGGTTGAATACATAACACAACGAGAGCGAAAGTTTAAGTCGGCCCGGCACGACTTCGACTAAACCGTTACTTACCCTTATGTTAGTTTACAGAGCATTAACATTATTGTGAATTCCGAGTCGGTTTTCGTGTAAACGTTGCTTTTTCCACTATAAAGTTCACAATTTTATATGAAAAGTAAGCAGAAAGTCTGTGGTTACTAGATCAGGTCTTCTTTTTTTGACGAATTGAATTCATTTGGCTTTGAGCAATCGGTTTCAGCTGCTTTAGCAATTCCGATTTTCGTGAAACCTAATCTAGTAACCGTTGAAACCGTTGTTACCTTCCATATAACATCGTTAAGTTTAAATTCAAGATGCAAACGTTTACACGAAAACAGATTCGGAATTCGGAACTGGGTCGATTATGTTAGTAAACAGCTCATCTGGCGCTATAAACAATGCAACGTTCATAGAACCTCTATAACTGCTATTTATTATCCGATCTTAATGAAAGTTTCAGATATTGTCGATATTGGGCATACCGCAAAATATGAGCTCGATATTATGGGAGTTATTTAACATAGTATATTGTTAGGGCGCGGCGAAAATTTAAAAAAAAAAATTGATCTGCGTACAGACAATAGGAGTCTTCTTACAAAATTTGGTTGCTCTAGCTCTTCTAGTCTGCGAGATTATACAAACAGACGGACAGACAGAACGACGGACAGACGAATGGACGTCCAGGCGTACAGGGCTATATCTACACGGCTGCTGATGCTGATCAAGAATATATATACTTTATGGGGTCGGAGATGTTTCCTTCTGCCTGTTACATACATTTGCGTTGTTATGTTCCTCTCGGCGTGGCACAGGTGGTTTGTTGCAACACCGGTGCATTCAACAAGGATCAGGTTGGATTATAGTTCAATAATCAACCAGAAAACTCAACAGAGAATACATATGAACATGAACAGTAGCTGTGGCTGTTTAGACGGCCGTTTTGGCTGCCGCCATGTCAAAGCCTTCGTCAGTACACTTTCAGTTGTCAAACCTCGACCTTAAGCCTGCTAAAATGCGCTTTGACTAAAATCAAAACAGGTCGTTAAACCCATAAATTAACGTTAAACCCAAAATTAAATTAGAGAATGTTAAGCAACAAGTGAGTGAAATTTTTTTGCTGCTAGCTGACCATTGTAACAGCGTTGTATTTTGTTAAATCAGTGTTGATTAACATGCATTTTTATAGTTCGTGAGTATTCGTGAGGGGTATTTAAATCGTGCATGAGTCTTGAGTGACGCAACAAGCTCCAAAAATTAAGGGCTTGAATCGTGGGTAAAGATATTTTTAATTCTTGAAGCATTCGTTACGTAAAAGATAGTTCGCTAGCGCTCGCACCTCTACTATAACAATAGTCGGTGCGAGAGAAGAAGAGACGACGCTTGCCTTTTACTGCATTCAGAAAAATATCCTTTCAAAATCTACCGAAATCAAGACCATTTGTTGACAAAGGTAGAGTAATCCCGCTTTTTCGTGAACTGTGAACGGCGGTGTCATTTCATGGCCTCAGTTTTAAAACACGTTGTTCGTTCTTCAGCAACGTTTAGGTGTTGCGTTAATACCATTTTGGGCTCAACTTGGAAAAATTCTGGTGTCATTTTACAAACTTTCGGGCATCTTTCACAAACATTTTGATACCGTTTTTTCCAACATGACGAAAATCATGTTGAGTCTTGTTAATCCGGGCCCCTCTCAGAAGTCCGGGCCCGGGAGGAAACATCCCGCCCCCACCCCCTGTCGCCGGGCCTGGCAATGTATGTCATGTTATGTATTCACATTGCAGGAGGCTGGTCAACTGAACAGGAGGTTTAAGAACCACCCGGTTCTGAGGCGCAGATACATACTTTTAGATCTTCCCTCTTTATGAATTGGTAACCAAAAAACATTTGAAATCCAGCACGACAAAAACTGATCAGCTTTACTCAAATTAACAGAGATCCGTAAACAGTGGTTTATAAAGCTTTTTCTAGGCAACTTGAAAGTGTTCAGCGAGTGCAACTGATATCCAAAAACTGCAGAAATGTCTAACTAGGACAATCATTGAGCACAAAAATCTTTTTCCGACGAAGAAATAATTTAAAGGTTTTGGAATGAACTACACTCAGAAAAAAATTCGTTCTAAATCTACCGAGATCAGGCCAATTCGTTGGCAAAAGTTTAGTAATCCCGCTTTTTCTTGAATTGTAAACAATGGTGTCATTCTATGAATGCAATTTTTAAGCCTGTCGTTCAATCTTTATCAACGTTTCGGTGTTGTGTTAATAACATTTTGTAAACAACTTTGAAACATTTTGGGGTCATTTTTCAAACTTCCGGGCTTCTTTTAGAAACATTTTGGTTACAATTTAAGAACACTTTTTACGATTTTTATATTTTTGGAACATTCTCGGGCTTATTATTGGCAAAACATTGGTCTAAATTTTCGAACATTTTTGCTATAGTTTCTGGCTGTTTTACCGACCTTTATGATACTCAAACTACCCATCAAGCAAAGTTCGGAGCGCTACAAATTTTGTGTCTGAAAAGAGGCGATCTTAAGATCGAGGTAAACACAAAAATTTGAGGGTTTTCGGAGCATATTCAGTGCTCTCTAAGCACGGACTCATAAAAAGCAACTCATGTCTTAGCATTTTCGGAGTTGAAGTAGGCTGGTAATCGAAAATTTTGTATTGGTTGGATGTTTTGCCTTCAAGTGCCTAGAAAAGTAACTCCAATGTGTCTTATATGAGCTTTAATAATGAAAGCGATCGCACTTTATGTGAAAGATTTTTGAGTCTCATATGACTCTATTCCGACACAGATATAAGTGCTTTCACCCTCCCAGTGAAGCATATAAAAATCTTATAAAAGACACACAAAAGTTACTTTTCTAGGCGCTTGAAGCCAAACAAACAAAATTGATCTTAAGCTTGGCTCTTTTCAGACACATAATTTGATTTCTGGAAAGTACTAGCAGGATCGAGGTATTGTTTTGGTTTAACATAACTTTAAACAGGCATACACAACACCACAAAGGAGGCTGGTTGACTGTACCGCTGTTTCACGAACCACCCGGACCAGGTTCATTTCTATCGACTGCAAATCGGTAGAGGCTTCCTCATGCGGACATTGCTGTACCTGCTTGAGAATGCAACACCAGAAGATAACGCCCCGCTCGGGTTTCATGACAAATTGTTTATGTTTTCAAACAACTGTTCGTTTATTTTTTGTGCGCTTTCAAAACGGACGCGTTACTCGTAATGTAGTGTGACCAGAGCGTGAAGATAAAATTTGACCATGTTCTTGTTATATAATCGGATGTGCTAGTTTGAGATATAAAGGTAATTGTTTATAAACAACTGGTGTCTTGTTGAACGTTGGGCTTGTTTTGTGAACGAAAATTCACAAACGAAATCGTTAAAAGGTAAGCCCGCTTGCGCTGGGTTTTGGAATGTCGTTTTTTCTTAGTGCTCGTTGAACTATTATGAGTTAACACTTATTTTAAACATACATTTTTGGATTTTTTAAAATACAGCTCCTTTAAAAAGATGCGATAACTCCAAAAGCCGCGATATTAAAAACTCATGAAATATGTTGTGGGTAAAAAGTCAAACCGTATGTAAATTTACGATTTCTTTAGTAGAAGTTCTATAATTTAATTAGTCAACTTCTTGTTAAGGGCATCCAAATCAAAAATTTAGGTTTCTTTGCTGAAGCTAAACCTTCTTCATTTCACAGAATACAACAATTAAGCCATCATTTCTGCCTTTCAATCAACCCAACCAATAAACACGAAAGTCACAGCCAAATGTCCTCTCTTATGACTTCAACTAAAGCCAGCTTCGCATTACCTTACATTTTTGTACAGCATGAAATGAAAAATTTCATGCTAAGTAGAATAAGAGAAGAGTTTTCCTCAGCTTGCTGCTTTATGCCCTTAGCCCTTGGCTGGCGTTTCGTGTTTTTGTGCATGTAATTTACTGAATAGAATTCTTGATTAAATTGGAGTACATTTCGTGTTATTTTTCTGTTCCACCTTCCATTCCTTGATGAAAGCTGGCTTACAAGCAACGATGCCAGGCGACCATCTTCCCATTTACCTATGTAGATGACATACCGTGAGGGTTGGGGAAGGGAATTGCTGGCGAAGGTGGGCGCTTGCCGCCTCTGCGCAATGCGCATATAAAATGGAGTCGACGTCAGAGCCGTTTGAAGAATATTTGCTGCATATTCAAGGAACAGAGAACGCCCATCCACCAACGACAAATCCACGCCCTTACGTACTTACCTTGCCTTGGCCCAGCTTGCCTGAGTTTGCTGAAACATGCGAAACTTATTTTGCAAGTTTTATGTCGACGAGCAGCAGCGGCAGCAGCTTTTATTTTTTTTTTTCTTCTTGTACCTTTTGTACCTTTTTCATTTTTTTTCACATTTTTAGCTTTGGCTCAAATTACAAATACACTGAGGGAAATTGCAATGCGTTTAGATAGTTTTAATTAAAAGACTTGGCCGGCGCCGTGAAGCTTAAAGTTTAGTTTAAGTTGTTAAAATTGTAAAAATGTTACAGCCCCAATTGTTGAGCCTATCTCAACTCTTACACAGAGAAAAAGACTTACAGATTCTTAATGCGTATCGATAGCAGTTTGAGAAGCTTTTTAAGCTAATAACAAATCAGCCTTCAACGGAGGGGTGACCGAAAAATTTCAGGATGATATGATCGTGTCCACAGAATTGTTGATAGCTAATTTTCAATCTTATGACAAACACAGACAAAAAAATCATCATTTTTAGTATCATACTAGTATTTTAAGTATCAAATCAGCCTTCAACTCCAAAAATATAAAGATTATATGATCGTGTCCATATACTTAGGAGTAAATAGTACAATTTTGAAATGATATTGGAATTCACATTTTGGCAGATGAAGGCCGATTTGAAAAATTACATTTTTTCGGTTCATTTGAAGATTCAGGAACCCAAAAAGTCTCAGAAAATCTCCTTTTTAAACTTGCATCTGCATAGCTTTGACAAATTTTATGTAGTTAGTTATTTTCCCAGTTAGTAAACAGTTTGGTCCGAACAGTTGGTTCAAATGTATAAAAAATATCAAACTTTTAAATTAATTAAAAGTTCATATAACTTTTGACAGTGCATCGCAAGCATAAAATCGCTGGAGAAAAAAACTTAGAAAATTCGCGCGATTCCAGCAAAAGAAAGGATCCGATGGGCCACATTCCCATTCATATCCCCGCCCTTAACTCGTTGCATGGCAAGATGCCATCGCCATTTGGCTGGCTGCCTGTCAGACGATGGGAACCCAAGCATTAAATAGAATTTCTAACCAGCTACGCGACCCATCCCAGGGACCAAGAGCAAGTAACAGCGGCTTGGCTTAATGCATTCTCATTTCATGGATTAAATGAGTTTCAGTCAAAGGCGCGAAATGAAAGCAATGCCAGCGCAACGGGTTTATCGCAACCAATGTCGATGTGGGGACTCGCATAACTCAGCCCCGTTATGGACACCAGATAACCGGATACTTTAAAACAAACATCGATAAGAGATGTGTGTTTGAGCAGCCCAAAAGCAACAACATAAAAAACACACTGAGCGAGTTACGCAGCGGGAACGACCTCGAAATGCGCCGGAGGAGGCGGTCCAGTTGCCGCAGCGGCACAAAGACCGTTTTGTTATGGTCATTAATACTTTTATTGGTGCAGCCATAGGAATCCTTTACCCGATATCTTAGAGGTCGCTCCAGTTATGGATGTGGGCATGAAATATTAAATTTGAATCTCTGACGAAGTCGAAGGTCACTCGGCAGCAATAAATTTGATCGGAGTGCGTCGGTGCTCTTGTTTTCATGTGAAATTGTTTGAAATCCTTGAAATACGAACTCTTTACCTCCTGCCAAGACAAAGAAGAGCCTTGTCCAGGTTAGCGAGCATTAACTCACAATGCGATTAATGCAGAACATGCCCGGAAACTCTGAACTCATCATCATAAAACCAGGCAACGACAACTACACACGCTTCTCAGCCCACGGCTGAGGCGGGGGAGTTGAATGAAATTAGTGCAATTTAAGACGACTCATAGACTAACCTAACCCCATCCACAGCGTTCACATCCACATTCACAGAGGCCGATAATAGCAATGAAGTAGAAAATCCCGAAAAGCTCTGGAGCGCATAATGATGACTAGCGGATGGTGGGAGGGATAGGAAGGGGGGTATTAAGTGCCGTCAGTCCATGGAGATTGGAGGATGGGCACAAATTAATGCCTAGCGCACAGAAATGCCAACGAAACGGAAAACTAATTCCGTCGTTTGTGACTTAAATGGCAATGCTAGGGCCAAAAACAAAGATATTTGGGAGGGGAAGCTCAGCATGTCGGTACAGTGGATATCATGGGAGAAGTTAAATTAACTGCAAAATATGCAAAGTGTATGAACTATGAAATTTATCAGATATAAAGTGACTCCTCCTATAGGGCTGATTTCTCATCCTCTACTTACAGCAGTATGTCCTTTGTTATTAGAGATTGAAAGATTATCTGATACCTAGCAGCTATTTTCAGAAATTTTTGAGATGAAATATCAGCACTTAGAGGAAAAGCTTCATTAGTGATTAAACACAACACTCACCTACCACACATAACTAATCAACAATTTTTCAAAGGCTGTTTTAGTCCAGGTTCGAGTCTTAAAAACGAAAACATTTCGCCATTTTATTTTTCCACTTTGCTTGGCCTATCCCATTGTGCGAGTGTTGGCCACAGTTTTTGGACCATAGGCACGTTTATGCCACTGGGTCTAACGTTTGCTGCCGGGGATAAACGATTTCCAATCAAAATACGGCCGGAAATTCGCTTTCAGCTGCCTTGGTATGGGCTTTGTCACACCCAAGACGTCCTCCCGTTTGCTCAATTGTTGCTGCTTTGGAGCCCTGCCTGGAGTAGAGGTCGAGGTGGCATGCGATGGAACATTAAATTGTATTAAAATGCGCAACGCACACACGTATTCACCTCCTCCTGTGGTCCTCACGCCCCTTAAGAGTGGTCCCAGGCGGCAACGAAAACCTTGAATGCTTTGACTAAAAGACGACATTTATTTTTAGTTGCTCCTCGTGGCCGCCAACTGTGTGCATGGGCAACGGCACGGGAGCGGGGGCCGGCGGATTCCTGTACAAATGGTATTTTATTTATTTTTATTGGCAAATGTCAACGAGGCGTTGCTTCTTCCTTTGTTCAAAAGCGTCAAATGCAAAAGAAATATCTGACAGTCAGAATTGGTGTGTGTTTGCTTTTTGCGATAGCAAGGAAATCGAATCGGAAAGAGGTCTTTAAGTTTATGGCCATTCCATTGAAATAGTTTCGCTAATGTGTTTAACTTTAATACATAAAACGTTAGAAAGGGAAAAAAGAAGAGGAAAAAACACTGAAAGTCTGTCGGCTCGAGAGGTAGGAGGTATTTAATTGTACAAAAGCACAATTTGGAAAAAGGTGTATAAGGTATCAGATTTTCCTTAACTTCAAAGCGATCGGGAATTGGATCTTGGCCGGTGAACTGGTTCAAGGGGTTTTTAAATCGCCGATTCTAAAATGGGTTTTAAATGAATCCGTAAAAAATTGCATTTCCTCCTAGTTGCCGCCTTTAACCTTACCAATTGAAAAATGTTCAGAATTCTGGAATTGCAGTCTGCAACTTTCAAGGAATGAATTCATGAATTATCGGAAAGAGTTGGGAAAAGCAAATGATGGACAAAACCAGGTGTTGTTGAAACACTGGCACCCTTCTTTAACCCGAAAGATTGAACGATTCAAGCATAGTTGAGTTTTCTTATACAATTTCCTAAATTTACAGTGAAAGTTAATGCTATCTAAAATCGCATTTATAGCTCAGGTCTTTTTGAGATACTTGACTTCACAAATTTCTGAATGATTCACAAAAGGAGTAAGCTAAACTCTTGTGCAATGTTAATCATAGACTACAAAAATTAGAAAGTGATAACTTAAGCTGCCCTTACACTTGTCATATATCTCTAAATAGTCGGTTGTCAAATTTCTCTAAAGAGAAATAGAGCCTGTCCTATTTCATCAAAGAAGGCTAAATTATTGAAATATTTAGAGATATTTGCTTTGCTTTTACACTAACGTCAGAGAATCTCGTTAGAGATATATGATAAGTGTAAGGGCAGCTTTACCAAATATACCTTAGCTAATGTCGCTTTTACACAATGACAATGTAGAAAGTTATATTCCTGATATTTACACTTAATACTTTCTAAAGCGACCTAAGGCGACTTATTTCCAAATGTTATGAAAAGCATTCCTGAAATAAATAATAAATAAAGCTTTTTTTCTTAAGGGGAGACATACACCTAAAAGGACAAAAAAAAGGAAATTTTTGAGATTTTTTTGTATATTAAATTTCGGATCGGCGTTTTATCACCATTTAAAAATATGTTAAGTTATCGATGTTCCTTAAAGCACCGTCAAAAATTCTTCATACACGGTACCCACTGACGTTTCTAGAAAAATCATCAGAAAGCAAAAAAACCAGAAAGATTATTAAAATAAATACTTTAATTTAGTAGTTTTATAGTTGTAATTTTTAAAATATCGATATGACAAATAGATGGTTATGGTTTTAGGGCCGAAAATTAATTAATATTTTGTTTATAAACAAGAAAGAAAGTCGGTCAAGCCCGACTATAACAAACTATGTACCTGTGAAGTGCTGCCCGGTGCTGCCCATAATTGATTGTTTTCCTTATAACTCTTCAACCGTTCATCCGATCTTTACCATTCCTTTGGCGGATCGATAAATAATCCTGATTACTAAACGAAGGAACCTTCTATTCATAAAACTGTGGGAGATATAACGATTTTTTCAATTTGCGAGGGCGTGATTGAAAATAAACTTCATCAGACGGACGGACAGACGGACATGGCTAGATCGACTCGTCTGTTGATGCCGATCAAGAATATTAATACTTTATAGGGTCGGAGATGCTTCTCTCTGCCTGTTAAATACTTTTGCACAAACTTAATATACTCTGTGTACGTCTGGTACAGAGTATAAAAAAACTAAGGAAGGAAAAAAATCCTCCAACATCTACTAGAAAATAGTAAAAAAGCACAACCAGTTTCAAGGCAATCGGTTCATTGGTTTTGGAGAAACTTTGGGTACCGAGTTGAAAAATGTGGTTTCGAGAAAAACGATTTTGGAAATTGAAAAATGACTGTCGGGTCAGCGCCGCGGCACGTCGACCCGTTTACGTTTTCGGCTGTAACTCGCTTATGTATCAAGATATTACCTTGCCGTTTTCACCAGGTGTTCTTAAGACCTCAAACTTAAAGAAAATGAAAAAATCGATTTTTCAAACGTCTAGGTGTATATCTCCCCTTAAACGTGAAAAGAAAGTTCCTTAAGAGTAGTGTATACCATCAGATGACATTTTTTAAGGGCTTACAAAAAAATGAATTACAAAAAAACTAAAAGTGATATTACCAAGCGGTTCTCTTTATTCGATAGGTAATCGGTTAAATTAAAATTGGAATATATTGTTGTTATTGTTGTTACTGCGGTTGTTTTTGTATTTCGGTTCAAAGTCGTCCAAATATATAAAACATTGGCCCATGTGTCACATGGTTTGTTGAGAACGGCTTATGTGAAATTAAAAATGTAAACGGTGTTTTGTTAAGAATTGATGTAGTTATGGTGTCTATAGGACATTTGAGATCGTTCAATAAACAGCGGAGTGAGGTTTCAAAGTCAAAATTTTGAAAACCGAACTTTTTTTATCCTTCATTGGTCCTAACTATGTTATTTATTTACCGATCCTAGAAGGCACCATAATGGTGGGTATTAGGACTTATTAAAAAAAAAAGAATTTTAAAATCGGTCAACAGTTACGTTTATTATCGTGTAAAACGTTTTCGAAAAAGTGGTTACGAGATATTCGAATTAAAAGATTCGACAACTGTTTTCGATCAAATAAAAATTATTTTCAATGGACTTCAGAAATGAATTTGATGCATTTGAGTATTAGCTTTCACCCAGAGAAAAATTATCAAAATCGGTTTCGTAGTTCCTGAGAAATTTTGGTCTAAAATCGTAAAGACGTTGTAAAAAATTAGTATCGTAGGAAAACGTAGGGAACTAAACAACTTTGATTTTGCAAATTTTTCCTGTTTTTAAATAAAAAGATTATTTTAATTAACTTTTTCATGATTCTTAATGTTTTTTTTCGGCAACACCAGTTGACTTGCAAAAATAATTAGAAAACAAATTTTTTCCACAAACGACAATACGACCTATGTACGTGCACAAAAAAATTCTCAAAAAAAGCCATATTTTTTTGACCTTAATTTTTTCAGTGGATGTTTTTAACATCATAACACAATTAAAATTTAGCTTAAATAAAATAAATATTTCATTTACTTTCATTGTGGTGGGGGTTTGGATATATGAAAACATTCTCTTTGGAACCGAAAAGTTTTTTACAAGTTTTGAAATATGCTTTTCCTCCATTTATCAGAAGACACCACTTATTAAACGGAGCACCCCTCCCACTTGTTTTAAAGCATTTCTAAAATAATTAAATTAAATAGAAGATTTAAGTGTACACACTTTATATTTATAAAACACACTGTGGTGCAGTGTGAATAGTTGAATTAAAGTTGGTACTTTTCTGTGTAACTATTGTGCTTAACGTCTTAGAACTTAGACTGGATTTATACGGTGAAGCAAACTTTATGAAGTTTTCCAAAAAGCTCTTGCTTGTGGGAAAGAGGTGTGGATGGGCCAGCGACACCGCTACACCTCCCTCCTACAAGCGAAAGCTTTTTAAAAACTTCACGAAGTTCGCATCACCATGTAAATCCAGTCTTATTCTATTCTATATGGTGGTTGAGTGGAGAAGAAACGTGCTTAATTCAGACAATTTTAAAAAATTGTACTTAACATTGTTGAGAGAGTTTCTTCCAAAATTATGTTTTTTTTTTAAGAAATCAACGTTTATTCTATGGGTTTCTTCTAAAAATAATGGCTAGTCTCTGGTTAGTTTTTTGAAAAAGTTATTTATAGAAAGTCTACCCTGATTTCAATGAAATTCAACAGGGTTTTTTTTGTACGGCAAGGGCTATTTCGTTTATCAATTTAAAAAATAATTTTACAATTTACTTTTACTTTTTACACAAAAGAAAAACTCATCCGGCTCTTTCTTTTCCTTCTATATTACTATTACTTTTTTTTTTAATTTAACCTGTCTTCTTTGGGAATTGATCTCAGAAACTTTTACTTAATTCGAAAGGCGACATCTCAACGCAGAATACTATCGAGTTCGAGCGGGACATGCGATAATCCACATCCAAAGGGCTAAGCACTGAACACACAAAAAGCTCGGTGGGGTGTTTGAGCGAATTTCGGACATGAATGAAAATTCAAGAACGAAATCGTTTTGAATGATGTCTTAGTATACAGTATAAAGTTAAGCAGTCGGACATTGGCTTCAAAAATGCTCTGATAAAAACCGTTGATCCCAAAGAATGTTACAGTGTAATTTTATTATAATAAATTAGAAATTATATTACGGATTTCAAAATGGGTGGGAAATATTGACATATTCGATTTCGATAGATTATATTTGAACCATTTATCAAATGAGTTTTAAGAATTTCTAGCTTTCGCTTCAAATCATTTTTTGATCGGTCCCTAACATATTGAAAATCGGAATAGTCCAGAACCAAGACAGAAAATTTTTTAAAGTATTTTATTCATTTTTAATAAAAGCGCAATAGTTTCGAATATCTGAGCAATTTTTGTTTGAGGGGTTGTTATATTATTTGACAATAAGAAACTCTGGCTTAAACTCTGTCTTAAATATTTACAAAATCTGGAAGCGATATCGGAAGGAATTTAAATTGAACTAGCTGAGCTAACCGACCAATTTACTGTTAGAAGAATCTTGCTGTCATTCTTTGATCTGGTTTTATAAGAAAAATATTTTAAGTATATAATCATCACCGTACAGCTTCCACAGAAGCAAAAATTTCGTTTTGGTACAGCTCTATTCAAAGCTTTTCCCAACAAATTAAAACGGCAGCCAATATTTTAAATATTATGAAAAAATATTCCAAATAATTTGTCTCCTAATATTTTTCAATCAAATATTTTTGTTTTTGCAGTTGAAACACAATACAAAATGCCGTCGGTGAAAGCCAATGGCAGACCACCAAAAACACGCCATACAAACGAGAGAGGAGGAAGAGGCGGCGGCAGAGCAGTCAGCTGCCTGAGCAGAAAAATACAAATGCGGGAATGTTGGAATGTGTGAGATTCGGATGCGTCGACGACGCCGCCGGCATAATGGTTGCCAAGCGACGGCAGCGGCAGCCATCATGAATGTGCAAAAGAGCGCTCCGGCTACTGGCTGCTCTCTCACTCTCGCCTACGCTCAAATACGTGCCAGGTCTGTCTGTGTGGCACGGCCATGCTGACACTCACCTGCGGCTGCGACTGTTGTGAAGTTCTGTGACGTGAAACTAAACCGGGACCAGGGTCCAGAGACAAAGCCAAATGTGCGTGTGAAATTCGTGTGTGCGGGCAGATACGGCGGTCTGCGGTCGGCGCCTGCGTCATGGAACAAGGCTCGAAATCGCAGAGGGTAAGTTTAGGGGTTGAAATGCTGGTCTGGGTGTAAGCGAGAGGCATATATGTACCCTTTTACAAGGCGAGGACGACTTAGGCAAGCACAGTTCCAGCGAATACACAAACCAGTTGGTAAGAGTCCTTGCTAAGCGGCTGGCAACCTAAGCCGGGCTTCCAATTAGATCGGGTCAGACTTCTAATGAGAAAAGGAAAACCATCAATGTTAATTTTTCCCTCAAAATATTTAAACAAAAAAATATATGAAATATTTTTATAAACACCAAAATACCTTACTGAAACCGTTTTAGTCACTTGCTCTCTGTCTCTCTCTCTCTCTCTCTTACTCTCTCCCACTCACCACCACACTGACACTTTGCTAGTTGGCGCTCTCTTTAGCATTAACTCTCTTCCAATTGGCATGTGTCAATGTGTGGGTGAGCTCTCTCTTACCAACAGCTCTCTTAAGAACAGCAATTTGCGCTTGTATGGGTGAGTTGCTCTTTGCCTTTGCTCTTTTACTCTCTTTTGCTAGTCTCGCTCTTAATGCACCTGTTCTGTGGGACGCTCTTTGCTTGACGTTTGTTTTTTATTTTCATTTGTTTTGGTCGTCATTTCGCTCTTCGCCGCCCTCTGCGCTAATATTGCTCTCTGACATCTGCCATTGGTGTTGCAGTTCTTGGCCACCCACTTGCCACCTCCCTGGGCGCAGCTTGAAATCTTGTTAGAATTTATTAGAATCTCAAAAGTCCTGCGCAAGTTCTGAGCTTTTGGGGAAATGCAATTTCTTTTTTTTACGATTTTCCTCGCATTCATTTCGTTTCGTTTTGTTTTTTTTTTCGTTCGACTTGCAAGTTGGGGGCTGAAGCGGAAAATATAATAAGTTTTTCCCTCACTTGGCAACAATGTCGACTGCCCATGCAGATGCATTGTGGGTGGGTCTGCTGGTAATGCTGATAAGAATGATTGGCACCATTGCAGCAACAATAACAACAACAACAACCACAACGCCAAAGTTGAGGAATCAGCATCACTGCGAGCTCTAATTGGATTTTTTCATATTGAAGACGGTTCGTGTCTAGGCTAGATTTCTACTCAGCAGTCTTGACAATTTTATCGATAATCTACTACCTTGAGAATCATCAATTAAGTGCGATAAGGTGCAGTAATTTTTCATTTTCAATTCAGTCACTTGTTTATACAAGCATACATACATATCTAGGTATCTGTGTGTGTGTGTGGAAGTGTAAACATGTTTAAATATATCGCTTTGTTTGTTATTGAATCAATGCTCCCACACATCGGCCGCCTTTTTTCTATTGTTTACTTTGCACATTTGAATACGAATACGAGGCAGGTCAACTCGAAGCTGATGACCTTCACTTCGAAGATTTGTATAATCACTAAGCCAGCTTCCAAACACCGAACTCATCCCAAATTAAACAAGAAAGATATTAGTACCTGTGAAGTGCTGCCCATCACTGTTGCCACCGGTGCTGCCCATAATTGTTTGTTTTCCTTATAGCTCGACAATCGTTCATCCGATCTTTACCATTCCTTTGACGGATCGTTAAACAATCCTGATTACTAATTATGTCCAAAAGGAACGAACCTTCTATCTTTAAAACTGTGGGATAGTTGTAGTAGTAGTTGATGTCTTTATTTTTATAGAGCTTTCAATTAATTTTCACTTAAATATACATTGAGTTGTAATAAAAAGACACGTTTGAAAGTATACAAAAGGCTTGGTGTATTAACCGTCAGCCTGATCCTCTCTCCATCTTCATGCCAGTCCTACACACGGCTGCCAAGCTCGTCGCAAGATACCGCATCGTTCCCTGCATAAAGATGGATTGAAGATCCAGAACCTATTCATTTCATTTATACAGTTTAAGTAATTTTAAATTTTTGTTTAAAGAATACTATTATTTTTTTTAAATCTTCCGCAACAATTCTGTTCCTGTATTTTAACGCTGCTGCAATGTAAGAGGAGAGCAACGTCCAATTTGCTCCATTAAAAAGGTCCAAGATCACCCCTCTTCCAATGCCTGGTCTCTGCTATAATTGGACAGTCCACCAGAAAGTGCATTATGTCCTCTCGGACCCTCATATTGCAAAGAGTACAGTTCCCAGCTTTGATGTGTGGTATAAAGTTTAGTGCCAAAATTTCACCACGCGCCATAAATATGTGTTTAATTTGGTTGATCGAGTAAGCATCCGAGAAGTAGTTTTCTGTACCGAGCTCGTAATTAAGTTCCTTTCCTAGCACGCGAACCGAGCTGCTCTGCGCTTCCCTTATATATTCGTCTCTGTAGTTCTCTCCCATCTTAAGAACGATTCGATCTGCCCAAAAAGCCCATTCCGTAGTGTCGTCCAAACGTAAGGGTACGAGTAACTTTTCTGCCAGGTTTTCCCACACTTGGAAGTGTTGTAGTTTTTCCCGCAGTAAGTGCGAGGTCACAATCTTTGGAAGTCGGTGATCAGGCATACTCATAATCTTTTGCATATACTTGAAGTGGATGTCGGCTGTATATATGTGAACAGTCTCCCCCACACTTGAGCGCCATAGGTCATAATGGATCTCACCGCCGCACTGAAGAGCTTGTAGTTTTGTACTAGTAGGCACATCCTACTTGCCAAGCAACGTCCTCCAGGTACAAATGATGGCTACTTTAGAAATCTGCCAGTTTTTTTTTTTTAAATGAAGATTAAATCTGGCGTTGTGGTTGAAGTAAACTCCTAGATATTTGTAGCTTTTAACTACTTTTAGCTCTGCGCCGTTTAATTGCCATTTTTCATCTCTTGCTAGCCCTCTCCAGTGTTTTTTAAACACTAGGACTTGAGACTTCTCCATATTTATTGTCAGGTTCCAGATCCTACAGTAATTATGCAGCGCATCAATTGTTTTTTGCAAACTTCTAGGTGAATCAGATAATACAACTATATCATCAGAATGCAGTAAGGCCTTTATTTCGTGCCCACCTATCGAGATTCCATTTGAGGACTAAGCAGACATCCCTGCTTTACTCCCGTTTCGGTGGTAAATCAATGCGATAAGCTAGTGCCATCCCATACTGCCTGTTGAGTGTCTTTGTAGAGGCTTTCCAAGATTTTAATGAATTTTGATGACATTCCTCGGTTGTACAGCTTCAAAAAAAGGGATCTTCTGTCTATGGAATCGAAAGCAGCTCTGAAGTTTACAATGAAAGCGTACAGCTTTCTGCCACTAGAAAGGTACCTCTCGGCAATGCTGGAGAGACAGTAGACGTTGTCAATGGTTGAGTACACCTTCCGGAACCCGGCCTGGAACTCTGACAGAAGATCACCTTCACTTATCCAAGAGTTTAGTCTTTCCAGCAGGATTGCAGAGAAAACCTTTGCTATTGCATTTTGGAAAGATTTTCCCCTGTAGTTTGCTGCGATCTGCGGGTCACCCTTTTTAAAAATTGGGAACAATATAGCCTCCTTAAAAATGTTAGGCACTGTTCCTAGTTCAAAAATACGGTTGAACGATTTCGCAAGTTCTTGCAAAAAGCGGGGTGTGGCAAAACGAATGAACTCAGCAGGAATTCTATCAACTTCAGTTTAAGGACGATATTATCAACATCGGCCAAGGATATCGGTTCATCCAATGTCTGGTTTCTTATATATGGTAGGGCAAAATGAAGAGGATTTCCAGGTGATTTGGCATTTAGAAGATTATGAAAGTAGGTTCCCAGCTGCAGAGCAGTAACTTCTTCTACTTTAACGAAACTGATCCCATTTAGTTTTCTGATGGCTGCCCAATATGATTTGCGTGTCTTTTATTTCCTCTAGGGATTTGGCCAGATTTGCGAAGTAACGTTTTGTTTATAATCCTTGTTGGCTTGATGGTAACCTCTTAAGGACTCAGGAGTGCCTTCATATCTTGACACACGTAAACTGTGGGATATATGACGTTTTTTTTCAAATTGCGGGGGCGGCAGGGGGCGGGGCAAAAATTGAAAATAAACTTGATCTGCCTGCAAGTAAAAGAAGTTTTTGTTCCATAGTTATCCGTAACGTAATTAAAAACATTAAGAATCAACTGTGCGGATCTTTGATTTAAAAGCGCATACACTTTTATTGGTATAACTCATGTTCCATTTGGATTTTATAAATTTTATTCTGTAAGCAAAATGAAAAACATTTAGAATCAACAGTGCAGGTCTCTAAATTAAAAGTGCAGACACTTTTGTTTTTACTCGCGGAACTCCAAGTTGTGAATTTCAAATTTAAGGCAGATGGTAGATTCAATTCAATATAAGTACATAGTGTCTTAAGCGTGCTGCAACTGTCATAAACGGTAGCGCAGTGCGCTAGGGCCCCGATTTAAAATCCCTGAGTAAGTCAAAAACTTAAAATATAAGTTTGTATAATTCGTGGTTGTTCAGAATCAGACTAGTTGGGTGGCCAAGATTGCTTTTCTAAATGTAATACCTTAGCAATTTGTAATTAAGTTTGTGAACTTCAAATCAAAAACATTGTCGCAGAACAAAGGATTGAGGGACTTTTGAAAGCAATTTACTTGGAGGGGTAAAAATTGTGAGCGTATTAAACAAAAACTGAACCCAGTTGAAAACAGAAACAAAATCAATCCGGTTAATTGCTTTCTACAATTTTCTATTGTTCTGTATCGACTTTATGAACCATTTGGACCATTCCATTACGATTCAGATAGTACCAAAATATAAATAGACCAATTCCGCATCTCAAAATTAACACATCAAAACTGCCAAGTTAAGCGGAAAAAATAATTAACTAGGTGCCAAATGCGATAAATAAATGCAATAAAAGCTAAACAACAGCAAAACCAAACTGTAAATTGTCGCAAAATATTGTGAGTAAAGACATAAATCAAAGTAGCGTTAAGCTACCGTAAGCCAAATGAAGCCAGCCACTTGACGAGATTCACAACTCCGGAGTCGCGACTCACCAAAACGGACGGACGTCATAATCGTTTCAGTGACAAAGCATAAAATTTGAGTTTTACGATTTAACTGGGCCATAAAGCCACCAATTAGTGTCAGTGTCGAAGTCTTCCACCATTGGACGGTGCATTCGAATGGGGCGGGAGGGGAAGTCACTTAAGATGCGTGCAGGAATCGCAGGTTGTCGATTGAACACTTGCCACTTGGTTATGAGTGTGAAATGCATTTAATTGTTTTATGATAATTTTGACAGCTCATCAAATGGATTCACCTGGGATTTGGGCCTTGCGTTTACCGCTACAAGTGACTTATTAAGGAGCTGCCTAATACATATACACGAGCCAGTCCCAATCCAAGTCCAAAACGGCAGCGAGTCATAAAAATGACGACAATTTCATTTTATTTTTTATGACAAAGCATTGCCTGCGGTCTTCGTTGCACAGGTGCGTCCGGGCGGGGCGGAGCGGTGGTGGCAGTAGCAGTTGGGGGCGGTACCTCGCATGTTGTCTCGTTGAAGCGTAGATGAATCATTTTTATTGCCATAAATCACATTGTCAATTGTGTTGTTGTCTGCCTGTTATGGCTTTTAATGCACAACAAACCAGGGAGGAGAAGTGCCAGGGAGCTTAAGAAATAGTCGGGTACTTGTGCATTGCCACTCGATTCGAATAAACTTAAATCTGATTGAGGACTTACTTATTTGGCTGACATGATTACAAGACCAATAAATGTATGTCGTAAACTCATAACTGTTAAGGATATAATAATATTAGGTAGGAAATAAATCGGATGTAAAAATTATCTAGATTTATGGCCCCATTCAAATGATTTGACCATTAAAGGCAATATACAAAATGTTATTTTTGTTTTTCAAGTAATTCACAATGATTTTGAAGCTGTTCAAAACTAAGCTTAAACAATAACTTTGGATATACATAGATCTAAACAAATGTTAAACAAATTCACAAAAAGCTTTCAAAGTGCAATTTCTAACGCCTTAAGCTGCTTGGATACTAATGAAAGCGTATATTGGGTCGTTCGTTTTTTTAGTGCAATTTAAGCATGATTTTTTTATTGAGTAAAATATTTGTTGAAATTATATATACTCCATATTGATCGAATATCTTTTACCATCTTTCGGGCAAGAGATTGATTCCACGCTCATAAAATTTTTGATCCTTGCAGGCAAAAAAACTGGTCCAAGTGGTTGTTGACGACCTGATTTGAGGTGAAGATTCTCCCATACAAAAATGTTTGCAGAGACCGGAACAAGTAATAGTCCGAAGGTGCCAGCTCTAGAGATTTCGGTGGGTGTGGAAGCACATCCCATTCAAGCTGCAAAAGCGATTCATCAAACTTGTTAAGGTCTCAAATTCGATCTGTTAGTACATGAGGAACCCATATGGGCATTTCTATTATGTCGAACAAGACTTTCGTAAACATTCAAAGCGAAAAAAAGTAAAACTAAAAATCAATTTCAATTCGTTGTTTTCTTTATTATATAGCTCTTAGCCAGCACTTTAATTAGTGCTAAAGTGAAGAGCAAGAGTAATCCTGTTTCAAAAATATTGGCAAAATAAGAAGCGATTCGAACGTCAGAAAAACAGAAGTGGTTTTCGAGCCCATCTATATAAAGTCAAATTTTTGCCAAACCTGACACAATTCTTAAGCCCAAATATTTGGAACATCTTTCTAATGAATGGTCCTTTGAAATGTGATTTGTTTGATTTGATAATCTTCTGTACTTTTTTTCAAGAAATATATTTTTATGTGTGTCGATACTTGACACATCGAACGCGACATTTTTTCCATCAAAATATTTAGGTGGTTTCTGTTAAAAGCAAAGCAAAAACTTAGAGTAAATTGCAATCACACAGTTTGTTGTGGTCTCTTATGCATCGTTTTTTAACTCTTTGTAACATTAGAACAGTTTTAGATATCAAAAATCAATGAAATATTAAAAAAACTACCAAAATGAGAAAAGGGGCACTTACGCGGCTGAGCGTTCAAAAATCTCGAAATGGTTTATGTAAAAATGCTAGAATGGCTTACTTTAGTATAATTTAACTGTTTACCTGGCAAAAATATGATGTCTTAGTGTTTTTAACTACTTTTAATTTTTTGGTCTCGGTGGACCTTTCGTTGGAAATGCCCATATGTCAAGCTTCGAAATAAATCCTAGACGTTTCATGTGCCTGTAGACAAATTTAATCTTTCAGCAATCTCACGAGTTGTTATACGATGATTTGCATCGACCAACGACTTTTTTTTATTCACATAGGCTTTAAGAGGCCTTCCAGGACGTGATGCATCCTCAAGATCGAAATTGCCGAAACAAAATTTTGCAAACCAATTTTGGCACTGGCGTTCGGTCAACACATCTTCTCCGTACACATCACATAATTTTCGCCGAAAATGCTGTTTTCGATCTTCCATCTTTAATAAGGCACCAAACGAAAACTATTCCAAAAAATTTAACAAAAATTTTGTATAAACAAGCCTTACTATATCAGCTGTTCAAATATATATCGGTAAAGCGGTTAAATGTAAGGCTGCGAAAAAATTCAATAAGATCAGCTGTTGTCCTCAAACGAATTTACTTTGTGAACGACCCAATAACTACCATTAACATCTGTAGCGCGGCTTTCTGCGTGAAGCTTAAGCTTTTAGGCTGACGCTGATAAGGTGAAAAGCTTAAAGCTTTCGAGGAATCTTCGCCATCTTTTCCAAAGCAATCCTAATCTTAGCACAGTCATTATTTCTCATATCGTATAGTGAAACTTTGATAACTAGGGTATTCACTAGCTTTCGTAAAATGGTAAAGTGTAAATTTACGACACACGAGCTACTGGGCGACTCCTTGTGATTCACTGTAGTAGCTTTCAGGGCTATTTTTGTTTGTAAAAAACCGAACTAATTTTTAACAAAACTGTCACCTTTTTGTATGGCGAAGGCACACTTTACCGGCTGTCTTAAGGAATATTTCATTAAAGGCAGCCTTTATGCCCTAGTGTAATTTGGCTATAGTCCAGATGTTTAGACGAGCTATAATTTGGGTAGCAAAACTTGACAAATAACAACAACAAAATATAAATGCTGTCATAGGGTACAACAAGCTTTGAGTAAGCAAACAATTGACTTGGCCCTTTAAGAAATAGGAAAATTAAAATAATGTTTCGAGTAGGTGATGGCGGCTCTTTAGGTCTTGTTACAGATAGAGTTTTATTGATTGTATTTTTTTATGTTTTTAAATCTTGGGTGTTCATGACCCTTCTTTTCGAATTGATGAAGTACGAATTAGAGGAGTTGGAGCAGCATTGACTCGGCAATGAAATTGGTGTTCCTGAAGGCATCCCCACGTGCTCCAGTGCGCAGCAGCCAGATTGATTGGTTAATGCGACGCAAGGTCGATACATCCTTAATCATCTCGAGCGAGCACTTGACAGAGCGGCATGAACTCAGCTTCTTGCCATTGTTGCGTCCCTTCAACATCAGCGTGCAGGTCAGCCGATACACAATGTGGCACTGGGCCTTGCGAAAACGCTTGGCTTCATAACGTTCTTCCAGCGCTTTGAATTGCCTTCCAGTTTTCTTTTTATAATTTGCAGTTTGCTGGTGTGACCGCATATTTTTAAGACAAAAATTCCCCAATTTTTTTGTTGTTCGCGCTCTGACCTGCAACAACAACTTCATATGTGTCTCTATTCCCTTTCCCCTATGTCTCCCCTATGTCTTTCGCAAACTCGAACACAACAACAAAATGCTTATGCCTACGACCGAACGCGTGTCGCTTTCCGCGGCACACACACACAAAAAACAAAAAAATCGGTTCTCTCTCAATCTCATTTTGTTGTTATTGCTTGAAATATATTTGTTTTATTGGTGTTAGTTTTACGCGCAGCTGGTTTCTGGGCACCCCTGCCCCCTAAGGCATTATAAATGTCATCAAGCTTGTTATGTAGAATCGAAATCCGTTACGGTACTAGCCCCTGGTAAAATTTCAAAGGCTATGTTTCAAATCTGTGCTCAATGGTATTAGGGATGCTAGAAATAGGGTCGATACATCGAGATATCGATTTAAAAAAAAAATATATCATTATCGAATATTTTTGGGCGAAGCGATATATCGGAAAGCAGGTCATATTTTTTAATTTTAAAAGCAAACACATTTAATGAACAAAACAATGAGCAACTATTGGTGCTATGATGATTCTGTGAGCTACATTTAAAAATGTTCAATAATTTACTTTAAAATTTCAACTCAACGAGGATTTCATTTCAAAATCAACACCTTCCCACAATATAATTTTATGAATAAGTTTGAATTTGGCTATAAAGAAAAATTTTATTTATATCTTTGGTTATTTTGCAAGGTTGCAAGAATTCGGATAGGGTTTTTGGGCCCCGTCAAACCATTAATCTTACGAACCGGACCTCCTTTTATTGGCCGGATTAAAATAGATTTTTATTGCTTAGATCAACTAAAAATTATTATCGTCACAGTACTTCATATGAATAGAACATTGCGCTCTGAAAGCAAAAACCTTTTAAAAAACTGTCATATTCATAAATAAAATAAAATTTATGTTATCTCACAACAGGCCGTTAAGGAAGGAACATAAGGAATAATCATTATCATTTCAAAATCATGCCCAAATAATGCCTCAAGCTTTGAACCAGAACCATAGTTTTCATTAGTAACTGGTGCGAACTTCAGAACTTTAGAGGACTTCAATCAAAATATTTGTATTGGCTTGGAGCTTCGAACTCTAGGGGCAGAGCCGAATTATCTTATTTCACCAAATTTATTCAAAGCGCAATAAGTGTGCAGTAATCAAGAATTTCAGAAAATGCTCGAAAATATTTCGACTTTTGCAAAAAGCTATCACCAGTGAAAAGCATTGACGAAAAAAGAGACTTTGGAATATGATTGCAAATGTTATGAACGACTGTTAAAAATTGGGTTAAGTACTCAAAATAATTCTGATTACACTGGTCGACACGGAAATTGATTCAAAGGATATAACTTTTCTCTACACGTAAAAAGGGATTTTTGAGATTTTGCGAATATTTTTCACAAGATCTTGACGTGATGGGCACTTTTGGAGGTAAGATTCGTGTTCAGCGATGCAAATCCTATAAAAATATCCTTTTTCAATCTATGAATCAGAAAAAAGTTGCTTTTTGTTGACCAGTGTTATCAGCTAATGTGACATTAATTTGCGCTAAGAAGCTTTATTATCGATTCCTTTCGTATCGTTCGAGATATATTGATAAGGTTTAAGATGTCATCTGCTTCGGCTCGCCTATGTGATTGAGAAGCTATTCCAGGTACTTGGTTGCGTTGGCTGAAATGTACAATGTTCTTAATGCAACACTGAACTTTTTACAGTGTCACTGCTTGTACCATTTATTGGGTTTTATTAGATCTTTTGATATTGAGATTTAGAGGAATATTTTTGAAAATTCCAAACCATCCTACGAGAAGATGAGAACGACGGGAACAATTGCTGCGAAACCGAGCTGAAACGAAAATAATTTTGTGGCTTAGAAACTGCTTGAACACAAGGTTAAATAAAAATACAGACTCTACTTGAGGCATTAAGGTCATCAAATCGAGAAAATTTCACAGCAACAGCTGAACGATCGTCTTTCCTGCTGAAAAATTGTTAGTATACTTGAGTACAGACTCTACGGGATAGCGTTGAGAAACCTTCACAGAGAAATCTAATTGGCAGAGTATTGCAACACTGGACTGGGCAGTTGAGTAGTGTCGATCAAGTACATTTGATTTTTAACTACAATTAGGGTATACACTAGCTCTTGTTAAATGGTAAAGTGTAAATTTACGACACGCGAGCTACTGGGCGACCCCCTTGTGATTCACTGTAGTAACTTTCAGGGCCAATTTTTGTTTGTAAAAAACCGAACTAATTTTTAACAAAACTGTCACCTTTTTGTATGGCGAAGGCACACTTTACCGGCTGTCTTAAGGAATATTTCATTAAAGGAGCCTTTATGCCCTAGTGTAATTTGGCTATAATCCAGATGTTTAGACGAGCTATTATTTGGGTAGCAAAACTTAACAAATAACAACAACAAAATAATAATGCTAAGTCATAGGGTTAATCAAACTTTGAGTAAGCAAACAATTGACTTGGCCCTTTAAGAAATAGGAAAATTAAAACAATGTTTCGAGTAGGTGATGGCGGCTCTTTAGATCTTGTTACAGAAGATTTACGACCCGAGTTATTATTGATTGTATTTTTTAATGTTTTTAAATCTTGGGTGTTCATGACCCTTCTTTTCGAATTGATGAAGTACGAGTTGGAGGAACCGTTGGAGCAGCATTGACTCGGCAATGAAATTGGTGTTCCTGAGGGCATCCCCACGTGCTCCAGTGCGCAGCAGCCAGATTGATTGGTTAATGCGACGCAAGGTCGATCCATCCTTAATCATCTCGAGCGAGCACTTGACAGAGCGGCAGGAACTCAGCTTCTTGCCATTGTTGCGTCCCTTCAACATCAGCGTGCAGGTCAGCCGATACACAATGTGGCACTGGGCCTTGCGAAAACGCTTGGCGTCATAACGTTCTTCCAGCGCTTTGAATTGCCTTCCAGTTTTCTTTTTATAATTTGCAGTTTGCTGGTGTGACCGCATATTTTTAAGACAAAAATCTCGAAATGGCTCGAAACTAAGTATTTTTAACCGATTCTTTGAAAAATTGTACAACACTTCAAAACATAACACTTTTTTCACATTTACGACTGATTTTTTAAACATACCCTAAGGCATGTTAAATGTCGTAGTTTTTTTCTCAAGTGTTTTGTTGTTGCTTCTTAAACTTTTGGATTTACGCTTTCCCATTTTACGAGGGCCACTTGAAAAGTGTATTATAATTTTGCCCAGAAGTTTGGAATCATCTACGACCACATAAAGTATATATATTCTTGATCAGCATGACGAGCTGAGTGGATTGAGCTTTGTCCGTCCGTCTGTCTGTTTTTCGTAAACTAGTGCCAGAGTTTTGAAGCTATCGAGCTAAAATTTTGCACAGAGTCATCTTTTAGCTGTACGCTGCACATATGTCGGAACCGCGAAAATCGGATGGTCACTTCTTGAACCTGGCATACAAATTTAATTTTTTTTTAGTTTTTGTATTTAATATCCCGATGACACAAGACATAAAGCTTATAAATTAAGTCTTTGGTCAAAAAATTAAGTCAGTGGACACAAAAGTTTCAAGTGTATTTAAACTTCGGCACAGACGAAGTTAGCTTTGCCTTCTCGTTCCTAACAATTCAGTCATTTTACCGATCGTTTTTAAATTGTTAAAGGAACGATAAAGAGAAATTTTTATGCAACCTTATAAATATTATTAATTTCTAAGAAGTCTTTTAGTGGGATAAAGCTAGTATCTGTTTAGACTAGGAAATACTTCATATTTTCAGAGTGTATCTTTAATTAAGATTTAAAGTAACGAAGAGCTTATAAACTTATATCCATATCTTGTATCTAAGAAAGTTGAAGATGTAGCTTGTAAGAAACACAGTTGCTGGGAGAGATTAGCGAAGTCTCCTGATGATGGGTCCAGAAGACCCTTGAAATAGCTATGCAAACAGCTTGCTCTTTGTCGTATTTTGAACTTTGTTCGATAAATATCAAATACGGGTCATTAAAAACCAGTATACCGATGGTAATTGCACTTCCAATTGCTACCAAGTCAAATTGCAATTTCAATTATCAGATAAATGCAATTGATTAAGCATAACGATCGTTTCCCTTGCATACGATCGAATCGAATGTGGCATGGCCAATTGGTTTAGACTCTGACTAGGCCCAGACTGAGCACTTTGTGGCGGCAGTGTTTATTTGAAAATGTATCTTGCACCCGAGTGCTCGGCAGTTGCATTTGCATAGGCGGCTTGAAGTAAGAGTACTCCCTACTCCCTGCCATCGTCGGCACACTCATAACTCGTCGTGGGCTTGCGTGCTTCTGGAATACATAAAACGGATTGAGGCCGGTAAATGTGGAGGAAAAAAATTTTTTAAAACAAACAAAAACAACAACCTAATAGAGCCTTAACAGGGCATTGGCTGAAGTATGGGGAATGGCAGCGTTTCGAACTGCAGCCCCAAGGTGAGGAGGTGAGTAAACAAAAATGAAGAATGTCCGCTGATTGATATTATCCGGTGCTCAGTTGTGCCGGCTTGGTAATTGAGTAATGCATTTCCATTTCGTGTTTCCGTTGCGGCCATATTTCACTCAAATGCTTGTGGCTAGAGGAGTGCACGTAGTATTTTTCTCGAATCGCAGTGGTGTGACATTCCAACATTACCAAAGGCGGCCATAAATATAAAAGGAAATGATAGGAGAAGCTATGATTTTCCATTCTGCCAAATCGATACCCATTTGTACAACTAAAAAAAATTATTTAATTTACCTAAAAGCTTTTCACATTTGCAGCTGCTGCTTGGTTTTCCTTGTTTTCGGTGCATTTTCAATTTTTTTTTTGTTGACAAAATTAAACATTTGTAAGGCAACGCAGCGTAGGGAAGTAGGAACGGAAAATGGAAAAACTTAAAATATATTTTCCGCAGTCAGCAGTGGATGTATGTGTGTTTGTGTGTGCTTGAATGTCTACACTCAGAAAAAATACGCTAACCGTTTTGTACTTTCAATTTCAAAAAGTTTTGATCTTGGATGAACTGAAATCAAGAATGAATCATTCTTAAATTTAAGAACTAACGTTTATGTTGTTTAAATAAGTAAACCAATTCTAGCATTGCGAGTTTTCCATATTTAAAAGAAGTCAACAAATTTTAGACAATGCGTTGGGAATTTAAGTACACAAACTCTTGAACCGAGTGATGGAGAATAACGTTGCTTCTGCATTGGGTTATGCAACTGTAAGTCAGAATATCCCAATTCATATAATTCCCAACTGATTTAATCGCTAGGTAGTAGAAGTGATGGTAGATTTCGGACGTTTTGTTAGAGGTTGTGGTTCTTTATTCGATCTATTGATTTAATACAATGATCCGTTTTTAAGCTCAAATCAGAATTAAGTTATCAATAGTAATCGTTCTTGATATCAGTACTTTATACTTGGATTAAGAATTTTCGAAATTTCTTTACCATTTTGATTATACAACGAATAATATTAAATAAAAATTCTTATTGATCCTCAAATTGCTTAAAATTCTCACAATGGACTCCGAAATGGTCTAGAAACAAATAATTCAGTATTACAAAATTTTTTACTTCAAAAGAGGATTTGATTCTTCAATAAAGTGTTTTCGGGAGAAATGTTCTATTAATAATCAAGTATTTAGGGAAGGAAAGTTGTTCTTCCTGTGAGAGATTTGTATATCAATTAGGCAGGGATGCAAGCGGTTTCTGAACCGAACCGAACTAAACCGTACCGAACCGCCAATTTTTGTTTTGAAACAGAACAGCTAACCATACCTGCATTCTTACGAAATTAAGTTCGGTTCGGAAATTTTGGGGTTCGCGAACCGGACCATGAACCAGGCGAATTATATATTTGACTCTTCAAAACTAAGCCCGAACCGGGGCACTTTCTAGAAAAATGGGGTTCGGTTCACAAATTTAGGTAATTTTTTTTACATCCAGAGATACTGGAAATCTGGAGATTTTAGTATAAACGATTGCAATTCTAACTTAATGTGGCTGATTTTTTATGTTAAGTGACAATATAACGTATGATTATAAGGAAAGAAACCATTTGAACGAAATCTACTTGGTTTTGAAAAGGCGGTATGGATGACAAGATTCACATTTACACTGCCGATAAAAGATGTCCACGTCCAACATACGAGTCTAAAGCTGATTGCTATCATTTAAGAAGAGCTGCAATCCTACCACTTTTCTTTAGGTCGGATAAATACAATTAATATTGCTTATAGCAAAATTGATAAGCCCAGTGATAGAGTGTGTGACACAATGGATATCAACTTACAAATTGTGCAAACGATTACTAACTCTTGTAAGATTTTTCATTTAAGGTTCTCTTTAAGAGCTCCATATAAAATCGTTAGAATGGAACGTCGTTAAAAGTTTCTCGCTGCAGACAATTTCTAAAACTTCTTTAAAGCTACGGGATTCACACTTACTACCAAGCGATTGACTATAAACGACTCAACTTCTGATTAAGAAGGAGAGAAGTGAATAAAATCGATGCAAAGCACAAATCAAATATAAAATGTGTGAATGGTGTTATACATTCCGTCGAAATCGTCCCAGAAAACTGTCGTTACATACTTTGAAAAGGTTATACTAGCTGTTCCAGCAACTCATTTTTAAGTTGAACGAGCATTTTCAAAACTTTAGTTTAATCCTTCAATTTAAGAGCTAGTTTGGATGAACTGTTCCTGGAAGATATAATGCTTATTAACATAAACTAAGCAGTCCCTAAAAATGTCAGATAATGGATCGGTATCAGTTTTTATTTTCCGACTTGGGGGTGGATTTCACAAACTGGAAAATATTTGACCTATTTTTATCCCCCGTAGAGAACTCAAGCCGTATCTTACATACATCGGCTCAAAGTCCCACCTGACTGGTGGTGGAATTTTGAGAATTTGACCTTCAAACTTCATTTGACATATTGGGACATTTTAAGCCAACTCTCCAATCATTCCTCAAAGTTTTATTGCAATCGGATGAACGCTATAATTTTCCGCCCATTTCTTTAACATAAAAACCTTCCCGGGGACGCTTGCCATTCCACAATGTCTTACCGAAATTACGAATTTTGCAAATATCACGGATTTTAGACCATTTCCCACCGATTTCTTCAACTAAGAAACCTTTCCGGGCAATCGCTTAAGCAATCCACAAAGTTTCGCCGATATAAAAAATTTTGCAAATATCGCGGTTTTTTGACCATTTCTTCGACTCCTGGGCTTTTGTCCAACCAATACCCAAAGTTTCATTGCAATCGAAAGAACGGTATAATTTTCGAAAATTTCGCGGTTTCTTGACTTTCTTGTTACTTCTTCCTATCCTTCTATTCCTTCACCTTCCTTCCTCTTTTGGAATCGAATTTGTCCACTTGCACTGCCATCTACCATCGGTATCTACCATCGGTAATGGCCATCTACATACACAATTGCGGGCGAAATCTCGGGTATAACTTCAACCTATACAAAAGTTTGCAGCGAATTTTCCTCATTTCCACCTCTTTGTACCTCAATGTCTGCCCTACCTTTATGAAATCGCCTTTAAATGTCTTTGGCTAAAAATGAAGCACATCATCGTTCATTAGAATCTATAATATAATTATAATTTATAATAATTTTCTGATACTTGGTCAGCGATCAAGTTTTCTGCTGAACACGATCATTGTATAGCAGGCAGCGCCAAGCAGGCAAGTTAAAAATTGCCTCGTCATCTCACTTACGACAGCCGAGCTCGAAACGAAAACAACAACAAATCTATTGCGTATCGGGGCGACCGAGACGACTGCAAAAACAAATACATACATGCAGTGTGTGTCTGGTTGGCCCACTGGAGCCTCGACAAAATCTGTGGTTTTTTCTGTTGTTGTTGGACTGCTCTGAAAATCAAATATAGTGCCCACCAATGATATAGATTATCAACATATTAATAAATCGGATGTCAAACTTTTTTTTTTTTTTTGATCAAGCGAACCAAGGTTCAAACCAAAACCTTGGATTCAGGTGTTTCAGGAATCGGTCCGCGAACCGAACCTTGGGCTTCACATGCAGAATATCAGAGGTTTGCAGCCGTAATAAGGATGTTAAATTGGGGTGCTTTTTACCACTCTTATAGTCTAAGATAATAAAACCAACTCAAATAATTATATTTAATAAGTAAATTAAATGGAAGCAAAGTTTTTGTATGGACCCACAAAACTTCAAACTAGAGATTTAAACAATCCTTTAACAATTTTTCATACCTGAAACAAGACATTTTTCTATAGGGATTCTCTGATGTCCTACAATACATTGTTTCCAGACTATCCGGCTCGAAGGACCATGTTGTACTTTAATGTTCGTTCCTTAACGTTGGTTAAAAAAAGCCACCGTTTGCCCAGCTATAAAAACCATGTTATGAACTGAACCGAACTGGAGGTAAAAAATGTTTGTAAGCCACCGATCCGAACCAATTTGATTTCCTGAGCATCTCTGCATTTAAGTATTTCTTTTTTACGGTACTATTGTCACCGACTAAACCAGAATTAAGTGCAGAGCTTTACTCATTGTTTTCTGAATGTTCAAATATAAGGTGTCAAAGTTCTGAACATATTGCGAAATGTTCTTAATAGATACCCGAATTGAGAATGTTTTAATTGAAACAATTATTTTCGCAACCATTTTCAAAATACGAACTTTATTCCACTGAAACATATGTGTATGTACATTTGTCCGAATACACATTTTTACATAAGACATTCCATATTTCTACAACCCGAAAATATGTTGCCATTCGACCCGAACATCAAGTTCTTGTCATTCACATTTCGGTTTAGAATATATATTTGCTGTGGAATCATCAAGTTTGTTTCACCTTCAATCGCTTGATTTGATTTTTCTGAGTGTACGTCTTGGTTTCTGTATCTGACAAATGTCTAAAAACAATTTTACTTTAGTTTTTGTTTCTGTTGGTGGTAATGTGCTTGCTTTTGATGTTGTTGTTCTTGCTGCTTGTTTTATATTCTTTGATTCTGGTTGGGTTTCCATTTTTCTCATTGCCAACAGCAACAACAACAAGAGCAATAACAGCAGCAGCACTATTATCATCCTCATCATCATCATCATCGTTGTGGGCCTGGTCGCCCATTGTATTGCCAATTTCTGTTCGTTTCCTTTCATACCCTCTTCTCTCATTTTCTCTTTCACTATAAGTTTAACACGTATATTTCGTGTGTATATAGATATGTAGGTATGTACTTTACTTCTCATTCATTCTCGACTCGTACTCGACTCATTCGCATTTTCGTTTCGCATCATAATTTTCTTTTCCACGACAACAAACGGCAACAGCATTGAAAATCACGTTCCTTGGGTTTCAATTTAGAAAATAAATAAAAAAAATAGAAAAGGAACTACAAATTCTTTAGTTGAAGCTCAGGCTTTAGTTTTTGGCAGTCAACAAACTTTTAAAATCTTCCGCAAATAAACTATGCCCCAATTTAGCCAGGGGAGGACATTAAATGGGAAGGAACAGAAATACAGTTCCATTCACTGTCGATTTCTTTAATTGATCATTAAACTTAATGAAGCAACTATTGTAAATTGGTCATCAAAAATGTTACTCATTAGGTATTCAAACTATTCCCTGATAAGGCAAACGATTTTAGATCCTTTTAAAAAAGTCGTATTAAAAACAAAAAAGAAAGTCGGTCAAGCCCGACTATAACAAACTCTGTACCTGTGAAGTGCTGCCCATCACTGCTGCTAATTGTTTATTTACCTTATAACTCGACTATCGTTCATCCGATCATCATATCCTGATTACTAAATATTTCCAAAAGGAACGAACCTTCTACCTATAAAACTTTGGGAGATATGATGTTTTTTCCAATTAGCGGGGGCGGTAGGGGGCGTGTCAAAAATTTAAAATAAACTTGATCTGCCTGCAAGTATAAAAAGTTTTTGCCCCACACATGTCAAAACTCTATTTCTTGCCATTTCTGAAATCTGTTTGCTCCTACGGACAGACGGACACTTTTGCACAAACTTAATACACTCTGTGTACCTCTGGTACAGAGTAAAGACTGCCCTCAATTAGTTAACTTTGACAAATAAAAGCGTGCCGAATGGAACGAATTTAAAATTCATAAAAAATTGTCAAAACTTGATAAAGGAAATGTTTTATCTAATAATATTAGTAAATTTGGTACCTTTCGAGTCTTCGGTTTCTTAGCATTTGTCTAAAATTTAACAAACCAGTTGAGCGGAAATTAAATGGAGCGAAAATTATGCGGCCAAAAGGAAGCTTTAAGTTCAATTTGGCTTATCAGCGGGGAATGAGCTTAGCATAAAAGCAAGTGAGGCAGCTGCAGCAGAGCGCAATGTTGCGTTGCAATGACGAAGGCAACCGCCTCGCTCTCACTTGCGCTATGAAATGTCGTTGCCATAATCTCATAGAGCTGACGTCGCCATGATATGGCCAGCGTTGCATACACTTCAGCAGCAGCAGCAGCCATCGTGACTGCACACAGCCACACACACACATAACCACATTCTCGATATCAGCAGACCACATGTGCGAGGTTCTTTGCCTTGCAGCTCGTTTGCCATATGGCTGGCATTGCTCTCTCCCAGCCCAACAACAAATCCATGGCAAACTTTTAAAGTGGCATTAATTTTTGTATACGTATGAGAATTTTCATCAGGGAAAAAGTGGGCGATTGCCTGGACTGAGTTGGGCTGCGTCTGTCTGAGGCGCAGTGCGAAAACTCGCACATGCGCCATGGCACCAAAAAATGAAATTTATATACCAAGACGAAGGAAGGAATCTATAAATTATTACTCTAGTTTGGATATGGGAACTTAAACTCTACTTAATGACGCTGCATCATATGCCACATAGCAAATTTTAGCTTACTGTTGAGGATCCACATTTCAACGTGCTTTCAAAAAATGTAAAAAAAAGTTTTTCTGGAATTGTTGATTGGATCAGTGACATCTATATAAGCGATAGGCACACATGTTATTTTTCTCAAAACGAAATCAAATGTTAATATTATTAAGATATAAACAAATTGACTCTGTAAAGCAATAGACGCCAATCAGGAAAAAAAATGAGTGCAAACTTCAGTTCGTTAAAATTTTTTTGTTATAAGGTTGATTCAATATTTTAATTTATACGGGTCTGTTCCGAATTCCGAGTAGAGTTTCGTGTAAACGTTGATTTTCCTAGTTTAAAGTTCACAATTTAATATGAAAAGTAAGAAGAAAGTCTATGGTTACTAGATGAGGTCGTCTCCTTTCAATCGAATTGAATCCACTTGGCATTAAGCAATCGGTTTCAACTGCTTAGGCAGTTTGGATTTTCCCCAAACCTGATCTAGTAACCGTTGATATGCTTGTCACCTTCCATATAACATGGTACTCTTTTACTCTGATCTTATAGATAGTAGAGAATAACAATTACTTTACTTTACTTTAAAAAAAGATATTCTGAATAATATATTGAACCTGTCAAGCGGTGTTCGAGGGATATGTAAAATAACAAGTGCATCGTGGCCGGAGTGGCTCAGCGGTATTGCGCGACGCGCAGGTCGTTTCGAACATCTAATGAAAAGTTTTTTTCTTTGAATAAAACTTTACACCCGGCCACACCTCTTGCTGTTGGCGCCAGCATGCAGTAATTAGCCATGAAAAGCCCTCCAAAACTACTCGGCGTTAAACTGTAGTCCCTGCTAAAATTAGAAGCGCACGCAGTTGCCGGGTTGTCACTGACAACCGATTTTACACATCGTTGCCATCAGGATGAATCAGATTTTGAACATACTACCTAATAGCCTTGTTTCACTGCTACATATATGTATGTACATCATCGTGATGTACATATTTTTACACAAGATCTTCTATATGAAAAAAAAAGTTTTAAATTGGTGTTCATTTGTTAATGTTGTTGGTATTCCCTTCAAACGAACTGAGTACAAAGTAGAATTTAATTATAAGTTATAGCATATTTCACACTATTTCGAAATGTACATATATATTTTCTGAGCGTTTCCATATGATATGTACATTTTTGTGTACATGTGAATGGCAACTGTCAATTTGAATTTTAGTTTATTATGAATTACATCTTTGCACTAAGTTCTAGGGAGCTCAGAACAATTAATGCAGTTGCATTTATTATGAGACATTATTTTATAATTATTGCTTAAATACTTGCTTAAATAAAATTGACAAAAAATTGTCAAGCGATTATTTATCTTTTGATTTGTGTTTGCCAAATGAATAAAAAAAAATTCCTAAAAACTCAAGAATAAATAAAAAAAATAATTTACTAGCTTCAACGTTGTAATTTACATTTTATTTTATAGTTTCAACATTTCCGACTCAAATTCTATATTGGCATTCTCCATGCGCTCCGTAATCTTCAAGCGAGCAGTCGGTTACTCGATTGTCTGTCCCCGATTGCCTTCCGTCCCGCTCTGGTGTGTGGCCAGCCACCATAGCCTTTACAAACAGTGTCATCTCGGCCTGGTCCATGATGGCTGCACTGACTCTTACGGCTCTCATTTTCATAGCGCACCGTCTGAAACACCTTGCGTTTTTAGTTCAGACCTGTATAAAAAAATCCGTACTTATCTTGTATTTGCTCGTCAAATGTCCAAATTTTAGGCGAACGTCTTTCCATTCAACCAATTTGACAACCATTCTTGCAAATTAATTGGTGTCCCGCTACAAAATTCTCCTCCCACAGATCTATTAGCATGACTTCATGACTTGACTTACGTTTTGGGGACATCTGAAATCAAATTGATTAATATTAAATAAAATATGACGGTCGCGCTTATCTGCAATTATCAATTCAAATTCATTTTAAATCAGGGTTGGCTTTTTGTGACATCGATAACATCTGGGTTGATTTTTTTGTATCATCAATAACAAATAATCTAGAATTTTGTTTTACAACACTGTTATCACTCGAATGGACATATTTAAATGTACATTTTTTTCTATGGAAAAAATGTTGCATATTTTGGATATGTGATAAAATGTGAAAATATGTACATATTTGCTATAGTGGAAATAGGCTATTACATCTTTGCACTTAAGTTCTAGGGAGCTCAGAACAATTAATGCAGTTGCATTTATTATGAGACATTATTTTATAATTATTGCTTAAATACTTGCTTAAATAAATTGACAATAGAAATTTATTTATCTTTTATTTGTGAAGTTTGCCAAATGAAGTTAAAGAAAAAATTCCTAAAAACTCAATAATAAATAAAAAAATAATTTACTAGCTTCAACGTTGTAATTTACATTTTATTTTATAGTTTCAACATTTCCGAATCAAATTCTATATTGGCATTCTCCATGCGCGCCGTAATCTTCAAGCGAGCAGACGATTGTCGGTCGATTGCCTCCGTCCGCTCTGTTGTGGCAGCCACCATAGCCTTTACAAACAGTGTCATCTCGGCCTGGTCCATGATGGCTGCACTGACTTTACGGCTCTCATTTTCATAGCGCACCGTCTGAAACACCTTGGGTTTTTAGTTCAGACCTGTATAAAAAAATCCGTACTTATCTTGTATTTGCTCGTCAAATGTCCAAATTTTAGGCGAACGTCTTTCCATTCAACCAATTTGACAACCATTCTTGCAAATTAAGTGGTGTCCCGCTACAAAATTCTCCTCCCACAGATCTATTAGCATGACTTCATGACTTGACTTACGTTTTGGGGACATCTGAAATCAAATTCATTTTAAATCAGGGTTGGCTTTTTGTGACATCGATAACATCTGGGTTGATTTTTTGTATCATCAATAACAAATAATCTAGAATTTTGTTTTATAACACTGTTATCACTGTGGCGAATAGACAAATATATTAAATATGTACATTTTTGCTATAGTGGAAATAGGCTATTACTCAATATCAACAAAAAGTACTTAGTGATTGATCGATATGTCGATAATTCCACAATTGTCATTACCATAGCAGTGGACGTATATCTATCGATAGGGCAAAGCAACACTAGAGTGTTTTTTTTCTATTATGCAGGAAAGAATTTATTAACTTTTAATACATTTGTGAAAAATGTGATTGGTCGTAGTTACACACCAATCGAATGAGTGGCTACAAAGATATAATGGAAAATCAATATAATGGAAAAAACAACTTAAATCTTGAAAGGTTCAAATTAAACTTAATTAAAAAAACAAAAACAGTATACTTCAAGCAATTAAACCTTTAAACTTCAGGACCAATCACATTTTTTACCAATTCATTAAAAGTTAAGAATTGCTCTCGTGAAAAGAGAACACACTTGCGCTGATTTCCCTTATTGTCAGATATTTCATTGGTCTAAAAAGAATTCACAGTCCGCGTATACAAAATTTTCAACATTAAAAAAACAGTTTATTTAGGGCTGTTCCGAATTCCGAACATTTTCAAAAAGCAAAAACGAAACGAATAGCTATTGTCTGTTGCCAATTCCGAACGAGTTAACTTTTTGAACTCGGTTACGAAATCGGTTTCCTTAATAGCTGACTGTCTGGCCGGCGCACGTGCTTGTGTATATCGACAGCAGCCAGTGTTGTCACCATATCTATAATTTAAATACTCAAAACACTTTTTTACTCTTAAAAGCCATTAATTTTCATATAAAAATAAGAAAGAAAGTCGGTCAAGCCCGACTTTAACATACTCTTTATCTGTGAAGTGCTGCCTATCACCGTTGCGACCGGTGCTGCCCATAATTGTTTGCTTTCCTTATAACTCGACAACCGTTCATCCGATCTTACTTTAGCGGTTCGATAAATAATCCTGATTACTAAATATGTCCAGAAGGAACGAACCTTCTATCTATAAAACTTTGGGAGATATTACGCTTTTTCCAATTTGCGGGGGCGGGAGGGGGCGTGGCAAAAATTGAAAATAAACTTGATCTGTCTGCAAGTATAAGAAGCATAAGTCCCATACATGTCAAACCTCTATCTCTTACCATTTCTGAGATCTGTGCATTCATACGGATAGACAGACGGACAGATAGACGGACATGGCTATATCGACTCGGCTGTTGATGGTGATCAAGAATATATATACTTTATGGGGTCGGAGATGCATCCTTCTGGCTGTTACATACTTTTGCACAAACTTATTATACTCTATGTACCTTTGGTACAGAGTATAAATATTTAAATGTTAAATTTGAAAATGTCATATCAAATATGGTTAACCATATGCTAAATAGAATAGAAAAAGAATACATTAATTCATATGAAGCAACCCTAGCAGCTTTCTATTAAAGGTTGAAATCGCAAAAAAAAATTAAAGTGGACTTCTGAACAGCTCGGTTTGGTGTCAGCCGCTCTTGTCGATTTGCGTAATTCGGAACAGCAAACAACTCGAAACTTAATAAAGCTCTAGAAGTTGGCCGCATTCCCTCATATTCGTTTCGCAACACTACTGTTTCCACAGAAGTTAACGGAAACCTTTAACGAGATGTTTGAGTCAAGGAGGCTTTCGGACAGCTTCCGAAAGGGCATAATATTCCTCATTTTTAAAAAGGCTGGTCACTTTCCAAAACTCAATCGCCAAGGATTTCAGATGAATACATTCTTACAGATCCTACCTAGATAGCGGAAGGAAACTGTATGTTTTTCATCGATTTTAGTGCGGCTGTCGACCTTATAGACACAAAAGCACTTATGTTTAAACTGAGCAGACTGGGCATCTCGCAAACGATGTTGCAGTATAGAACGGGGACTCCTTATTGAGGTGGTTTCCCACAGAGTCTGGAGTCAAGCAAGGATGCCTTTTGAGTCCAGTCCTCTTCTCCTTATATCTAAATGATTTGGAAGACTACCTTCAGCAGGGAATTTTGTTAGACGGTAGCGAATTAAAAGCCCTTCTGAATGCAGATGACATTGTGCCTTCGCGGAACCTCCTCTATGCTATGCAATACTCTTAAGGCGCATTGTAACAGGTATACTGTAAGCTCTGGGGACTTCGAATAAAATCCGATCAATCCAAAATCTTGACATTCAAAAAGCACTGGAGGAGCCTGAAAAGAAAAGCAGAAGCGAAAGCGAAAACAGCTATCAATTGCACCTGGAAGTGCCTTTTCAGCAAACAAGAAGTGCCCACAAGCACCAAGTACAAATTATTTTTCGCTGCGGTAAGGTCGATCATGTTCTACGGAGCCGGAGTTTATTTTATATGAAATTAATTATAATAACCACAACCATTTTTAATTACAGTTCATGTCATAATTCATTCGAATTTTTACAACTCACTTAGACAATATTCATTGAAGCCGCCCATTAACTTCTACAATAAATATTAATCATTATATTTTAACAATTAGTTCATAGCATGGAGTCGCTGGTTGATGGAATGCAACTTGTTTGCTTTTTATACTCAGTACTTAAGGTACATTGGGTATATTCCGATTGTGCAAATATATGTTACAATGAATGAATACTTTTCATCAGCATCAACAGACGAGTCGATATAGCCATGAGCGTCTGTCCATATGAGCAAACAGATCGTAAGAGATAGAGGTTCGACATGTATGGGGTAGTCGAGTTGTGAGCAAAAGAAAGTTTGCAGTAACAGCGCAACTTCTGCAACAAAAGATTTACATACTCGTTGATACTGAGTATGTCGCTGTCGGGTTTGACCGACTTTCTTACTTGTTATTTGTGTACACATGGCAAATAAAATATTTAAAATTATTGCAAGCAACTTGTTTCCAGGGAAGAGTAGGGAATTTGTTTAAGCTCCTGCTCAGCAGCTTTGGGTAAATTGGAATTTATGCACAAAGCTGTATTCTGACTCACAACCTGTTTTGCATCAGCAGAATGTACAATGGAAGCGCAGTTTCAACTGGAATTAAGTAATTTTAAATAAAATTATAATTAATTCATTAAGAGTTGAGGAAACTGCGCGTGTGTGTGTATGAGTTTATGCATGTGCATCTGTTACTCTCGGTTCGTTGATCCAAGGCAAATGGTCGCCATGCGCCATCAAGTGCCGCATACGCATTTGGTTGCAATAATTTTTACGACTTGCAATTTGCAGGCTCAACATTTAGTTGGCCAGTTGGGAACTATATAAAATGCATTTCCACAAAACAGAGAGTATTCAATTGACCCAACAAAATGTGCATTTAAAACACTGCAGCTGAGGCAAATATTTGTGTTGTCTGACAGCATGTGGCCGTTTCTAACCCGTTCGCTTAAAAACCCAAAAACGGGACAAAATTTTCAATTTTTATGGCTGTCATAAATGGTGGCTATGTCACTTTCACTTTTCTGTTTCTGCCAACGATGACAAACGGCAGCGAGAAGGTTTCCTGGAATATTAGAGACGCTTCATATTTTGACCAAACTCTCTGCACGGTTTTTTGTTTACTATATTTTTTTTGGGTAATTGCATTCAGAGCGTAGCAAGCATTAGGAACTCAAACCCTTTGATGGATGGGTCGGTTGCTCGGGTATGCGCCTGCTGAGCGCAGCCAGAATCATTGGTAGGACGTTCCATTTTTATCAGCAGGCGGCACCGAATGAGTAAGAGATACACTACGAGAAACTAGAGGGTATTTACTAGTCCCGATAAGCTGATGAATAATAAATTAATAATTTCACAACATTTTTTATTTCTTTTCCAATTGTTGTAAAGTGATAAATGCTGCGTGGCCCTTTTAAGTGTGTTAAAAACTGCGAAGGTCTTAAAGTTCTCAGTTTCAGAAAGTCGTCTTAACATAGGTCTTGGTTGAGCGGTTCAGATTACTGCTCAGAAATCCATATAAGCATTGAAATACGAAATACAAATTACATCGATTGTTGATTTGGAGCAATGTTTCTCTTGATAAAAACTATTTGTCAAACAACAACAACCACAAGAAAGAGATTGAGATATTCCTGTTATTGCTGAATGCTGTGTGTTTCAATTTGTATGCTCAACTTGTATTTCGGGGACTTACAAAAACAAACGAGGACCTTGGAACTAGTCTGTATTCATTTGTAATTTTAAATCATTTTCAAATATTTCATATATTAAACTATTTCTTTCAAAAACAAAGCTTTCAAAACACTCAAAGAGCGGCCTTAACTTTGCCCTTTCGTACCAAAAACGGATTCAAAAACATTTTCTTGAAGTGAAAATTTACACTTTAATTGCTTGTTCATGAATTTCATTTGACACCTCCAACAAATGCAGGAAATTTCTTTGAAATCTTCAACAAAATTTCTTCTCTTTTTCTTTTCTTCTATCTTTTGACTATGCATAAATACATCGAAACTCAAGTAAATACAACAAATCAATGCTAAGAGTGCGAGCATAGCAAATGTTGAGCAACTTTTTCTCTTGGGGGCTGCTAATCTTCTGAAAATGGAAAATATTAATGAGGAAAAGTTGTACTGCCCCGTTGTGGCGGTGGAGTGGGTGGGTGGAGAGAACTTTATGGAATTTCTATACGCGTAGCTAGTTTTGCTTTCACTTTGATATGGACATGTTTGTGTCATTTACAAGTCGCTGCCAATCAATTTGAGGGCCCGCAGACTCTGTGGCTCATTATGAAAATGAAAGCAATTTGGCCGACTGCCTAACTAGAATTTATGCACACGAGCATAATCCATTGGGGAATGCGAGATCGAGTGGTTCTGTGTGCGTGTGTGTGTGTGTATGTCCATCAAACAACGAACTAAAAAGTTTTGCAGAAAGCAAGAGATACATATGAGAAAAAATGATGACGACGTTGATGGGCAGACGACAAGGATGAGGTTGGGCACTTTTTTGTTTTAGCTGGGATGGGCGGCAAAACAAACAAATAGACACACATGGGTAGACGACCACTCGAGGGACCGGGCTACTGTGCGAGAAAAATGGCCAACGGATGGCTGGCTGGTTGGTAAAGGGCATAAAAGCGAGCGAGTGTCGACATAATCGAATGAGCGACGGGTAATGGTGCGCAAGAAGGGACTCACAACTGGACCCCATGGAATATGGATGCATCATTCGCGCACTTTTCATATCAATATACTCTCCCGATTCCCATGTACTCACTATATGTTTATTCCGCAAACAAGAAAGCGCACTTTCCACTTTCGCCAGCAGCCGCCACTTGAATGGGTTGGGACCAAAATAAATTGAAATAAAATGATAAGCGTGAAATAATAATGGAGAGCGTGTTCCGGCATAAATCGATGTTTTTTATGCAAAAAAAAGAAGAAAACCAACATTCAAATCCTTCCATCCATGGGATAATTGAATGAAAAGGGTTCAGCAATTTGTACACTTCATGTAATCGTCTGTGAAACACTGTGTGGTTACAGAACCCAGGCGGCAAATGGTGCGACTCGTATACTCAGGACTTTTCAATCGTAAAATTGTTGTTGCATTTGTTGCTCCCATAGATTAGATGACAATTTTGGGGGTTTTCTTAACTTAACAAGCGAACAGGTTCTTCTTCCATTACTCTCTGTTCTTCAGCTGGGGTTGGATTTGATTTGAAATTTCAGAGATCCTTCAACCACTTGACCCATCCGGTCATATTTCCTTAATTTTGTTTAAATCTTGTTAAATTTCTCCTTTGCTTCCCATTTCAATTGCAGTTGAATTCCTTTGATGTCTCCCAACAGCAGCTGCTTCCAGGTAAGTTCACACAATTTCCCCTATATATTCTATATATGAAAAATAAAAGTCTTAATAAATGAGATATGCATAAAACAACATCTGCGAAACAAAACCGAAAAAAACTATCCAATTGAATTGGGAAACAGGTGCAACTGACACACACAGGCCACGCCGAGGCAATTCCTACCAAAAGTTGCCCCTAAAACGCCGTTTTCCATTTTTATTTGCCAACATGATTTTTGCTAAATTACATTCCCAGGGCAACGGCAAACCAGAATACGTATGCGTTTGGCATATGAAATAGTTGAGCTTCACCCCCCACCCTCCGAGTTGTACCTTTATCCATTTATTTTGCACATTCGTCCCAGCCAAATATGAAAAAGGCAAAAGTTGATCAAATAAATGGCGAAATTTCCATATTCCTGCGATAAGAGCAGAAACGTGTAGGCGGCTCAAAGATTTCCATCAATCGACTTTGACTTTGACTAGCCAGGCCAAGTAACAAGTTGTGCGAATCTCTCCGCAAGGGTGGGAGTTCGATATGGTCCCCGGACTGTGCTTGGGTGGCTGTTGCCATGTCAGCCATTAGGGGCGGGGGCTGACTTGGTCGGATGGCGGCAGGTACAACCCTCATCGCTTAGCTAAGTAAATGGGTTGGCTGAGGAACGTGACTTTGCCTTTTGGTTCGATAACGGGAACGAAAAGACTGAAGCTCCAGGTATTACGAGTACAAATGGCGGCACAGTGGAATGTGATACAAATAAAATGGTGTGAAGGTGTTGGATTAAAATTTTGAAATTCGATAATTTAGTTAGGGAATCGGAATTGAAGCCGAAACTACTTTATTCCGAGTACCAATTCCGTGTTCTATTTTATGTCCGGGTCCTGAATCATACCGAAACTGTGGATCCGTTACAATCCGTCTGTGCAAAATTTCAACGGACATACAAAGCTCAAACGACTCAGTAGACATCAAGAATATATTCACTTTATGTGGTTGGAGATGATTCCTTCTATGCATTCCAAACTTCTGGGAAAAATTGTAATACACTTTTCTAGTGTATAAAAATTTCAGAGATATATTAGAAAGACTACTAAACTTGTATCAACAGAGAAAAAAACCATGAAAATATAAGTTCTTTTAGGCTTATATAGCGAGCACAAAAAGTTCCTAAACAAATGCCCAAGCCGTTCATAAAGTGACTACAAAATGTTCACCACATGACACCCACCTTTCACAGCTCAGAAAAAATTGTAATTGCTCTACTTTTGTCAACGTATGGGTTTGATTTCAGTAGATTTAAAACTCAATTTTCTCTAAGTGTAATAAGTTGCCTGGAATCCTTGAGGGCTAGACAATATAATTTAAACTGCGAAGACGTTCCGTAAAAAGATTTCTCGATAAATCTGTAAAAACGAATAGTATTATTTTGTCTTCATGTTCACTTTTGCAAAAGCTTTGGATTTGAGAAATAAAATCTGGTGCAAAACAGGTTTCAGTTCATAATATAGCGGAAGAGGAATTAAGAACAGGACTGATAGTTAAACTTATTCTCGATCAGTTAACGTGTGCTTTTCAAACTCAAAAGTTGTTTTTTCATATTTGATTTATGAAATTTACTCAAAATTTTTTCGGAATCTTAAAAATAAGTATGAAAGAAATATCTTTGGTCAATTGCCGCTTTGATCAAAAAATGACTTTTAGAAAAAAACATTTTGTCTTGGGTTTGTGGCATCAACCAAAAAAAATGTTGTTGCAATGATACGCAGAAATGCAGAAGCAAACGCTCCAAAGAGGTAAAAAAAAAACATTTAAAAAGGCAAACAAAAGAAAAGCTACCAGCAAATCGTGCTCGAAAATAGAAGAAAACAAGCCGGCTGCCGTCAATCAACTTTCACTTTTCATGGAGAATATGAGAAAAATTATTATTTTTTGATTTAAGTTTAAACTTTTAAACATTTTGCTCATTCCACCCCACAAATTGTCGAAATGTCAAAAAGTCACGCGCATTTGCTGAACCAAGTACTGTGTCTTAATGTGGTCGTCAGCAGACCGATCCCCTGATGATTTGGCAAGTTTGGGTACTTCCATAAATTTCCCAGTCTTAAAAGTCATGCGTTCTGGTCCTGTATCTTCGAGAACCCGATTACAAGTGCGCTAATTCAAATTTGGTTGAAAAAAGGATTGCTCCATAACTAGTCCCAAGCACTGGTAGGACTATGCCCACTACTCCGAGCGGAGTGAATTACATACTTATACATCCTGATCCTGCACTTTCGAGGACACATGATGAACCACTTGTGGATAACCAAGGGTTGGCTCCCAGTCAAGTTTCTAATCCTGATATGACAGTTCCCACTGCTCCAAGCTGGATAAGTAATAGTGCCGCTGACAATGAGCGCTTTGTAATGATTCAGCGACTTCGGAAAATAAAAAAATGTAAGTGTTCTCTACACACAGGCCTTTCTTAACATTAATGTTACCAAGACTTCTCTGGATGGTTACTCTGGTCATGGCAATAGTTTTGCTATGCTTTCGAATGATCAAATGGACATGGACGATGATTTGCCCACTGCAGCGGCAGTTGACACGATGTCTCCAACTTTCGTAGATCCATCTACTCCTGATCTTGGCGCTGGTTAAACTCCTTGCCCTTCCGCTCCCCCAGAGGGCAAACAGAACATCTCCGACGTCAAATGTGAAGAGATCTGAACCGCGTCCACCGACTTTCTTTATTAAAAGTGTCACTAGTTTTCGGAAATTGATTGATCTAATTAAGTGGGCTACAAGTGATTTCCGCTTAAAGACTACGGGTCCGTCTTCGGCAATTTCGACCGATGATTCATACTGCAGCTCTATGCTATAGTCATCCGCTTTTGACAAAACTTTGTAGAATAGTGTACAAATTAGATATAAAATAAATATATGCGTAAGGAACGTTTCTATTGAAAACACAAAATTTTTTTCTTTAAGAATCTTTTTTTCGACCGATCGTTCCTATGGGAGCTATATGCTATAGTCATCCAATTTTGAGCAAAATTTGTAGAATTGTGTGGGAGCATAAAAAAAAACATGCTAGTTTTAAAGACATTTCCATTGAAAACAAATAAGTTTTCTAACTAAGACTATTTTTCTGATTCTACTTTTCTATGACAGCTATACTATAGAGATGTCCGATTTCGACCAAATTTGGTGGAATCATGGAAAAGCGTAGTAAAAAGTCTGATAAAAGTCTGATGCCTATTCCATTCATATCATTAAAGTTTTTCTCACTAAAATTAATTTTTCGACCGATCGTTTCTATGGCAGCTGTATGCTATAGTTGTTCGATTCGGGCTAAATCAACTCAGATCGTCATGCTGATCAAGAATATATATACTTTATGTGGTCGGAAATGCTTTCTTCTATGCGTTACAAACATCCGGACAATTTTAATAATATACCCCCTCTTCAAGGGTATAAAACTAATGATGAGCAAAGTTACATGCATTTTTTAACTAAATTACAAAATTAACAGAATGAAAAAATATTAATTTTTGTCGAAAATATTTTCGAACAACAAAACTATGATCACAACACCCCATCTTTCCTACATAAATAAGTATATGGATTAGTTTTGCTATTTCCCAACTTGACTTATGCTTTTTTTTTTTCGAAGTTGTTAAATGCGGAGTTTTTTCTTTATATAGTGGAGCGCAAGCCTCCATGTCTGATTGGCGACTACAAATTATGCGCGTCCTTTGATGGTACTCAAAATTAGTGCGTCGGTGTCGGTGTAGTGGGCTTGTTACTCGTGCATATCTGTAGTAAAATTGGAGATGGCACCATTGAACATTTTACCGACCTTTTCATATACGTCGAACTATTGCTAAATCGAAATTCTAAGGGGTCTGAGTTAATGGTGGACAAGGGACAAGTTATTCGACTAGATATTGATACCGCCAACACCTACACAGAGAAAAACAATATGTAAAAGCTACACGAAAATGTAGTTTTTCTACACGTTTCACAGGGATGCTCAACCCACTACGTTTGTGTAGCTTTTCTACATGCCACGTTTAGCTTTTCTATCTGCATGCGGCGTGTATCTTTTCTAAGCATCACGTTTAGCTTTCCCATTTCTAAATGCGGCGTGTAGCTTTTCTAAATGAACATTTTGGATTTTCATTTCTAAATGCGGCATGTTGCTTTTCTACACACCACGTTTAGCACATAAAAGAAATCCCACTTTCAACTATACTATTTACACAAGGGAATGTGTGGAAAAGGAGAGTGTGGGGAGGAAGGGACGGAAGGGGCACAAAGAGGGTAGGGTCTTCCTTCCGAAAAACTTACAAAATTTTTTTTTTTTTGTTGTCTTACCTTGTCTTGGATTTGAACTCACAACTTACTTTCCTTGTCTTGGGAACTTAGACACAGTTGTCGGCAGCTTAGCCAATACAACTATTTAAGCACTCGCGCGGCAATACCGCAAATCACAGTTATAAAGGGGAGGCGACAAGCGACGATGAGCTACACGTTTCGGGTAGATTTTCTAAATGTAGCATTTAGTATTCGAAATCCCTAACGTTTGTTTAGAAAACCTACACGGCACGTGTGGAAATCAGTTTCCTAAATGAACAATGCAACTTTTCTGTACTGATTTTGAGCTAAATTTTCGTTTAGAATTTTACCCCGTATAGGTTCAAATCTAAACGTTAATGTGAAAACCTGCACATTTTCGTGTGATTTGAAAGCTTAATGAAAAATGTTGAAATACTTTAAAAAAAACGCAGATTTTCTCTTTTCATGTAGCCTTTGCATTTGTCCACGCAGCATTTAACTTTTCTGCATGCCTCGTTTACCTTTTTTATTTCTACACGTACGTGTAGTTTTTTCTGTAGCTTTCTGTTTTTTTACATTTTCATGTGAGATTTTTCAGGGTGAGCTACGTTTCGTTTAGGATTGTCGTTTCTACACGTGGTGTGTAGCTAATTTTGTTTTCTTTGAGTAATTCGGCCATGTTCCAAATTCCGAGTCAGTTTTCGTGTAAACGTTGCTTTTCCTAAGATAAAGTTCACAATTTAATATCAAAAGTAAGCAAAACGTCTGTGGCTACTAGATCAGGTCTGCTTTTTTTGACGAATTCCGATTTTCGTCAAACCTAATCTAGTAACAGTTGAAATTCTTGTCCCCTTCCATATAACATTGCTAAGTTTAAACTCTACATAATTCGGAGCAGGGCCGATTATTTTTTCCTTAATCAATACAGCCAATAGCTTCACTATCACTGTGGATCCGTCAGAGGCCAAAAATCCAAAATATTAAATTCAAAACTTCGAAACCAAATTGAAGAGTTTCATTTTCCATTCCAATCCCCCCATTTCTAATTAGCGAATAAAAAGCCGTGAAAGAATCGGTTTTATTTTTTCTGTACATATTTTATCAACCCCTTTATTTGCGTTTTCTCGTTCATCAAAGTAATTTTCAGGTAAGCTTTTAGTTGTGATCCGTCCAAAATCCTCCAAAGGGACTTTTTGTGTAGTGTTAGTTAACACTTTAGCTCCTTCAACATGAGCACTGTCCTTCCCAGCAGACAGGTCCTAAGCTCCTTCAGGATTGGGCTGATGGCTGAAAGGTGTGCAATATCCTTTCGTGAACTCAGATTACAGAGACCACACAGCTCATTACCCTCCTGTCTTGACCATATGGCATGTTATTTAGGGACAGCACCTCAGTTCTAGCTGTGGAAATATAAGAGATTGTTAAGGTATCGGATTATTTCTCTAAATACGCATCGTCTCCTAGCCCAGTATCAAGAGCCTTGTACGTGTTTCAAGTGTCACTTGTTCGTTGCGCGTTAAACATACACCTCATGTATTTTGATGCGAATAGCCACCAGCAGTTTCTACTGGCCGTCCTTTCAAGGTTGGGAATTGCGAACGGCTAAGTCTACTCTGGTCAACTTATTCGACTTATTCAATGTTGTTGCTACTACACAGAGAAAAAAAAATGTCAATATCAATTCGATCTGGGCTGGTTAATTTGATATTTGACAAATATCATTAATTTAATATCATTTTGATGCTAAAAAAATGTCAAATTGAAGCTAAATAATATCAATACTACTAAATAATATCATTACTACATTGATCAGAAATTTCATTGAATTGATCTGAAAAATTTCACTTTTATATGAATTTCAGGCCATTTTCAACTTTATCATATCGGCTTTTTAATGATATGAAAAATATAACATTGACCCCAGATAATGCAATTTTTTTTCTGTGTATTTTTGGGTACCTCCCATATGGTACAGTCATTATAATAATAAAATAGTATTAGTAACATAGTTGAAATGGGTCTGCATCGTGTTCAAACAGTTCTCCAAGTGAATGGCATAAGCTGGCGCATCATTTTCTAGAAAAAAAACTTTTGATATAGTTCGGCTCGGCACCTTAAGGGTTACAACTGCGACACATGCAGAGGTTTTTTCCACAAACGCTTTTTTTTTAACGATTTTGAAAGTTACTATCTCACTTGGTTACTTGGCACTTTGTGCCCGAATAAATGCGGTCATACATTCGCATTTGTAGTTTTGTGTTCATCTGAATGTTATTCATGCACTGAGAAATAATATCAAAGAAAACAAGCATAATAGATTGTAGTACATTGAAATAATTGGCCGGGTGGCTCAGCGGCTAGTGTGCGCGACCGCTGTGCATGAGGTCGTGGGTTCGATCCCGGGTTCGATCTAATGAAAAGTTTTTTCTTTGAATAAACTTTACACCCGGCCACACCTCTTTGCTGTTGGCGCCAGCTTTGCAGTAATTAGCCATGAAAAGCTTCTCAAACTGCCGTTCGGATTCGGCGTTAAACTGTAGGTCCCTTTCTCTTGTGCTACACGCACAAGCCAAGAGATTGAGAGAAATAAGATTGAAACTCTCAAATTCAAGAAATTTCATTTTTCTTTTTATCAACTTTTCGAAGTAAAGTTCTCTGTAAAGCTTAAGCTATGAAATCTTATGCCATAAAGTCTCGAGGAAAAATGAAAATCATCAAAAAATCGTACTGTGTTTAAGTCCCAGAGGGGGAGAAGGTTTCTTCCTTCTGGACATATTTAGTAATCAAGATTGTCTACCAATCCATCAAAGGAATGGTAAAGATCGAAGGAATAATAGTCAAGTTATAAGAGAAACAAACAATTTTATGGGCAGCACCGGCCGCAACGACGATGGACAGCACTTCACATACTTTAACACTAACTTTGACAGGTACAGAGCATATCAAAGTCGGGCCTGACCGACTTTCTTTCTTGTTTGTATAGCAACATGAGATTGTTTCATATTACAGTCGAGTATAAACCTAATATGGGTATAAATAATATCGTCCCTTCTGAATTTTAACACCGTCTTGCCTTGGCTTCGAGACTATCAGCCTTATTCCCTTCCGCAAAAGTTTTGTGATTTAGACAACAAATTTTGTCCAAAAACCGGTTTTTTATTACAAAATGTTTGATTAAGTGGAATTGAAAACAGGGTTGTATAATCTTGGTTATAGATTTATTTTTTATCATTGTGGGTGTCTGCCTACTGGATCGATAGTTTGAACTCAAATTTTGCTGACCAGATCGGGGCGGGAGGCGAAAAAAGTATTAATTTTAGGTCAGATGGATTCCGATTCGAATGGTCCGCTTACACTACAACTGTATGAATAGTGACAGACGCCACTTATTAAATAGAACCATCAACGAAAAAACACACTTTTCCATATCATTATTGAAGCCTCGAGGACTGCATAACTAGAACTAGTTTTGTTAATGAATGCCCAATTATAATAATAATAATTTAACTTGAGTATTCATGGTCCAATTAGAAAGACTTGATAAAATCCTGTTACATTAATTAGCTGATAGCAGCAGCGACAACTTTTAGACTTAATATAGTAATTGGCTGACTCACTCATGCGTTAATTAACGCATTGCCTTATGCATGCTGGCGTCTCGGGACTCAGGCCGAGATTTGGGAACTTGTTACATTTTGTGATTTCTTAAAATTCTATTTTTAAATGTTTATCAATAATAAATAGAAAACCTTAAATATTATTAGCTTTTACCCTTTCGCCTTGAAAAGGGTAACTAATAGAAAAGTCCCAGTGTTGACATGTGTTGACTTCCGTATATGTTTATCAACACTCGCACTTTGTGGACTGTTTTTCGGGGCTAAAAGAAATTAATTGCATTTACCGTAAGCATCGCGGCGTGAAAAGAAAACGAAAGCAAAACTCCAGACAAAGTGACAGTGAGTCTCACCGCATCTCATCGAATAGCATGTAAGAAAAAACCTCAAACTTTCTTTAAAATTTTAGATTAGATTTAAATGCTGTGACTTGGCTTATTTTCTCTCAAGCTCTGGGCTTGTGTGCTACTAATTTGCGCACGAGGGAATAGGACCTTCATTAGTGATTGCGAAGTTTTTTAATGACTACTTACTTCAGTTGGCGCCAATAGCTGGTGCAGGTGACCGGAAGTGTAAACATTTTCAACAAAATGCTTTTTTATTATATGCTCCGACACGCGCTGCGCCACAAACGGCCATTTGTGAAATTTTTGATCCAAGTAGAGCTTCAATAATTGAAGCAAGTAAGAAACACTCTGAAATCAAAAAGAAAATTTTTTTAATCAACTTCTACTCGTGTCCAAGATTGCCCATTCTTGAATCAAGATCATTGAACACTGTCAAAAATCAAGAATGTTCGTTTTTGTATCAAGAACTCATCAGGTTCAGGAGCAAGATTGTTCACTCTTAAATCAAGAGCTCCTCAGATTCAAAAACACGAACGCCCATATTCCAATGAAACACCAATTTCAAAGCAGTTGTATTTTTGTAGCTTTGGTTTAAATTTATTTCATCAAACAATTAGTTCCAGCTGATGGCGCTGCCGCTTGGTAGTTTCCACACACACGCTTCTCCCATATAAAACGAAACTGTGAGAGCGGACATGCCCAAAGAATGCATAGGGCAGAGCACTCACTACTACTCACACAGAAAAGCCCATTGAAATTGGGTAAGGCAACAACAAAATGACACAAAATTGTTGTTGGTTAGTTTGCTTGCGCCAATCAACGAAAAGAATTAAACCGGTTTTTGTTCTACGCGACGCACACTGACGAAATCGTTTACATGTGTGTCGTTAGCGCTCTGCAAGTATTCGCTCATTAACTTTCTATCTTCGGTGCAACTACAAGAACAAAACGTAGCCAAAGATCTGGGCATCGCTGGGCATTACCTTACTCTTCTCTTCTAAAAACACTAACCTGAGAACGAGCTTAGCTCTGGCCCTGCCAAATAGAGAGCACTGAAAAGTAGGTCTGTCTTTCTCTGACTCTCAGTGATGATTGACTTCAGCAAGTATTCGGAGTGAATCTGAGAACTGCAACGAGCCGCCACGAGTACAATCGCTCAGCGCTCAAGGCTTCTCAAACTCGAGTGTTGCCCGTTCGGCCGCGAGTCGTCGCAAGCCCCTTCTTGCTAAAATCTAAGTTCTGCTGCGAGCCGTCATGAGAAAAGCTCGTTCAGTACAAATACTCTCGATTGCTCGTAGCCTCAGCCGTGAGTCACCGCGAGTACTTGTTGCCGAAGTCAAAGATATGCTGCGAGCTGTTACGCTTCAACTCTTGTGCACAAAAAAAAAAAATATTTTTTGCATTTGTGTTTTGCATACGCCTTCTCTTTTCTTCTTGAGGCATGTTGTTGTTTGAAGATGTCAAAACACAACAAATGGCATAAGAGGCTTGTCGAAGCTCGACGACAACTAGCAAAGTACGTGCGAGTAAATTCTGTTGAGAGTGCGAGTGAGCATGAGTAGAGTGTCAAAAAGGCTTGGCCATTGCTGGCAAACGGCTTATTATGGCTAGTGTTATGAAAAACTTGTTCATATTACCACTCGTGCGAAGCTAAGAGCTTGCTCGTTCTGACGCGATCATTTCGAGAGTGTCGAACCAAGGCGACGAGCCCAACCAAGCCAAGTAAACGCACAAGTGTGATCAAACATAAGAGGCTTGTTGCAGTTCGGGCCCCAGGGGCTATGGCTGGCCAGGCCTGGTTTAGCCTGATTTTATGAGGTGGAAATATTTTTAAAATTTTAAAAATTTTTTTTTTTTTTTTTTTCCTCCCCCTATTTTTTTTTTTTTTTTTTTTTTTTTTTTTTTTTCTCCCCCCCCCCCAACCAAACAGAATGTTGAGACTACTTATAATTTGAAACAACCTACACCAAATTGTTTACTTTTTTTGTGTAATAACTTTTTTTTTTTTTTTTGTTTTTTTGTTTTTTTTTTTTTTTTTTTTTTTCCCCGGAATATTGAAAATAGTTTTGTGTTTTAAATATATAATTAATAGTTTATATTGAAAACATTTTAAGCGAAACAAATCCTAAATATATCATCAGATCGTCCAGACTACCATATCTTTTAATATAGCTCAGGAACCCCCACCCGAAGTGAACACGAACCACCTAGCTTGTTAAGTAATATCAAAAGAAATATGGGGTAAACATAATCATCATCTATATTGAGTTACTTAAAAGAATGGTCTTATGAAGGTCTGACAGTTAAAATCATTTCCCACTCTTCCATTATTTTAATATTCACAATAACTGCAGGAATTTGTGCTTATCAGCAGCAAAACTCGAGAATGCATAGGTTATTGTCAAGTAGTCTCTACCAGATTTTTCGCCTTCCACCATCTTCAACTCCAGTTGGTTGCTTATCTGCCTCGATACCAATGGGAATTGGCCTTGAGTGCCGCCTGGCGGCTAAAACGGGAAGCTGCATAGCCAAGAGACTTCCAAACGTCCTGCTGACAAGGCAAGTGTGTGCCTCAAGAGTTCAATTCCAATCAGTATTAGCAGATAAAGATACATTTACCTTCTCCATAGCCGCTAGGTGGCGTTTTGTGCTAGTTCCAGCAGCATTTTATCTGTCTACGGCCAATGGGCTGAGACAAAGCGAGTCGACAATCAGGTTTATCTGTTTGTCGGCCATGTTGAATTTATCTGGCTGGCGAATGTATCTGACAGCTACGCTGTGCACAACACACACCACAATGCGTCCTTTTCCCGCACATGCGCCCAGAGGCGCAGCTAAGCCCGCCTCGACTTATTTCAGGCGTGGCAAACATATTGCTGGCCTGCGTCTACGTCGACAGCGACAGCGCAGCGCACACACACCAGTGCACGCACGCACCCATACAGATGCAGACAATCAGCCCTCGTACCTCGCTATGGCCAGCCATAGCGCGTGGCTACCATTATTTTTTTTGTCATTTCCCATCCGAAGCGGCAGCGACGATGCAGAGCTCGCAGAAATGTGCAATATTTTATTAAGTTTAAATATGTCCGATTGTACAAGTTTCAAATTCTTTAGTTTATTAATTTCAAAGTTTATAATTTTCTACGTTATGCTAATGGACTTTAAAATATGTTTTTTTGACACTGAGAAAATATGTACATGAGAATGCAGTGACCTATCGCATGTTTATGCAATTCATTTGGAGGGAAGATAACGTTTCCGCCGTCTGACTTCTACCACGCACTCAACTCTCTCAGCACCAAACTTTACCTGTGTCATTCTTATTGACTTTCATCGGTCCACGGCACATATGGTCATTCAGCAAAAGCCATCCTCGCATTTTCACATAACCTTAGCTATTTCAAAGTGGTTTTTCGACGTGATTTGGTCTCTGAATTGCAAAATGTGATCACGTCTTTATATAACACGGCTTCCATTGAAACATTGCGTCAAACATATTTCTTTGTGCGAAATACTTTCTTTGGTTGCCGAAATTTTTTAACCACACAGAACTTCCTACTGACTGACTGATTCGGTTGAATACTTCCGCAGAATGTTTCAGCCACCGATTCGACTTACATGTTGACTTTTGAAGCCAAGCAGACCGAGAGTTAATTTAAGATAAGTGGCTCACGCATATCATCAGCCCAGTTCGCGTTTTACAAAACGCCACTACAACTGGCCTAATTTCCAGCGACTGACTTAAATATTTTTGCAGTCTAGCTTCTCAAAAGATTTTGAATGTGTTAACCAACACATCACAAAATCCCAAAGATATTTTGAGTTACCCTAAAAAATATGTTCGTCAATATAAGAGTATAAAGTTAGCAATTTATAAAAATATTGAGCATAATAGTCTCTTAATGAATTACACTAGATTTCAAAGCTAAACAAGTACCAACAAAAGTGTATGCAAAGAAAAAAATGCATATTTTTATACTCTGTACCAAAGGTACACAGAGTATATTAGTTTAGTGCAAAAGTATGTAGCAGGCAGAAGGAAGTATCTCTGACACCATAGAGTATATATATTCTTGATCAGCATTAACAGCCGTGTCGATTTAGCCATGTCCGTCTTTCCATCCGTATCTCCGGCTGTTTTATAGAAAGCAGGTTTGTACCTTCTGGACATATTTAATAATTGGGATTCTTTGTCGATCGGCCAAAGAAATGGTTAAGATCGGATAAAAGATAGTCGAGTTATAAGGAAAAACAATTATAGGCAGCACCGGTCGCTACGGTGATGGGCAGCACTTCAAAGGTAGAGTATATTATAGTCGGGCTTCACCGACTTTCTTACTTGTTTGATGATAACTACAATGGTTTATTCTGGACTCCATTTTGACTAAATAATTCTTATATCAGGTATGCTAACCGGTTCTTGACCGACCAGGTTCAAGCCCGGAACTCCGACATTTTTCCCTATGAACACAACCTAATCCTGTTCTGAACCAAAGATTTCGGTTCCGTTCAACAAAAAATACACATTTAAGATCTAAGTAATTTCCTAGGAATTTATTGTTCTTATCTGATCGCTATGGTGCGAAAGATCCTCAAAATTGCCAGAGTAAAACAATAATTTAAAAATTCTCGATTGAGCTAAAGAGTAAGTGCTGAAGTAAATGTTTTTATACCATTGACTCCAAAGTTTGTTGAATGATTCTCAAATACAAGAGTCTGAACGACACATTAGTAATAGATTTCTTAAATATGTTTTGATCGCTTATTTATCAATTGGTAAATTCTGGTTCGAGCATGCAAACAGGAACTCGGATAAAATTTGTAGCATACATGATGCAAGCATTGCATCGCTGGTTGATGTAATTAGTTGGATATCATAATATCCATTTAATGTTAAATTGATCTTAGATTTCCTTATATGGAGTTGAATCCAGTCCAAATTGATCTTATAGGAATTTTTTTTTTTTTGTTCATTATTTATTTTGCAATGTTGCAAATCTTAGCTTCATTCGATCTTTACCAAGCCCTTGGCGGTTATGTCTACAAGGTAAGAACCATCTGTCTCCATTAAAAAGTTATCTTGGTTATTAAATTTCATGATCATCGAGCCACTTCCTAAAACGTTAGATTTAGGGCTTTAAAATTTCGACAGATTGATCCTGCTGCGATGAGTGTTTGCACAATAAATGCAACTCCCAGTATCACCACAAAATGGATTAAAAGCTTAAGTGCCGATTTCACATCATCTACATAGATAATTGAGTCATATAGTGCGATTATCTGACACATAGCAGCTATCTAGAAGATTAGAAATTGGCCTTAAATGTGGAAAATTTGCACACAGAGTAAAAAAGGAAATCAAAAAATATCCATTGGTTGATTTCCCTTATCCATTTGGACTTTGAATATCTTTAATATCATTTAATCATCCAACGGAGCTGAAAAATAAACAAGAGCGTAAGTTAGAGTCGGTCCTGCCCGACTTCGACATAACCGATACTCAGGGCAATTAATGTTTAATAGCCGTTTTTATAACCTTTATAACTCTGTCATTTATTATCCGATCTTCATAAAAATTTCAGAGATTGTAGACATTGGGCACATACACTACACTGCATGAGCTATATATCTTCAAAAGAGTCTACATGCAAAATTTGGTTGCTCTAGCTCTTCTAGTCTCCGTTATCAAGGTGTTCATACACATAGACGGACAGACAGACGGACATGGCTAGTCCAAAGGATATGAAAAATGATCATCCTTTGGATGATTTTCAGCTCCGTTGGATGATTAAATGGATATTAAAGACATATCCAGTCCAAATGGATCTTTTTTTCCCCACTTCGAGATGGATATGGCTATATCGATAAGGCTGTTAATGCTGATTGGGAATATGTATACTTTCTAGGATCGGACATGCTTACTTCTAGGTGTTACATCCATTTGTCTTAACTTTTAATACTTTGGAAAAAGTATAGAAAATTGAACGCCGCATTTTGGTAGGTTCTCTAAGTTTTTAGACCATATCTCGAGTTAGACAAGTTTGGGTGATAGCAACCGAGTACAAAATTTCAAGAAATTTTATATTCCAACAAACAGGTAGAGCTTTATTTTTTAATAAGTTTAGTAGATTGAATGCTACAAGCAAAAATATTTGGTGTTTTCGAAGACGTATTCATTATACACTTGAAAAGTGTATTATAATTTCGGCCAGAAGTTTGGAACGCATAGAGATGTATTTTAGCTGCTCACTGCACATATGTCGGACCCGCGAAAATCGGATGGTCACTTCTTGTTGCTGCCATAAAAATGTTTTTTAAAAATCTTTTTTAGTATTCCAATGACACAAGACATAAAGCTTCTAAATTAAGTCATTGGTCACAAAATTAATGCAGTGGTTACAAAAGTTTCAAGTGTATTTAAACTTCGGCACAGACGAAGTTATCATTCCTTTCTTGTTTTTGTTTTTCTTATGTATATTGGGGAACGACATCTATGGATTAATTCCGTAGCTGAATACAATTGAGTTGATAAACTGACTGATAAATTTGAGCATTTTAAGCCAACACCTTTCCATTGATCCAACACACAAGAATCCATGAAACAATCAAAGCTGCGGATTTTTCTGAAAGTGTCGGTAGAGCTTCTTTGTTCTATTCTATTTGTTTTCGACTTGTAATAAATTAAAAATTTCCTCAATTCAACAACTCCACAGCTCAACTGGGGGTGGAGAAAGGAAGCACTAAATTGAGTTTGAAGCAGAGTATTAGGCCTATTGCGGATGTCACATACGACTAATTTGTCACATTTGAATATGATAAATGTTTTTGTGATGCATCGGGTTAAGTCTTTTGATGTACCTAGAAATAAAAACTTTGTACACGAATATATTTCCAATTCATAATAGAAAAACTTGTTACTTCTTCTTTTCTGTCAAATCGGCTTCGATTTGCCTTTATAAGCCGCCGGCACTCTGTTCTTCTTTTCCTATTTCTTCATTCACTTTCACTTTGTTTTGCTTTCAGTCGCAATGACTTGCCTCTATTTAAATTCTCGCACCACACACAATTAATAGGCAATTAGTGGACAAATGCTAATTTCAACTTGATGTGCGGTCTGAGAATTGCGAAACACTCATTTTAATTAAGACTGTATGGTATTCAAATTGAACCTCGGAACCTTGCCTAATTGAGGCGACAATTGCTTCAAATCATGAATACATTGAAGAAGTTTGGACACTTGATGGATCCATTCATGGAATATACATGTATATTCCGAAAGGCAGTTCCAGTCGTAAGCGGCTTTCGAGATAAAGGCAAAGCACAATTTGCATAACTTAAATGCAGAAATTATTTTAATTCAAGCTTTGCATAAAATTCGCTTCTTTATGTCCGCTGGCGCATTTTCAGAACCAACAGGAACTCCGAGAGAAGCTAGAAGAGAGAGAGCTACAACACCAATTTATGCAAATAACTCGATTCCAGCTTCGTGCTAGTGTGCCCGGTTTTTGTCTGTGTGTGCCAAGATGGAATATTTCAGTCACGTTAATTCATTTCACGTTTAATTTACGAATAAAGTTCGTAACTTATTTCATGCTCATAATGCATGCAAATTTATTAGCCCTGATGGCGGCCTGAGGGGTCTGTAGGAGGCGGAGGAGATATCGATATCCCAGGCAGGTAAGTTCATTAAGTGTTCGATTTTCACTGCTGCCAGGGTCGCAGTTCGTTCTCCAATGGAGAGTCCTGCCATCGCAGCGTGCACTTTGTGTTCCTGTGGGCCTTTTATTGCTTGATAAGCCAAAGTTTGGCCTTCACAGCTTGCCACACACAACGCACCGGAAATAATTAAACGAAATGGAGGTGGCCAAAGATTTCGTTCGGCCAAGTTTGCGCAATATGGCAAAAACATGACGAGGTGACGAATTTCATTAGACAAACCAATTGACAAAATCTGTTAGGGTTATTAAAAGTTTGCCAAAAAACATTGGCCAAAACTTTCTGCCAGGCAAATTAAAAGCAAACATACAACTTGGATGCAAAGTTTTAAAGGCAACTTTAAGTGGTCCTGCACCCACTTGTTTTTGTTTTATTTCTGGCGTTTCCATGCCATTGGGTTGGGCCCAGCCCAATTGTGTATATTTTTTTTTTTTGGCCAGGGAAATATGAAAATAAACAGACTCGGCCGTAGTCAAATAGAATCATATCTTTTCCTATTTGCAGAATTTATTTAAGTGGGTTGACTGTTGATACGTTTGTTTCCCTTTCGAATTGTGTATACACGGAGGTGTGTTCCCTGGACAAGCACCTTTGGCTGAGCGCAGATATGAAGGCACTGAAAGAAAAAAGTATGCGGTTGTGTGTTCTAAAAATATATTTGTAGTTTTTTGTCACAGTTTTTCTTCAATCGGAAAATGCCTTTGGGGTGTATTGTTTTAGCCTCATCAAAAAAATTGACCATCGATTTCAAAGATGCTTTCTCCGCAAAGTAAAAGTAAGTGTGTCTGAAAACACCTACACAATTGTCGGTGATCCAGAAATGTCGGCGACTTTATAAGTATGAGTACTTTGATTCATATTAAGGTATATCCGAGGAACTTCCGAAACATTTTCCATTGAGGTGCTTTTCAAATCCAAGAATTTCGATTATCGAATATCAGCATTGAAAAATTCATTGATGTGAAAGTTGCTGAATAAAATGTGCTCCGCTCTCACTCCGATTTGACTTTGTACTCTATACTTGGTATTCGATACTTAGTATTCGGTACTCGATACTCACCACTCTGTACTCCGACTTTGATTTTTAGTTCACAGAAGTTGAGACTAAGGAGTCAATACTCTGTACTCGATACTGAGGACTCAATATTAAGTACTTGATACTCAGTACTCGATACTTAGTATTTGAAAAGCAGCACTCGGTACTCAGACTTCGATACGTAGTACTCAGAAATCGATTATCAGTGCTTGATACTAAGGACTCAGTACTAAGTACTTTATACTAAGTACTCGATACTCAGAAGTAAATATTTAGAACTCGATACTAACGACAATTACTAAGAACTTAATAATAAGTACTCTATTCTCTGTTCTCGATACTCAGTACTCGGTACTCAGTATTCGATACTGAGTACTCGATACTAAGTACTCGATATGAAATACTTGATGCTCAGTACTCGATAGCCAGTAGTCGATATTCAGCATTCAATACTGTTCTCGATACTGAGTTGCATGCCAGCGTGACGCGTGACGCTGGAATCAAATTTTACTCCTACTGAAATCTTCCTCACCGAAAAAAAGATATTTTACATCCGAAGTTGTTCTGCTCTTACGCAGCCGCCAGCTGAGTAGTAAGTAGCTAAGAAAATGCTTCTTAAAATTTGCCGTTTGGATACGGCGCTTAACTGCAGCTTCGTATCTCTTTTGCTAAATAGTGGAGAAACTTCGCTACTACAAAATTAGATTGAATTTTCATTCAGATCTTCCATCAATTCTTTGCTCTTTCTAGTTCCGTCTAAAGCATCCCAGTCTAAGTTTTTAGCTTCCTGCAGCTAATGGGAAATTCTCTAGTTTTTCTCAGTACACTTGTATGAAACTCACACAAACCACTTGCCACAAATGCAACTCCCGTACTTTGGGGGAATGGTAGGGATATCCCGATAATCGTGTCCCGCCCCCACATCAGCTTGCACAACGAAATGGAAATGGAAACAGAGCCATTCTTCCAAATCGTTGCCTTATGCCAAAATAAAAGAAAAGTCAGAGCACGGCTTGGAGTAAGTGCTTTGAGGTCCACTGGACCAATGCTCTGCGGGTGAACGAGGTTGGCTTGGTTGCTTTGGGACAGGGACATCGATCCATTCTGCTTTGCCGGCTCGTTGCAACTGTTGTGCAAATAATGGGAGAGAAACCCATTTGCCAGTGCCCAGAAGGAAGGCACGAAACAACACAATGGAAACCGACACCTACGCCCGTCCACGGGGATTGCAGCCACTCGAAACAGATTTACTTTTGGCAACTTATGGCCCATGCGACAACCGAGATGGTGGCCCGTGCCTGACAAGCTTTATGGGCAGCTTTGACTTCAACTTCATGTCATCTCCTTTTCGGGGCCGTCGACACGTTTGGTGTTGGCAAAAGTTTTCTCATTTTGCCAAGATGCCAGCTCTAAGCGCCGCTGGGGCACAACAAACAGGCGGAGTCGGAGGCAGGAGGAATAACGAATGGAACCGCACACTGCACTGGCGACATTTCTCATTAAAAGTTTTCGACATTTGTTGTCTCAACGAACATTCTTATCAGCAGACAGAAGCCATTTTCATAATGAACCGAGCGGCAGGCGGAAAATGCATTAGGCGAGTGTTCAGCCCTGGTATTGGCTACATATAGAAAGATAGGTGGCCGTTAATTTAATGAAATAAAACGATGTGTAGCTGCTAAATTGATAAAGTACTTGTAGAGTTTTGAAAGACATTAAGCATCGGGTTCTACATTAGAGTTTATTAACATCTTTATTTGCCGAAAAGGCTTCCAAGCTTTAGCTTACTCTTGAATTTTTATTTTTCAAGTCGGGAAAAAGCTTCCCAAGCTTGTTTTTACAGCTCGTGACTATCGGCCTTGTCAAACACGCATTGCTAACGGCAGCGTTCACCACCAACACCAAAGTCTTGAAAAGGGAAATACTGCTTAAAAAAACTAAAAGATTAAGTTTTGAAAACGATATAAAAATCATGTGCCCCGACTACGAAATACTGCTTAAAAAAACTAAAAGATTAAGTTTTGAAAACGATATACAAATCATGTGCCCCGACTACGAAATACCCTGTTCATACCCTTAATTTTGTGTGCTTTCAACATTTTTTCAGCCAAGCAAACGGAGACACGCCTTCGGTGGTCGCGTAGATGACGCTTTCGCTGTCAGTCCTTCCCTAATACGAAAGAGCAAACAATATCGTTGAGTGCATAACTTCCTTGTTGTTTATCCGATCAAAACGAAGTTTCTGATTTGATGCCAGGGTAAATAACATGACTTAAACCAGGCCCAAACCCGAAATCCGTAACCAAACCTTTATGGGTGGTTATAAAGCACCTGACCCCGAAACAGATCTTATTTTTTTAAGAATTGATTTATAAATTTGTAGCATTATTAAGAACGAAATTAATTATGTTGTTAAATGACAGATGGCACTTTGTCTGCCTTATCGAACTTTCATCCCACATGCGCAAAATTTTCATCACGAGAAGCGTCGCCTCATTTTGATATTTCTTTCTGCATTTGTCATGGATGGATGGAAAAGTTTCTTTCCCGGAATCGCTGAATTCATAAAATTACCCACCAATTTCTGCACAGTCGTAGATTCGCCAAATGCACTCATTTGCCGCGCATTTTCCGATGTACGCTCACAATACTTAAATCTTGCGTGGTTGGCAGAAAGAGCCGTTTTGGCTGCAAAAAATGTGGACGTCGACCAGTTAAACTTCAAGATGCAGCAGTCGTTGCCAGGTGACTTGGTATCATTCAAATCGAGCTTTATCGCGTGAGCGGCTGCTAGGCAGTGTCCCGTTAGTATGCCTATGAGCAGTCTACAGTCTCTTCTTGGGAGCTGTAGAAGATAGTGCGTCAGTTTGTTGTCTCTTGACTTGCACATAGTTTTAGCAGAGGAGGAGAAATACATTTACTTTTGATTGCAAGCATTGGTGTTGTGGAGCAGCTCAAAATGCCCACGAACGACCGCGCGGCGTCCTAGCTGTTTAGCACCAGAATTTTCCTATATACACGAGATAGCAAGCTGCCGGCCCCTGTTTTAGAGATTCTGCATCCGGTTGTGTGTGTCTCTACTTTACCTCTGCTCCTTTCTCTGCTATCTATTCCATTTTGCTGTTTCTTCTTGGTCGAGTCCGACTCCGGCCTTAGCCAGACTGTCTGCCAACTCATTTCCATCGATTGCACCCTTCTCGAGTTGCTCAGGGAGTCTATTGCTTCCCTGCACGCCGGGACATTTCTGGAGTTGATGGAGCTTCCCTGCATTGGCTTGATTGCCGCTTGGCTGTCCACGTACATGTTAATTTGGTTGTTTGGAGCGTGTGTTTCTGCCAATTCTACTGCTTTCCTTATTGCGAAGACTTCCGCCAGGAAATTGCTTCATGGGCCAGTCCTGTACGCCAGTCCTCTGATCCCAATAGCGTTGGTGTGTTTGTAAAGTTGGTTTTTGGGATAATATAGTCCGTGCTGCTGTTGATCTCTTGCCCAGCTATGCTGTGTCCATAGCTTTGTAGCGCCATGGTGCCTGCCGCGCATAGACGTTGGGCAGTCTTTTGTGGTATAACGAGTGCTTGGATGTTCAGGGGGTTGACACCTAGGATGTGGTCTGTGCTTTGGTTGGAGTGGACCTCAGCGCCCCCGTGATCCAAACCAATTTCTGCCACTGGGTCTTCTCCATAAGCTTTAAGTATGTGGGTTTCTCTGTGGCTTGCCACCATACCAGAATACCGTGCAGTAGTATCGGTTGTATTACTGAGATGAAGAGCCAGTGCATCAGATTTGGTGATAGGCCCCAAGTGCTGCTCAGCATCTTCTGTGAAGTAGAGGCTACCTTCCAATTTCAAAGACTACACGGAAAAAAAAATGCCGAGATAAAATCAAACTTAATAAGGTTGAGAGTGTATCAATCCGAAAAGGCCAATGTAAATCTCGCATCCGTACTTGAAAGTCATATAATCCTGACTCGAGAACAATGACTTCACGATCCCATATTACCCATTTTTATACCCTTGGAGAGGGTATTATAAAATTGTCCGGATGTTTGTAACGCATTGAAGGAAGCATCTCCGACCACATAAAGTATATATATTTTTGATCAGCATGAGGAGCTGAGTTCATTTAGCCCTGTCTTTCTGTCCGTCCGTCTGTCCGTCTTTTTCTATGCTATCTCCTTCGTCAGTTTTGTCCTCGCCAAACTTTGCACGAAGTCTTGTACCGGCTTACTTACGGCCGGATCGGATGACTATAGATTATAGCTGTCATAGGAACGATCAGTCATAGTTTTAGTTCGAAAAGCTAGTTTTAAGTAAAAACTTTTTGTTTTTAATGAAAACGTCCTTATCATTGGCATACCTTTTTTTTATATACTTTTACACAATTCTACAAAGTTTGGTCGAAATCGGATGACTAAAGCTATAGCTGTAGTACGAATGATCGGATGAAAAGGAAGCTCTAGTAAGAAAAATTGTGTAGTTTTCAATGGGATCTCCTCCAAATTTCGTAATTGTTAGTTTGTTTTGCTTTTCCATGATTCCATTAAGTTTAGTCGAAATCGGACATCTATAAGGAAGAGCTCCCATAGAAAAGTAAGGTCCGAAAAGAAGTCTTAGTTAGAAAAGCTTACTTGATTTCAATGGAGGCTGCAAGGGTATGCAAAACTTCGGCCGAGCCAAACTTGCACCAAACCGATTTCTAGATCAAATCAAGTACGAATTTCGAGCTTGTCAATATTGGGCATTCTTGATTAAATCCTACTAAGGGATCAAGTCGAGATCGGATAACAAGCTTAAATCAATCCCATTTGAGATAAAGTCGGGATCAAGACAAGAATTTCGGGATTGAAAAATTCCGAGATCAAGTCAATCCTGTTCGTACTTGGAATATAAAAAAACCCGGGATTGACCGACTTCTGACATCGTTTGGGATTGATTTAATCCCGAATATCTCGGAATTGTTTTTTGTGTAGACATTTTTCCAAGTTTTCTTTGAAGAAAAACAATAATGAGCATGTTTTTAAACAAATCTCTCCAATTAACCGGAAAGGCAGACATTTTTTAACGATCTAAGAAGCTGTGAACCAAGGTTCCAGTCAAAACATTAGGTTCGGCAAACTTAGGAACAGATCCGCGAGTAGCACCTAATATTTTGTGAAGGGCTCGATCCTCTTTACCGAATGTTCTGTATAATTTAAGAGTTTTGCAGCCTTGCTTAATATGCCATTGAGCTTGTACCAAAACCTAGCTAAACACTTTCCGCAACAGACCAACCTCTTTTCCTGTAGTTCTGCCTTGGCTGTAATTATTTCCACTTTCCAAAAGCCAATTAAGAAAATGTTCTTTGCCCTTGCCACATTGCTGTAATAAAGAATATGAATGTAATTTCCAAGCCGTTGCCAAAAAATACAGTAGACCTTGAAATTAAATTGGGCACAACCTGCGCGCAATTATCGTTAGTTTTTCTCGCCCTTCGCGCAAAGGGTTGAGGAGTGTGTGAGTCAATGCCAGTGTCAGAGGTGGTTGCCTAGTTTAGACAATGAGCTGCAATGCCTAACGTCCATCATAAAGCCATAAAACAACAACAAGCACAACGCCAGTTGAGGTAAAAAAAGAAGCGAAAGGGAAAACTGGGCTGTTTCGGGAACGCACACACACTTACACATGTCTACTTGGTTGAAATCTACGCATTATGGCCGCACAGTGGGCCCATTGACAATTTGCGGTAAGCGGGGCGATCGTCTGTCGGTTATGCTTTTGCTTTCCTTGCCTCTTTACGATGCTGCTGTGTATGTGTGTGTGCCCGTCACAGTTCGAAATTTTACGGTCTACGAGAGTTGGCCGTAAAAAGTGAGAGTCATTAAAAATTTTTACTGCTTCTCAAGGTCGTCTGAGGGAATTTTATGTTACTTTTTTATGATGGAGCGTCATCGCAGTGACCCAATTTGTCTGCTCTCGGAATAGTGATCAATTGATTAGTTTTAAAGAAAAATAAATTTAATTCCCCCATCTTTCTTCTCACATAAGAAAAGTTTGGCTTATTTGCCAATTTTGCGCACGATTTGCCAGCCAGCAAAAAGCAAAAAAATTCAATGAAAAATATCGAAGAAATACGACAAAAAATGCTTAGTGGCAAGTGCCGAAACTAAATCCAATAACTACATGCTGAAACATTCATGAGCGCAAATTGAACACGTTTCGGCGTCTGAGTTCGAGTTGAGCTAAGCCCTCGGTTCCTTCGGTTCAGTCGAATTAAGTTCAATTGAGCTTACTTGCAAAAGGAGGGGGCGGCGTCCAATGGGGCCAACGCACTCATCAGCCATGCTCCTTGCATGAAAATGAATTATCCACACCTTCTGCTACTGCAAAACAAAATCGAGACCAGCAGCAGCCGGCAAATGGCGACCATTTTGATTACAAGTATTTTTCGCAGACGTTTTTCTCAAGTTTTCACAGCAAAAAGGGCAACAAAAAAAATGGAAAAGCTGAGCATAGTGGAAAATTCCTCTTGCCAATTGCACGTTCCAACTGCAAAGCAGGGGACGGAGGTGAACGGCGTCTGCTTGTGCATTTCTTTACAATCTATTGAGAATAATTGAATCGAAAAATTGCTACACATCAACTAAATGTGATGTGCAAGATTTTGGAGAAATCCAAACTCCTCGACTACAAGTTGTGTTCGATGTGAACTACATTTTTATCGACATGCAGCAGGTATGACCCTGCGTTAGTTGACTCTAAGTTTTTTGTTGATTAAGTTTCAAGTTGATGGAATCAGAGAAATTATTTTGGTGGCATTTTTCTATAATGGACGACAAATGTGATGAATGTTTCCATACGATTTAAGGTCCCCATTTTCCTACCTTCAAAAATTCGAAAATTATTATTCAAATGGTTTGGTCCTTAGAGCTAAAATAACAAAGTCAAGCAGATCAACTTCGAATATGGCTTGAGCTGAAATCGCACTTTTATTCGAATACAATAAACTTTCATCTTGAATCCTCCATATTCCTATCTCATAGATGGATTTTCCCACATCTGAAAATCGCCCGTAAAAATTTGTTGAATTTAACCCACAGACCAATTTTTAGGACATTCAAAAGGAAAAAGTAAAAGAAAATATTGAGTGAAATGAACTCTGTTTCCTTTTAGGTGTCTGACTATCACATATCGGGACACACACTATTGAATAAAAATAATATTTTCTAGCATTTTTCCAAGTATTCTATCCATAAAAACCTAGTTCCTTACCGAAAAACGGCAGCTCAATACCTTTTTAAGATTGAAGAATAAAATTTTTGTACCTTGATTTCTTTTGTAAACATTTTCCTAAAGCTTTACTTTCATATGTCTGATATCTCATAAAAAGTTTCTCAAATGAGACCTTTCAAAAATAAATGAGAAGCTGTCTGATTTCTCATATAAATTTTTTGACAGCCAACTCACAGTTAGCTGAGGAATTTTTCACCCATCTCATATAAGATCTCGACAAGGGAAAATACAGCCTTAGCAACCATAAATTTCAGCCAAAATCTTATTTACAAGTTTACCCCAAATATCGTGTTTTTTCCCCCACTCATCGTTCATATTATTTGCTTAGCTTTTTTTTAGCAGAGCTACAGAGACTTGCTGCCTGTTGAAGAGAGTTTTCAAGAGAGCTCTCAACCCCAAAGAGTACAATTGCTGGCTCTCTTTGTCTGTTTGGTCAATGAGAAGCACGAAACAGGGTGTCTTGGGTACACGTCTGGCAGCTGTTTTTGTTTATTTCTGTCGACACAAAAACAAAAACCATAAATACCTCAGAAAATGTGTGCATACATTTATATATATTACTCTAGATAAATCAAAAGATTTGAATAAAATGTGAATTTATTGCTGCTCAACTTAATTAACCGAGTAAAAATAGCCGCAAACCTCAAATTAAGTCATTCATTTCCAATATCAAAATCACGGTATGACATTAATTTAGCAAGCGACAAGTTTATTAGCCACCAAACGGCATTTCTCCATCTCCCGATATTTCTTACTTGCCTCATAAATAACCACTTTCTGACAGGGCTGGCGGGGGCCAAGACGCGCACTTAATCCGCCCATCTTACCAACGGCATCAGCCTCGTTATCGTAGCTATCGATGGATGATGACGATAATGACCTAGTCGTGATGGAATCATTGCTGCTGCTGATGATGATGATGATTACGTACATGCGAAATTTCGTATGCAACCGTAGCTCTCAGGTTTGTGGCAGGCAAAACTAATGGAAAATTTTTCGCGATGTCACGAGCGCAAGTTATGGTTAAGTGCACTTTTTCGGCTGCTTACCCTTGGCCCCAACCCCCTTTTCCCCATGTTTGCGTCTAAATGCAAATTTTGTGTAATGAATATTGTTGTTTGTAGAGTGGGGGATGTGGATAATACCCTTATAATAGGGTACAACCATTTTGTCGTGAAATAAGAAATAATTAATGAGCCATTTTATTAAAATTATTTATAATTAAAAAATTCTTAGATCAAGAATGCTTAAAATACTAAGTGAGACAACAAGTCTTAGATTCAATACAGCTGTAAATTACGGCCCGTAATTGCCCTTATTTCCACAACAAAACAGCATTTGCCCAAAAATATAATGAGTTCCAGATATATTTTATTATTTCACTTATTTTTGAAGACAATATTCTACATTTTGCTCTTGATTTAGTAGAGCCAGGTTCAATAGAACTTTAAATATGCAAAAGCCTGGATGTAAACTTCGTATTCAAGTACTATTTCTTATATTTAAGATGTACATCCTGGAGAAATGTAAGGTCCTTTCGACCTTTATTTTATGTCAAAAAATAAAAAAAAGTTAAATTAAAGTTTGTTTATCCTGGCAGCACGTTTTTCTTACTAAGACAACTTTTCATACCGGACTCTCAGAAAAAAATTGCGTTCTGAATGGCAGGCCCATTTTCTTACTTTTATAACCAATTGGTTCTTGATTTTTCTTTTTTCGTTCTTAAAAGTGTGCCAAACCTTCTGAATAGACAAACAAATTAAGAAAACTCGTTCTTAGATTAGGTCTTGAAAAATGGCCGACAAGTCCGACACTGATGATCTTGCATAGCAAAAAATGTACTTACTTTCTCAAAGAAAGCCCGCACTGAAATAACTTTTTTGCACGTGATTTTTTATGAAACATTGAAATGAAACCATATTAAGAGAAATTTTTATTTATTTATTTAATCAAGTTAAATAAATTAGTTCTTTGTTATATTACTTTCGCTGGTGCATACTGTCTTTGCCTCACTCTCCGCTTCATAGAAGTTTATATTTCTCCTCTGAATGCCACTCGTACGATTTTTATTTAGTCGCAAACCCATTCTCTGGGAGTTCAAAATAAGTCATAAATGCTACAAACAATAATGCATTGGGGGATAATAAAAATACTTACAAATATTGGCACTTCTTGTATTTTAATATTTGGGTTGCTGGTTGCGATGTGTTGGTTGCTTTGGTTTGTTGAGCCGTTCAGTTCAGTTGATCGTTCACACATGTAATGCATTTGTTGCGAAAATATTTAATAAAAGCAAAATATACTAATGATAACTCCAAATAGTTACATATGTACGTAAGTAAATTAATTATACTTCTGGCTAACTTTATTCTAATATAAAATTGATTTATATTTATTTTTAAGGCACGCACGTGCAATCGCTGTTGACGGCAGCAAAGAATAAAACGCCCTAATTTTCTTATTATTCCGTCTTTCCTCTTTATTTTACATTCTCCTCCTTGGTATGTTTCGTTTGTCTTTGTATTCCGCATCTCTTCTTCCCTTTAATAGGTGCTAAAAACACAACCCAGAGAAGGGACGGTTTCATGTTATGGAAACTTTTTGCCTTCCGAACAAATGAAAAAGAACGTGTTAGAAAAAAACTAGCGCTCGGAAATGGTTCGTGTTTTTCATTACGTTATTTCGTGTTGCTTACACATGACAAAGGCCCAGTGAAGGCACGGTTTCAGGTTAACGTGACTTTTTGCCTTCAAAGCGCATGAAATGTAGTGACAATTGCTTACAGATTTTTTTTATTTCTATCATACTAAAATAATTATGCAGTGACTTTTCCCCGTAAAAGGAAATTTGAAAAATGACATTCTCTTGGGTACCACATTCTGCAAAGTCAAAATGGTTAAGGATATAGTTTGAGTATCTAAATAAAAATATTAATCAGTTAAACTTAACAAAAAAATAAAGCGAAATGAAATGGAAAATGTTAAGTAGTTAATAAATGAGGAAAACCAAAATATTAACTTAATGATTGTTACCTTTTTATAGAATTACACTTCCATAAACCGAAGAGAACACACAGAAACCAAAATATAAGGGGTTGTATACATATTTATTTATGGATAACTTTTTTGACTTTTTTTGACGAAATAAAAATAGATTTTCGGACCACGCTGCATTTTAAAAAATATAGACAATGTTGAAAGCATCTCAAATAAAAATTATCTAAACGACTTCGATGTTTGAAAGCAATCGTCTCCCTTTAGGTTACAAAGCTTGTTGATATGTGTGGCAAAATGCTCACTTAGCATTGCTGAATATTTCCATCTGAACACTTTTATTATATTAGTTAGGCCGCAATGAATGTTTCTCCTCCTCCTACTTCAGATCAGCACTGAAATCATGCCTGAAATCAACTAAGGTTATGACTTCTGTCTGTGTTAGATTCATGGCTAAAACTCATACAAGGGAAGCGATAAGTTCAGTACCAGCCCTTTCATTTCAGGGCCGAACCCAAGGGAAGCTATAACTCAAGGCTGTGAAGCAGCTTATAAGCGGCTTACAGCCATTTCAAAATAGCCATATTTCAGAAGGTATTTCAGCTATAGGTTGAAAAAGGAAGTGAGATATTTTCCCGGTACGATTCCGAACCAGCTTGAAGCAGTTCGAATTTGGAAATCCATTTTCTGCCGTTTCAAACTTTCACTCCACACTTTTTCCCAATATTATATTAGTATATTTTGAAATATAAATATCAACAAAATTTTTATGACCCAAGAAACGACGGGTACACAGCTAGTATAATAGAAAAATAAAATGATCTTGTTTCTCGTCAATGAAATTCTTAGATTAACTCCATAAAAGAGTTACTTAATTCATTAATAAAATTCGTGAAAATAAACAAAGATCAAGATGGTATGAATATAGGTCGGAAATCTACCGTTACTATATAAAGAAAGTGAAAAAAGATGTTCCAAATTGTGTAATCAAATTCGTGTTAGAAAACCGGCATATTCCTGGTCTACTAATAGAGAAAGCACTATATACATTCATTTGATAAAGAACGCATATTTTTGATTTTATTAACTTACTTTGAGATCAACTAAAATTCTAGGCTTATATTATTTTTCTATCATTTAATTACTAGCTGAATAACCGACAACGCTCTTTTTAAACTGGTTCAAATCGCTATTAACATTTAAGCTCGTCCAAACTTGTTCGGAAGCAACTAAAATATCTTAGTCTGTATTACCAAACTACTGACCAAACTTAAAGTTCAAATCATAAATACAATCTACGAACCGGTTTAGCCGGCTGGCTTGAAATAATTCTTGAAAGTAAAGCCCATTTTTCAAATAGTTCATTACCCGACAATTTTTCGTATGTATCCGGACCTACGAGAATTACGTAAGTTTCTCTTAAAATCGAAGTCTGCTTTTCCTTAGATATGCGGTTTTTAAACGGACATCAGCTATTACGATAGTTTCTTTTAAGTTCGAATTCCGTTTTTCCTTAGAGATTCGGGTCTCAAACGTGAAAGATTCAGTTTTCGATCCGTTTTTGACCCGTTTTCGCTATCGAGAAAGTGTCGAAGACGGATCCGAAAACGTATTTCGAACGTACGTTTTGCCACTGGTCGTAATACTTTTTCGGCCGAAAACGAAACTGAGTGACAAGTAAAACAGTTTTAGTCTGGACCGAAAACATAGAAACACGTTTTCGATAGTTTATTAACTACTTCTAATACCATATTCTACTAACAAACTAACATCTTGTTGACCAAACGCATGCAAATTTGTTCTTAAAACGTTAGCCAATTTGTCTTTGAAAAATTATGTTCCACATGAGCCCAAAAATTGCAGCTTCGTAATGTGTAAGTGTTATACTTCACTGTTTTTGCCCAAATTATTTTATTGACATGTAGAACTCTATTTACAATTTGGTTGTAAGAGCAAACTGCAAACCAAACAACAACAAACAAACAAGTTTAAGAAACAGTTTTAGAAATATTTACGCAGCTTACTTGCCTGTGGGTCCTTAGCCAAAGTGTATAAAACCATCGGTGTGCCCATTAGTGAAATTTCCTTCTTTGTTTTTTAACTAAGACTTTGCTCTGCTCCCTGTCCCCTGTCTATTAGCTAATGCCACAAACCTGGCCGACTTCCACCCAACCCACGGTTCAACCACGTGCCTCCCTGTTGCTGCTGCGCTTCGTAAAGTTTGTGCAGAAAATTTGAATATCGTTTGGCTTATATCGCGTTCAGCAAGCCAAGCAGCCACCACCACCAAAATCATTGGGGCACCATGGCCTCACACAAGCATGAAGTCTCTCTCCTTGTGTGTGTGTGTGTGGGCTACGTTTAATGGTGGTGGAAATGGCTTAGGATTGCAACCACCACCATATTAGGACACACACAAAGGAACACACGTTGCTGTTTGTTTGCATTCAACTCGTACTCGCCCTGCAACCTCCAACTCTTTGCCATCCCCTCCATAAGCGTCCTGGCAGAGCCATTTGTTCAAATTTGAAGCAGGAGCTGGAGCTGGATCTCTGTCTGTTATTAATTTTCGTGCTCCTCGGCATCGCCATCACCTCTGCCATGTCTCCGCCTGGGACCGTTTAGCCTCAATTGCGTCTCGGTCTTTGTCTTTGCTTTGCTTTGGCCTTAGGGCCATGGCCCGGGATGCGTTTCATTAATTAACTGAAATGGTCTCGACGAGCTTTGCACGTTACAACAATGAATTATTTATATAAAATTCGTCTGGCATTTTTTCTTTGGGTTTGTTTCGGCATCTTTGTTGCTCATTTTGTTTGGCAAATTTGTTGCCATTTTCGTTTTACTCCATTCACTTGCTTCATTGTTGTACAGGTTACGAGTCTGGTCATGAGGTGAAATAAAGTGCAATACTTCGAAACGTTATTGGCCAGATTTTTTTGGTTTGTTTGGTATTTCAGCCTGGGATGGATTCAAGAAAAATGTACAATAATTGGAATTTTGAAAATACTTTGCACTCCATTTAAGAGCACTGCGTGACTGGAGACAATGACATCGAACTGCACTTAGAGAGAGAGAGAGATGGAGAAAGAAGAAGGTGTTATAAATAACTAAAGTTATGAGCCGTACCCTGGCCATTGAACTGAATGTGCAGGTGTCATACCAAAGACGTTCAGCATTTTAATTTTGCATTACCCAACACCAGGGTGTCTTCCATTTAATTATATGCATTTTTATTTTGCTTTCCCAGCCCCTTTCCCAGCTGGTCCCCCTAAGCAAATCCAGCGCCATCCAGACACAGACAGGTTGTGCATTTCACATTAATTTACTGAGCATTAGACACAGACGAACGTCAGACAGCTTCCAAAATAGCAGCAGCCAAAACGAATTTCATATTTTTTTTTTTCTTTTTTTTGTGCTTGCCCTGAACTCTGGGGAATGGAAAAAGGATTTGCTTTGGATGCCTCCCAAATGTTCATTTTTAATGGATTTTCATAATCAGGCACCAGCTGCAATTGCTTAAAAATTCATAAAAAAATTCAAATTAAGTACAATGAGATGTTTTTCATGTTCTTGCACCATGAATTAATGAGTTTTGAAGTCACAAAATTTAGTCAAGGGTGCCATAAATGCAAATTGAAATAATATAATTACAATATTTTAAAAAATAAATGTGTAAACTTGGCAAATGCAAACTTTAAAGACTTTGCTGTTTTCAAGTTTTAGGTTCGATCCGTCGTTCAGTTCTTAGAATCACAGAATGAGCAAAGCAGCGCTATTGTTTTTGTAAACTTCAGAAAGTAGCTCCAGGCAGTAAGAAGTTTGTATTTTTAAAGCTATTAAAAGCATTGTGCCGATAGCGTAAAAAGTACCAAATTCTTATTTCATTTCCGAAAAACTTGATTTGATTGATTTTGAGATATATTTAGATCATTTTGAAGTATTTTAGTATCTTTCAGTCCTTCAGTTTAGTCTTCTTAAATTTAAGTAATTCATTGAAGAACTATACTAAAGCTTAACTTAATCGAATTTAATGAAAATATATAATTATTTGTAGCATCACTCGGTAGGGAAAGTGAAATCAGTTGGGAATTGAGAAAGCCGATACGTGTCCATTTAACACTAAATTCTAGAAATTTTTAAATTTCTCCTTAAATTGTGTTCTTATTGTGGCCGGGTGGCTCAGCGGCTAGTGTGTGCGACCGCTGTGCAAGAGGTCGTGGGTTCGATCCCGCCTCGGAAAATTTAATGAAAAGTTTTTTCTTTGAATAAACTTTTTACCCGGTCACCCCTCTCTGCTGCTAACCGTTGAAACCGTCTGTACCTAACCGAACCTGCACCTAATTGTGACTTTGGAAATCTCTATAAGGTATAAATAGGATGATTGCCTGAACCTCAGCCAGTGCCAGAAAATTCTAGTTTGCATTTAGCTTTCTCTTCCGAAGAACAGGCTTCTGTCATTTTGTTTTTGCAACAATCCTTGCGGAATCCAAGTTTAGATTTGTTTTTGCGAGGGCGGAGCCTGAATACTTCCTCGATCTTTCGAAATAACAGCAATATTAAGACTAGTTTATACCCGCGCCTTCGCTCGCATTTGCGTATGTAGATTTTCACAAATTTGTAAGTCACTCATTTCACACTTTTGATTGGGAAGCTAATCGGGCGAAAATTGGAAATTAGCCTGACAATTTTAAGCCCAAGATACAGAAAATACATACTAAGTATGATTATAGAAATCCATATGGACAGAAAAGTTTTTTTAACAGTTTTTAACAGCCAAATTTTTCTGACTTTCCAAAATTTAAAAATCTGATCGAATGGGAAACTTGTTACGTAATTATACTCTGTACCAGAGGTACACAGGCTATATATTGTGTTTGTGCAAAAGTGTCCGTCTGTCCGTCCGTCTGTCTGTCCGTATGAACAAACAGATCTCGGAAATGGTAAGAGATAGAGGTTTGACATGTATGGAACATATGTTTCTTATACTTGCAGACAGATCAAGTTTATTTTCAATTTTGACCCCGCCCCCTCCGGCGACTGCAAATGACGTCATATCTCCCACAGTTTTATAGATAGAAGTTTCGAACCTTTTGGATATAGTAGTAATCGGGACTTTTTATCGATCCGCTGAAGGAATTTTAAAGATCGGATGAACGATATTCGAGTTATAAGGAAAACAAACAATCATGGGCAGCACCGGTCGCAACGGTGATGGGCAGCACTTCACAGGTACAGAGTATATTATAGTCGGGCTTGGCCGACTTTCTTTCTTGTTTTTATGTGTTCATTTGAAAATAAGTTTGGAGCTTGAAAAGCAAAAACAAACTTTAAGCCCCATTTTTCACCCAATGAGGTGAATTTTCCTGAAGATTAGCATGCAGTCATGGTTAAATTTTCGTGTAGATCCTTGAAATTGTGTTTGAATCTGATCGGATGAAAAACTAAAATGTTTTATACAACAGTTATTCCCCCATTTTCCGACTTGGGGGGAAAGATTTTCTAAAATAAAAATCTTTGATAATTAGTGGGAACCTGTTCGAGTGATTAACAAAAAAAGTTTCTCACAACCGTTTTTCACATTACCCGAAGGAATTTCCCAAAAACCAGATATAAGTACTTACTTTTAGCATAAGGTATAACTTTTTCTTCTTACTTGGCCCAATATTTCTATGACAACCGTTTGATGGTCTCGGCCGCTGCATTTAATGCCCACCACTCCCCTTTGTCTTGTGCGATCTGGCTCCAGTTGGTCACCTGATCACTATCAGCACCTGATTTTACTATATAAGTTTCGGTCTTCCCTTCCTGGGCCTTTTCCAAAGTTCGTTCGCCCTCAGTTTGTACACTTTTTTGCTGAAGCTTCTTCACCCATACAAGTAACATATCCAATCCAGCGCAGCGGCAGTTGATTTATATTGTTTTATAGATCAATGTCCCCATAAAGCTCTAACAGTTCGTGGTTCAATCGGGTTCGAAATTCAACGATAACTTTTAGAGGTCCATAAATCGTCCGAAGGATTTTTCTCACGAACCGCAGCCTTATCCGCTGCTATTAGTGTCTATGCTTCTGCGCCGTATTGCTGGACTGGGATAATAAGCGATAAATTGATTCCAAGTTATTTAAAAGTTATCGACCCGTCAATTCTAAAAAGTTCAGAAATTAGAATATAAGTAAAAGCGTGATACCTGAACCAAAACCCCGATTTGGCTAGCTTCAACAAATATGGCTTAAATGTCTGTAAATCACTGAACAGAACCAATCCTTACTTCAACTCTTTTTGCATCCCTGGTTATATCGCTGTAGTTTTTTAGAAATTGAAATTGTTGTATTCTTTATTTAAATAAGCCCAAGGACGAATCATACTTTAAATTTTGTTACAATGCGGGACTCACTCTATGTATTTCCTACCTAAACTCTGACAGGTGCTTTTCTTCTGATATATTGCCAGAGGAATGAAATTTCGATATAATCGAAGAAATCTTTTTAATAGCTAATTTTTCCTGAATATATTATTTGAAGAGGCTTTAAAAATAACAGCATACACTAATCTAAAATTTAAATTTATTAATATTGTAATCATTCCATTTCCATTTCAGGTAAATAAACATCGCTGCGTCCTCCCTTATTCAATATATTGCTTACTTAACACTGAGGTAAGTTAAATAATAAGCGAGAACTCATAAATTTTATTTAGTGTGTTTATGAAAATTGCCAGCAATCAGACAGAAACCATTACAGGGAAGACGAGAGGAGGAGTACAATTGAAGCCAGCAGCTTTTTCCTAATGTTGCGTCTGCTTCAGCTGCAGCTTTGCTCCAACAAAACAAATTCCAGCACATACAAACATACTCACATACATGACTACATACAACAATAAAATAAAATACACCCCATCAATATAAATGGCAGTAACATGCAGCAACAGCAGCAACAACAACGCATGAATCACGTTTCCAGTTCCCAAAAAAAGAAAAAGAGCACCAAAAGAAGAAAACAATCCAAGAACAACAACAACAACAAAATACTCATATGTGTAAGAAAAAATGAAAAAAAGTCTGTACAAATAATGCAGCCATTTTGGATAACAATGGAAGCTAACAAACAAAACAAAAACAACAACAACTGCCATCAATACCAACGACCAGAAACAGGAAAAACAGAATGAAAAAAAAACACAAACATTGGAAAAGGTAGAATCGGTATCGACTTAAACGTTCATTGACTGCCCTCCCGCTCAGCTTTGCCACATTTATCACAGGCCCAAAAATGCCAACAAAAAAAAAACTGAACAGCAAATATAAAAAGAAAAACACATTCGAATTGAATTTAAATGAGTTTTGTGCTTGGCTTTGCCACGCTCATAAGAGGGAGAGACCCGAAAAAATATAAGAAATACCAAACCCGACCGACCGAACTAAAAATTCGATAAAACACCCAAAGATTAGGCCGTCAGGGCAAAGGCAAAGCTCTGTGGCCATTAGTCTGAGGTCTTGTATCTGTTTTTGTTTTCTTTTCGGTCGGTTGACGTTAGTGCGATAGTGGAACAATGGGCAAGAATCGGAATTAGGTTGACATTTTTTTAAAAAATGATTCAAATAATTTTTGTAAGACTTCAGTTTAATTCAAAGTCAAAGTCTGTCGAGGATGAATTAAAGATCCAGAACATATATGTTTTACTTTAGTATAATACATAAGTGTAGAGCATGGAAGAAGACCGTGAGTCTTTATGCGCGCTGTAAAATCTATGCGCAAGACAACAACGAAAGCAGGGGTTGCGCATAGGCAGTGGGCACCCCTGTTATTAGAGATTTCTTATTTTCAAAGGGACCATTAATATAGTTCCATCTCCAATTTTTACACATTTTAAAGCTTTGTTTGACTGCTATACTTGATTATTTTCCACTGTCCGTTGGTTGTTCTGGTCTTCATTTTACACTTTGGTTGTTTATCGATCGACTCGTTCTTAGTGTCCAATGTAGACTTGCTCTATCTTGCCGATCATTTTAATTTCATCCAATCAGTGTTAATAGAATTAATTACGAAACTAAGGCAAAAATGTGGTTGACGCAATTAGATTTTTGTTCTGACCCATAAACAACTCGGCGCACAGATACATACATACACACCACTTCAGAGACTGAGTCAAATCTGGTAAGTAGGTCACGGACATTGGGACGGACTGAGTATCAGTTTGCTGCCTGACTGCGTCCAGTTGACTTGAAGGCTGGTCATTTCATTCCACGAATGACACAACGCCTGGCACATTACGGAAAAGATATAAATACATACTCACACACGCATACCCCGAGAAGAGGCTGTCGCTCTGCCCTCATCCTCGCCCTGGTTCTCTGTGTGTGGTTTTCTCATTTACTTATAAGCACGCATGCCAAATCCAAATTGTGTGTATCTCATACGCCGTGCGGATGTGACTTCATTTATGGAATTCATACCCAAATGGCCACATTCAAACTTCCTTATAATTTGAAGCATCTGGCCTGGGCACAGAAATGGAATGGTTAAGCTTTGAGGAGATACAAAACTAATGTAGCTTATGCAGTGTATTCGCAAGTCAATGTTTTCCGCTCAAACCAAGAGCGAATGATATAATATTCGAGCGGAGCAAAAATGACTTCGATTCTATAGCGTTCCGTTGGGAAATGCCTCTGGGCACAAAATCTACTTATTTATTTATAGTGTGTTTACATACAAGCATTACATGCACCGAGAAAAAATTGATATTTTTCTTATCAATTTTACTCCGGCATATATCTAATTGATATGAGGAAATATCTTAAAGGGAAATATTTATTCAAATCATTACAACATTTTTAGGATAATTTTGATACTTTTTAAACAAAAAGTAATTATTTCCTTTTTAAATGATAGGAATAAACTTATACTTTTGAAAAGATAATTTTAACCAGTAAACATGAAAATTAGTTTAATCTTCCTTTTCTGTTGAAAATTGAAACTAAATTGAAATAAAAAGAAAAAGCAAAGCTAACTTCGTCTGCGCCGAAGTTTAAATACACTTTAAACTTTTGTGACCAATGACTTAAGGGGGTATGGCGGCTTGGTAAACATTTTTTTTTTCATTTTATTTTTGCATATTTTTATAGCTTGGATTTTTGAGGATTTTTTTGAAATTCGAAATACTTTAGAAGATAGTGCCCTTTTAATGACCCAAAGTAACCCGATTTGCCAAGCAAATGCAAACTTTAAACGCGTTTATCTCGAAACCACTGATTGCGCCCTTCTGAACCGATTTTGATGAAACAAAGTGCAATCGACGCAGAATTGTCACCAACAAAAAATTTCCCAAAATCGATTTTTTTTATTTGATTTAATATGTTCTTAATACAATATAAAACCAGAATTTTCAAATAAGATTTTTTTAAAAAGGTTCCAAAACCAGCCTTCCAAGCAGCAATACCCTTTTAATATATTTGCTTTATGTCTTGTGACATTGGGATATTAAATAAACAATAGAAGAATTGGAGATTCGGTGATAAACGCATCGTCGTTTGTCAAACGAAAGGCCCAATAACTCATTTGATTTATAAATTGGAATTTCAAATACCTTAATTCAAATAGCATTCTTTTGTAAAAAGAACTCAACAAAAATACTTTCAAGACCGAAAAAAGGCTATTGAAAAGGATGAAGCTATACTGCAAGTTGATGTTGCCGAAAACTATAGGCTCCTCACTCAAAATCAAATTCAGTCTGCTCAATTTAGTTACTCCCAAGTAGAGTTGGGCGTGTGTCGTGTTTTTCGTCGTGTCACAAGCAAGCACGGCTTAACACGACGTGTTCGTGTGTCAAGATCAGATTTCGTGCGTGCATGTGCGTGTCAGAAGCCAACACTGATTCACTAACCAGTATAAAAACGAGAGCATAAGTTAAAGTCGGTCCTGCACGTATACCCATTACTCAGGGCAATTAGTGTTTAAAAGCCTTTTCCTATGTTAATTAACAGAGCAACATTTCAACATTATGTGAGCATATAACCTTTATAACTCTGCCATTTATTATCCAATATTTATGAAACTTTCAGAGATTGTAGATATTGGCCACATTTACAGCAAATGAGCTTGATATCTTTAAAAATGTTGGAGTTATTCAACATTTTTCATTGTGGGGAGGGGCGTGGACAAAAATTTGAAATAAACTTGATCTGCGTAGGGTGGCCGGAGTGGCTCAGCGGTTAGTGTGCGCGACTGCTGAGCATGAGGTCGTGGGTTCGATCCCGCCTCGGAACATCTAATGAAAAGTTTTTTTCTTTGAATAAAACTTTACACCCGGCCACACCTCTTGCTGTTGGCGCCAGCATTGCAGTAATTAGCCAGAAAAGCCTCTCAAAAACTGCCGTTCGGATTCGGCGTTAAACTGTAGGTCCCTTTCTCTTGTGAATTTAGAAGCGCACAAGCCAAGAGATTGAGAGAGGCTCGGCTTTGGCCCCCTGGGGCTGTTGTCATCTTGACAAGCCGATTTCACTTTTTACGTAGGGACAAAAGGAGTCTACATACAAAATTTGGTGGCTCCAGCTCTTCTAGTCTTCGAGATCTAGGTGTTCATACAGACAGACGGATATGACTATATCGACTCGGCTGGTTATGCTGATCAATAATATATATACTTTATGGGGTCTGAGATGATTCCTTCTGCCTGTTACATACATGTGCACGACTTTAGTATACCCTATTTACTCTACTAGTAACGGGTATAATTATATTTAAGACGCTTCTGGAAAAAGCGTGCGTGACAAAACGTTAACGGCTCCTGACAAAAAACCACAAGAGTTTTTGTCCCCCAATAAGGTATTTTGGAATTCTCTTATATTCATCTTTATTTTGGGTAAAAAATTGTGTATGCTTTATTACGCAAAACTAGCTAAAAAATTCGAAAACACACTTCCACCTCCATAGTTACTTACACTTTTTGTAGCGTTCGTGAAACAACTTTGTGATCAATTATTTCGCAACGAAAACCTTTTACAAAATTATTTTTTAAGCCAATTGAAAGAACACTTGAATACCTCTAAACACTATGTATTAGTTGAAGGTAGCTCTTTGGAAAGGCCAAAATATTTATATATTTCAGTCCGAAAACGCGTACGAATGTAGCGTGCGGTCGCAGGATTTGCCCATATGCTATTCCCGAAATATAAATAGTTCCCCAAGTAGAAGGCAGTCAAGCGGTGTCGTGATGGAAGAGGTCATCTTTGCCATTGGGTAGACCGGAATTCTTGTTATACCCTCGCAGAGGGTATTATAAAATTGTCCGGATACTTGTAACGCATAGAAGGAAGCATCTCCGACCACATAAAGTATACCCTGTAGTTCAGCTGGTGTCAAGGCACTACCAGGCCTAACGACCTGATGCATCAATGAGCGACAGTCGCGTCGTTAACGACAGGTAATGCATCACAGCGCTGGTCTAGTATGTGAACTATGGTGCGCACCCATCACCACACTAACGACTGGTAATGCAGGGTCGTACCGATCGATACGTTTTCCGGACATTCCCATACAAAATTCGTTAGGCAAAAACTTGGCTGGTGGTTGGTCAGGTGGCGAGTGCTCACTACGAAGAGTTGGAGAATTCGTTCATGCCGCACCGATGCAGCCGAACTACAGGGTATATATTCTTGATCAGCATGACGAGCTGAGTTGATTTAGCCCTGTCCGTCCGTCCGTCTGTTTCTATGCTATCTCCTCCGTCAGTTTTAAAGCTATCCTCATTAAACTTTGCACGAAGTCTTTTGGTACAAATACGCTGCACATTTGTCGGAACCGGCCAGATCGGATGACTATAGCATATAGCTGCCATAGGAACGATCGGTCAAAAAACTAGTTCTAGTGAGAAAAACTTTTTTGTTTTTAATGGGAACGCCTCCAAAGTCCGTATTTCTTAGTTGACTATCCTTTTCCAAGATTTCCACAAGTTTGGTCGAAATCGGATGACTATGATATAGCTGCCATGAGATCGGTCGAAAACTAGTTCTAGTGAGAAAAACTTTTTGTTTTTAATGAAAACGTCTTTTCTTGGAAAAAATGATAGTATAGCTTCATAAAAAGACTCGGTCGAAAAACTAGCTAGTGAGAAAAACTTTTTTGTTTTCAATGAAAACGTCCTTTCATTAAATTCACTTATTTTATATACTTTGGACACATTTCTACAAAGTTTTATCAAAATCGGATGACTGTAGCATATAGCTGCAGTATGAATGATCGGTCGAAAAAGAAGTTCTAGTGAGAAAAACTTTTTGTTTTAAATGGGATCGCCTCCAAATTTCGCAATTAACAGTGTATTATGCTTTTCCATGATTTCACCAAGTTTATTCGAAATCAGACATCTTTATAGTATAGATCCCATAGAAAAGAAAGGCCCGAAAAGTAGTCTTAAAAAACGTTTTTGTTTTCAATGGAAGCTGCAAGGGTATACAAAACTTCGGCCGAGCCAAAGTTAACTTTCCCCTATTTTTTTATATATTTTTTAATCCAATTCGGATAGCTAAGTAGACGATACCATTTCAATTTCTTTGCTTCACGATTTCTTATCGCTCCTTCTTAACCACCTCTCATACAGACAAATATCAGTCATCGATCATTGTAAACTATTTATATACGGTGGTAAAAACTTCGACGTAAAACAAGTCGTCATGATTCGGATATCATTTAGATATCATTTCCAATATCATTAGTTGTATTCCTGAATGTGATTCGCTTTGGATTTCGTGAACATGGTTACGTTATTAAATTAACCTCTGTGGAGATGCTAGCATTCTGGAATTACATTAGAAAACAAGTATTCCCTTTATATTTACTCTGCCTCACTCTCTTTCTTGATGTTCAAGTGGCAATATCAGACCAGCTAATAGAAATAAGACAATTGGTCAGGCAACATTATGAAGATCACTGTTGCCAATAAACAATATTATTCGACCTTCGGTTGTGGCTAAGGAGAATCAGAAGTAAGGAAAATACTTAACCTTAGAGCTGCGCGTGTCACTGCCTCTGAGGTTTTCGAGTATAACAAATATAAAAATATAAGATTTAGAAAATTGCTCATATATTTTGATAACAAAATTTTAAACAAATTCAATCCAAAGCCCTAACTCTAGGACCCAATCAAATGTATAATATTTTCCAAATGATTTTTGGTGCACAACAAACCCTCCTATATTTTCCAACTTTATTGGTCAGTATTTAGGCCGGGCCACTCCCCGCATAGCTAATGCTTACTGTCACCTCGTTTTTCCATCCCCCCCTGTCTCAGTCAAATCTTCTTAAGTGTATGAAAAAGTGCGGTGGCAACACCTAAAATGAGTTAATGGCCGCATTTATTGCCAAACTGCTATAATAAACAATTTGTTGAGCATTTAACGAATTTTACTGCCGCAGCAGCAGCAACAATGCCAGCCAAAGAGAAGGAGGAGGTGGCCATAAAAAATGTTTATGATGGATTATGCTCCCACTTCCGCGCACTCTCTCATTCACTTTGTTTTTTATGGCACTTTCCATGTGGGACAAGTTGGGGCAGGTTACGGACTTGAAACACTGGTCAATGAGTCTGTCAATGTCAAGGTGAAAAGTGTGACACATAAAATGGCCATAAAGGTGCTGCAGATTGATTTAGGCCGCGCGTACAGAAGGGCCAGGGGGAGAGGAGAGACAATGAGAACGAGCTAAAGATATTAAAATTTTACGGCTGGCTGTAGACGTCTGCCAGACACCTAGACACGCTTTCGCACACTCACACACACACACGATAGTAAAATAAAGCATTATTATGGCGGCCATTAAATGACAACATCGCGTCGTCAAGTGCCGCTCAAGACATTGAGGGAAGCTGAAGCGGTGGCCATAGACGCTGGTCTACATGTCTGGATGTTTCTTAGTCTGTCTGTCGTCTCTCGTAAAAGTGAGGCGCAACGCTAATACGCAGCTTCCCCCGCTCCCAGCCTCACCCCACTTTAACCATCTACACCCACAAGACAGAGCTTTACTCTGCACTCGCCGGCCGCGTCTTGCGGCTGCGTTTTTATGAATGAAACGCCGTTTGCTTGCCCCTGGCTTCTACTCCTCATGTTTTGTTGCTTTTTTAGCGACATTTTATTGGCCTTAATGACACATTATGCACTCAAACGAGACAACAACTAGGCAAAATGGTTGCAAATTTCTATGACAACTCTTTTAAAATGCAAAACACCTCCATTTGTTGGCCCGGAGAATAAATCATAACAAATTGGAACATTTCACTGACATACAATTGGTATTAATAGTTGCTTTTAAATTTATAAATATTATTTCAAAAATATAAAAAAAAGGCGGCAAAGATATAATGATTGTCAGATGAACAAGAAAACAAAAGTTATTGATGCATTTTGGAAAAATCTTCAACATGTTAAAAAGTTACATTTTTAAAACTCCCACCAGGGGTGAGCTCTTAGTGGTCCGTGAAGCACTACTTTATTTGTCTCAAAAAGCAATTCAAAGAAGCTTGCAGAAATAACCTCTGCGATTCATTTGCCCAAACACAACTCTGTCCAAGTTGTTTTTAATACAATGCAATAAGATCAGAAGATGTTTATTATTCCTTTTGGCATAGAAGAAAGTATTCATACGGTCCAGCCAACATAAAGAGGAGAAGCTATAGCTATAGGATCAAGCTAATCACAAATATGTAAATAACTAAAATTTCGAAAAATCTGAGAAAATCATTGTACATCTTAACGTTAACGTCGAAGACCATAGAGCAGTCACACATATACACAACGACGTCTGTCTGTTCAGACTGTCTCCCGTGTTTTTTCACGCTTGCTGCTTTGAAATTCCCAAAGAGTTTTAGCGTCGCAGGGATGGAGAGGCATCAGTTTTGAACTCACAGCCAAGCATTGATCATTGATGATTGAGGTTGATCCCTCATGAAACAGCTGTATGATCTACCAGCCTCCTTTGTGGTGTTGTGTGCCTCGGCTAAGGACTGTAGGTTTATATACTATAGGTCGTAAAATTAGTCAAAAAACCGTTATTGAAGAACAAAATCGATTTTAGGTCGGTCCTACCCGACTTCGATATACCAGTTACTCAGGGGAATTAATGTTTAATAGGTGTCCCTTATGGTAATTAACAGAGCATTAACATTAATGAGGATATATCAAAGTTATGTTACCAACCATCGCATGCGGCGCAGAACAGTATGCAACGTTTTTTATAACCTTTATAACTCTGCCATTTATTATCTGATCTTTCTTCAGAGATTGCAGGTATTGGCTGCAAAATACGATCTTGATATTTTCCAAATTGTTGGACGTTTAAAAAAATTAAAATAAAGATGACTCTGTGCAAAATTTCCACTTGATAGCTATAAATCTAAGGAACTAGGGCTCTTAGAAACAGACAGACGGTCAGAAGGCCAGACGGGAGGACAAAGCTCAATCGACTCAGCTCGCCATGCTGATCAAGAATATATATACTTTTTTTGGTCGGGAATGATTTCTTCCATGCGTTACAAGCATTTGGCCACTTTTTAAATGTTTAAAACGCAAAGGGGAAAAAAGCTTTGATGACTAGAGTCCACTACCTCAACGTTTTAATGCAACATTCTTCCCTCAAGACTATTGGATGGTACGATATAAACCGGTAGAAAAGATTTCTATTATTTGAGTAAAGTATGGCCCAATGAAGCTAATTTGATTGATGTTTCAAAGAAAAACCAGTGGGTCCATGCAACCTCCACGAAATAAGAATCAAGTTTTAGTCATGGCGAACTTACACTGAGCTGCAAAAGGCTTCCTTTATCGAAAAATGTTTTGAAGCAGCCGATAAGTTCAGCTTTTACTTTAAAATTGATTACCAGTTATTGTGGCGGTACTACAGCCACCCAGGTGATTACAGGGCTGCAATGATGTTTAATAATCGATTCTTTAGTACTTATTTATCCAGACGGAAAATGTAAAATAACTTAACAACGCACTGTGGTTGCTGCCATAGGCCAAAAATCAGAAAATGAATGTCAAAATGTTTTAACAACAACTGACTTTATAAACAGCTAATTGTCCAAACTTTACAACGCCATGCTGGTTTTGCTTTGATTCTAACGGTACTTTCTAAAAATGGCATCGGAAGTGTGATCAAATGTTCATTTGCTTCACTCAGAGAAAAACCAAGAAGATCATTCTTGATATCAAGAATACGGTAAGAACGAATATACTTCCAATAAGAAAAATACTAAAATCAAGAATAGAATTTCGAGAAGAGTATTCTTGGTCTTAGAATGTTTCTTCTTGATATCAAGAAATAATCTTCTTGGTTGCAAGCAAAAAATCTCGGTGATGGGGGTCCGGTCGAGAGAAAGCGTCGGGGGTAGTAGTGGTCGGTGGGAGGTGTGGTTTTTGCACAATACCAACAACCCCACTTCCTTTTGCTGTGATTTATTTAAAATTTTTTTATTTTATTTCTTACTTACCCTGACTGGGACTACAACTCGGGACCTCAGAAAGCTGCACGAACTGACACCACCGCTCAGCCAACACCACCACACCCCCTTGGCTTCTAAGTCGCATTTTAAATTGCCGGTGCCGGCCAATGCTGACAGCGAGAGAAAGTATTGTTCTGATTTGTTGTCTCATTTTTGGTTCACTCGAGAACGATTGTTTCTTGGATCCAAGAAGATTTCTTCTTCAGAAAACCAAGAAGAAAAATACTAAAACCTAGAAGAATCCGTTCTCGCCGATTCATTCTTCATATCTCTGGGTGTTTGTACAGAGTCAGCAGCACGCTGCAGCGTTTTAATCTTGAATAATTAAATTAACTTGAAAAGGTTATTTGAGTTGAACTTGGATAAAAGGAATATTGTACATTATGGTATTGACTTTATTTCTACAATTAAACTTATGGATAATATGTGTTTTATTTTGTGTGAGTCGCTGTTTATACACGTAAGCTTTTGTGTTTGTTTTTGTTTCGACTTTCGTATCTTTCGTTAAAGTTTGAAGTGTTTCCCCCTCCTCGCCCCTCAACAATTTTTTTCCATGTTATTTGTTGATATATTAAGATTATAAAAATGTTCGGTTCAGCTGCTATTACTTGCTTATGGTGTATTCCATAAAGTACAGCAAGTTTTTTGACTTGTCTCCCCGTATAAACACTTAGTTCTTACAGATGGTAAAAGATAGAGGTTCGTCATGTATGGGACATATGCTTCTTAAACTTGCAGGCAGATTAAGTTTATTTTAAATTTTTGCCACGGTCCCTCTCGCCCTCGCAATTAAGAAAAAAACGTCATATCTTCCACAATTTTATATATAGAAGGTTCGTTCCTTTCGGACATATTTAGTAATCAAGATTATTTATCGATTCGCCAAAGGAATCGCTAAGAACAGATGAACTATATTCGAGTTATAAGGAAAAAGCGTTCGCTGCAGATGTGTAGCGTAGATGTGTCCAACCATTGCCATTTATGATTATTACAGCTTTTACTGTTCATTGACCTCTCTGTAGAAAACTTAGCCCGATATTTCAACTGGGAGTATTTACGGCCGCTCTCTTCATATAACTGCAACCACTGTGCAACGAAATGTTATATCGATTGATTTTCCATTCTTTGTTAATACCCTCCAAGCAGTTTTCTGCCGAAAAGAATCCAAGGTAAGGTAATCTTTTGTAACTTACAAATTTATATCGCTCGAATGGATCCAAAATCTTTCTAAATTTGGAATGTTTAGAATTATAGCAAATTTTTTTGTCTCAAAGGGTTATTATATATAAGATGTTAGAGAAGTGTATGTCCCATACTTGTCAAAACTCTATCTCTCACCATCTCTGAGATCTGCTCCTTCATGACAGACAGACAGACGAACAAACAGACGGACAAGGCTAAATCAACTCGGCTGTTGTTGCTGATCAAGAATATATATACTTTATATGGTCGGAGATGCTTCCTTCTGGCTGTTACATACTACAACTCTCGCGAGCGCTTTAAAGTCGTGTGCGCTAAAATGCAGACGCTTGTGAGTTCAGTCTTGGAGGCCCTGAAAGGAAAAAAAAGTTTTGATGGTATCTCAAAATTAATAACAGCTAAGAAAAACGGGGGTTTTGTGGTCGGTCGTGTTTCAACTTCTCTTCCCTTCACTCATAAAAAAAAGTCCCAAATTAGCCCTTAAAATTAGAAATTCTCCTTTGAAATCCGTCCTAAGGCGACTCACCCTAAAATTTAGAAAAATAGTTTCTAAATATTATAGAAAGCTTTTCTTAACCAAAGGGCTACTTTTCTTAGAACTAGAATCTCTTTCTGAATCATAGAAAACTATTTTCTTAAAATAAGAAATTTTTTTCTAATATAGAGACAAATTTTTCTTAATAAGAGAAAGGTATTTTCTTAAAAGCAGAAAAAATTATTTAAGACCACCGGTTCAGGTCCACTACCGGTTTCAGGTCCCCCACCAGGTCCAAGTCCACCACTGGTCCAGGTCCACCTCAATGGCCACCTCCAGGTCCACCTCCTGGTCCACGTCCACCACCGGTTCAGGTCCAAGTCCACCACCGGTTCAGGTCCAAGTCGTCCACCACCGGTCCAGGTCCAAGTCCACCACCACCAGTCCAGCTCCAGGTCCGCTTCGCTTGAACAACACCCAAGCTGCTTTGATTAATTTTTATTAAATAAATAAAAATGTTCAGGGACTGACTGGGACTAGAACCCAAGATCTTTGTCGCGCGCAACGACGGCGGCCGCTTAGACGGTTAGGCTATTTCACAGCGTTGAAGTGGCACGTCTTAATGTCTACTTATATTTTTGCACTGGAGCAAAAATTTCTGAAATATAAAGCTTTATTTTCTAAAAGCAATGGCTACTATCGCCATATTTTTAAGAAAATTAGTTCCAGAAAATTTTCCTGTTTTTAAGAAATTACAGTAGTCTCTTTAAGGGCTACTATTTTCTAAAATTAAAGGTTAATTTTGCCCTATTTTTAAGAAAAAGGCTTTAGAAAAATGCGCCCTAATTATTAGAAAAATCTGGCCTTTTCTTGTTTTTAGAAAAGTTTTTTCTAAAAAAAAATTTTTTACGGCATATTTTTCTTAGTTTTAGAAAACTTTTTCTGTTTATTAGAAAATTTTTCTAAATACCAGGGCAAATTTTAAAATAGGGCGATTTTCTAAAATTCATGGCGAATTTTTTTCTGAGTGTTCCCCCTCCCTTCTAAAATTTGTTTGGTCTCTCAAGGTGAAGTTCGATAATAGTTATTCGTTTTAGTTTGACCAGGCGAAAGCTGGGATCAATATATAAAGACCGGTTCGGTTCCATTATCCATTATTGTTACCGTTTTGGCTTGAATGGATCCCGAATGGTTTGATTTTTTCGTTCTGTATATGCTAGGCGTGAATTAAAGCCTATTCACACTGAGCACATCAGAATCATAAAAATTTGCCGTGTCAAAATTTGTTAAGTCTGTAGCATATTTCTATACTTACAAACTGATCCACTAAATTATTAGACAAAACACAAATTTACAAGTGATGGCATAGCAAATAGTTATTAAGCAATTTAGCTCAGGAGGTTCAAAAGAAGGTTAAGCCAAAAATATTTTTGGTTTTCTTTTCAGAAAATATTTATTAATGTATAGAGGGGATAAATCGATTTTGAATGTTATGTTGAAAAGACTGACTTATAGTGGAAAATCATGTGGGTAGAATAGACTCCAAAACAATGATAAATATCTCAGAACTTTTAATGCATTTGCCATAAATTCTGCAAAAGCTGCAAGAAGTATTCCTTAGCTTACATCGTTATATTTCTCTAAAAAAAAACTATGAAAAATATTATTTAATACTTTTAGTAAAAGGAAAAATAGTAGGTACAAGTAAATCTGTTTTGGTGCAGGTTCGTTTCGGACTCCCGAAAAAACTTAGATACTCCGACTTCAAACCGATTGGCAGCCCTGAATGTATTCAATATACAGTACAGTGTCAGTGTGTAAGTTTCTTCGCGTTAAGCGGCAGTCAGCGGATCAGATTGAGTCTGCCATGTTGGGCACGCTTGGCCCGCGTCTTGAAGCGGCTAATCAAATGCCAAAACACGTTTTCAGCGGTCGCTTATCGCGGACAGATACAACGGCACGGGGGTTAAATTAATTTGCATATTGTTTCCAACAAAATAGGCAGTTGAGTCGATGTCAACCTGCGACTTGGATATCAGGGGCATTTGTATAAATATGATTGATTTATTTGACAATTTTCGACAGCATTATGCGGACGTGACACGCATATTCATTTCGCAGAGTTTCTTTTGTTGTTTTGCTTTGTTGGTGGGGGATATCAGATTTCCAAGCTAAATGAGTGGGTTTATCTACTAACGAAGCTAAGCCAAAGTTGTGAGCGAAGTTGAATTTTAGACTAAATTTGCATTCCCATTTGGCTTTTTGGCAAGTCACGCAGCCAAGTTTTAAGTGCAGCCTATTAAACTAGAATGCAAAAATTTGCCAAAAACTACAAGATAAGCAGCTGCTGGCCAAAAACGGACTGCGCATGTACCGCTTCCTCACAGGGGAGCAACTGGCCCAGTATCTTTCACATTCATGATGGCTGCCGTCGCTTGGCAACCATAATGCCGGTGGCAGAGACGCCAGCAGAGAAGCCAAACGATTCTGCATTCGTCAGCCATGACAGACGACCGACAGCCATGCGAGAGTGGGAAAGCTATAAAAACCAGACTGTAGCTGTCCTGCTTTCAGAGCACACACGCACACAAGTACACGCAGTGCATTTGTATGCACGTATTTGTGGCGACCTCTATTGAGAGAGGCGGAAACCTGAGAAGTGTGCATAAAATTCAATAGAGGGCGCTAAAGGCTGCAAAAAGTGGGAAATTTTAAATACCAAAAAATAACGTTTTAATATTTGAAATATTAAGATTGTTATTTGAGTTTAGTTAACTTATATTGGTATTGAGTTTCATTTCAGCTTCAATGTTTTAATTTTCTCAACTATTTTTTTTTCTTCAGAGCGTCAAGAGCTGGTTTGATTGTCAGTACGACAGTAAGAAGCTAGAGGGCGCCAGTACATAAGACCTTAAGCGATTAAGAGGCTGTGCTTAATCTACTATTAATATTTATTGTTTATTAACTTAATTAGTTTTATGCAAATTGTTGGTTGCGAGCTGACCCGAGGCAGCCAGCGCGAAGTTCGACACACACTCCTGGAGATGAGAGACGAATAGTCTTCGTGATAGTGTGGCAATCGACAGTCGCTCGTGACTAGCAATCGATAGTCGCTGGTGACCAGTGTGGGCAGAGTCTCCACAAACCGCTCGATTTCCAAACTTTGCCCCGTTTTCTCAAGGATGCAAGACCTTTGAGCTATAATGAGTGTTCGGTCCGGTTCAATCAGTTTCAAGGCTGCGAGCAGATCCAGTAGCAAACCCCGCAGCGGCGGGACGGTTCAGTTACTTTGGCTTCCTCGAACAGGACCATGAACCGAACCTACTAATAACTCTTTTGGATAAAAAATGTACGAAGTAAAAGTAACTTGAGTCCCATTTTCTATCTATTGTTCAATAGTTAAATCTTTCACAAGCAATATAGTTAATTTCATCCACGTATTGCAGGTTCTTTGAAAATGACTAAACTTTTATTAGCTCTTTTTAAAGTCAGTGAATCAAGTCCGATAGCAATCTTTACTATCTTTACTTTTGATTCTACATAAGAATTTTTGCACTAAGAAAATTATTAAATTTATTGTAAAAACTCTTCCTTTATTAGGATAGTCGTAGGAACGGGCAAGCGGGTACTTAAAAACAAGATTCAGTTCATGGTCTGAGAGAGAGAACCGTCCCAGTCTGAACTTCACCCTTAAAAAATTGAGCTGCCTGTTAAATTTATAACAAAAATCAGAAAACGGGCCTTAAAAACTTAGCAAAGTTAAACAATGTAGGGAAATACAAAAAATATACCTAAATTCGTTTATAAAACTGTCCCATTCGAACTCGACTTCGAGCCGGTTCTGTTTCGAGAAAAAGCAAACACAAAGCTTTCGTTTTTTTTTTTTTTTTGGGCGTCGCTTATGTACTCTTGGCCCAAAGCTTAGTCTGCACATGTAAAGCCATTTCAAATAACAACAACAGCAACAAATACTTGAATCTGGTTCGTGCCACATCAGGCAACATCCCTCCTGCTGCTGCTGCGGCTGCTCTGCTCTGCTCTGCTCGTTGCCGGCGAGATAAAAATCAATAGAAATATATACCGAATGAAGGAGCAGGCGTTCTATGTACTTACGTATGTATTGTGTATACACTTAATGAGCAAAAATTTATGCGTTTTTGCAAAGGATTATGATGCAGAAAATTTCATTAATTTCATTTAATATTCGCAATAAAACGAGAGACGAGCAAGCCACACAGAGCCAATTTGCATAACAATTTGCCGTCAAAAAGAGTGACTTCAGTTAATACATAAAAATACTTTAAATCAATTTAAGTCTGGCAATTTTTACAGCATTCGCCATGCGACCACGCCCTGTTTGTAATCGAATTGATCTTTTATGCATATTAATTATCATTTTTGTTCATAAACTTCACACTTTATTGGCTTGGCTTGCGTCAGTCAAGCGCGTCTTAATGGCAACTTTTGGTCTTATCGCGAACCTGTTACCAGAGAGCTCTCCGCTTAAGGACAATTTGGCATTTGCATTGGCCTTATCTCCTCGAAAAATACTCATTCAATTTCGTACCTGAGTCAGTGCGTAAATTCAAGGCTTATTTGTTAAGGAAATTCCACAAATTAGCTTATTATATTTCCTCTTGAATTTGAAGTGCTTATTTTATGAATATAATTTGTATTTTTTTCACAACGAAATGGCGTCATTTAAGCGACTTTATGTGGTCTTTTGTGGCCGGTTAATCGGATTTTTATTTATATAAATTTTTTGCCTCAAATTTTATTTTAATGTGCAATATTTTTTAATGCTGCTAATTGCGAATCAAATGATACTCAAATTGCTCTAAATGATTTATGGTATTTTTAACACTTTTTTTTAACGGAAATGAAACTTTTTCTCCAAGTGCTTAAATTATTTGGTATATATATACGAAAGGTAAATAAGACCAAGTCTCCTGAGAAAAATGGCTCTTAGGCAATAACTCTTGTATTTCCTTCAAATTTTATCTCTGCCGTTTTTGCTATTATCCAAATTTAGATGAAAACCTTAAACACGTGCACAAATACTAACGATCGTCTATAAACTGAGCCGATCCAAACAAATCTAAAAGCAGTAAAAAAAAGGACTCGAATTGTTCGACCATTAAGTTGCGTCATGAGACATGTGGTTAAAAAATTATCTGTCAGAAGTTGACTCATGATATCAATGTGTTGTTTTTGAATTCAATAATTGGTGGCCAATAGAATATACTCCTGCCGGCAGTCTTAAAATACTACTTTTTTTGTCATTTACCAAGAATACATTAACAAATGAACAGCACTCTTAAATCATTGAATTTTATTACGAATACTCGTGCTCTGTGAGAAATTTGTTTTGAAAATTACATCCATTTTACGGTCGTTATAATCGACCTACCTAACAGGCAATTCAAGCTATTGTGACCAAATTTCGTAACAGTTTAACTATGTTGGACATTTATCCATTATCCAGAGTGCGTACTAAGGAGAATAAGGAGAATGCTGTGTCAATAAGAATCGCAATATGTGATTGGAAAAATGGAAAAATTGGACTTGGTTAACATGTGGTTTCAACAAGACGGTGTCACGGCATGCGAAACCATGGACCTTTTGAGAGGCGTGTTTGTTGAGCGTTTTGGACCAGTTCATTGGCCGCGAAGACCATGTAACTGGACCCCACTAGACAATTTTTTGTGGAGCTACATAAGCCTCTCATGTAGAGGGACAAGCCAGACACAATTGCAGCCCTGGAAGACAACTTTACAGCTGTCATTGGAGAGGTACCGTCCGATTTGCTGGAAAAAGTATGCCAAAATTTGAGTCAACGAAATGACCACCTAATGCTTTTAACCACATAATTGAAAGAGGGGCGTTCTAAAGAAACAATTTTTTAGTCGTTCTTTCCTCAGTCCAGTTTTTAGCATGCTTATCACAGTGGGACAAAATTCAACTTAAGGTAAGGCCCATGAACGGGACCAATAAATTGTGACACTAGAGGCATTAGGTAGCCTTAGATCGGTTTTAATGGGCACATTTGTACACAGATACAACAATTTTAACTTAATCCTTAATAGTTCAAGATAAAAATCTACAAAGTTCCGCATATACGGACTGTGTCAAAACCTAAATTTTTGAGTATCTTTAAAGAGCTCGGTAGATTTTTAGTTAAGTCCATTTAAATGATGCCATAATGGGCACTGTGGTAAAGTGAAACAGGCCATCGATAACCTTATAGCACAGCATCATCTGGCCAAAAAGTCAGATTTTTGCTATTTTATCTTGAGTTGACGCAAGAGCGGTTTTGTTTGAAACCAAAAAGTCGTTATTTTTTGTTAACTGCAAAATCGGTTGAGGGAAGGATAATTGTAATTTTCTGAAAAGCTAAACAAAAGTTGGTAATTTTTAATTAGATCTTTGACGTACTTTAACATTACATTAGTCTATTTAATAATATAATAATAAATATAATAATAAACTATAACGGCAATTTATTTTGACCGTAAGACTAAACTTTAGTTATGAACTTTTCTAAAAATATATCATCTCGCAACATTATCACTGAAGAACATTTATATCATACATCTCTGAGCCAGGCTCGGAGTACATCGTTCATCTTGTCGATATTGACGAGTTCTTGGAGAAAGCTTTTGAATTCTTGCAATTGGATGTGATAGAACTGCTGTGAACACGGGGCATAAAAACGGATACGCTTTTAAGCTTGCTGCATAAATTGAATCGTCTCCAAAAAATGTAAATGCTAGTTTATTATGCTTTTTCATGATTCCTGTAAGTTTGGTCGAAATCGGACATCCATATAGTATAGCTGTCATACAAAAGTAGAGTCTTAAAAGTAGTCTTATTTAGAAAATCAAACTGCAAGGGTTTACAAAGTTCGGCGGAGCCGAAGTTAACTTTCCTCTATTTTTCAACCAAAAATGGATGGAGGAAATGTTAACCTTAAGGTATATTTTTATATTTTGTATATAAAATATCTAAAAAATAATATGCTAAACATATCGAAACGAGATGTAAAAATAGGGGAAAGTTAACTCCGGCTCGGCCGAAGTTTTGTATACCCTTGCAGCTTCCATTGAAAACAAAAAAGTTTTTCTAACCAACCTACTTATTGGACCTTACTTTTCTATGGGATCTATACTATATAGATGTCTGATTTCGACCAAACTTGGTGAAATCGTGGAAAAGCATAACACACTGTTAATTACGAAATTTTGGAGGCGATCCCATTTAAAACAAAAAAGTTTATCTCACTAGAACTTATTTTTCGACCGATCATTCAAACTGCAGCTATATCCTATAGTCATCCGATTTTGATAAAACTTTGTAGAAATGTATTAAAGTTTATAAAATAAGAATGTGCCAATAAAAAGGACGTGCCAATAAAAAACAAAAAAATTTTCCTCACTCGAACTAGTTTTTTGACCGATCGTTCCTATGGGAGCTATATGATGTTGTCATCCGATTTCGACCAAACTTCGTAGAATTGTGTAAAAAATTATAAAATAAGTGAGTGCCAATGATAAGGACGTTTTCATTAAAAACAAAAAAGTTTTTCTCACTAGAACTAGTTTTTCGACCAATCGTTCCTATGGGAGCTATATGCTATAGTCATCCGATCCGGCCGGTTCCGACAAATGTGCAGCGTATTTGTACCAAAAGACTTCGTGAAAAGTTTGGTGAGGATAGCCTTAAAACTGACGGAGGAGATAGCATAGAAACAGACAGACGGGCAGACGTACAGACGGACAAGGCTAAATCAACTCAGCTCGTCATGCTGATCAAGAATATGTATACTTTTTGTGGTCGGAGATGCTTCCTTCAATGCGTTACAAACATCCGCACAATTTTATAATACCCTCTGCAAGGGTATAAAAACATTTGAATTACATTTTTTCTTGTTCCATTTATTTATTACATTTATTTATTTATTTATTTGGTGAAGAATGATCTGCTAACTCAGGCTAAATTTATAAAATTATAATGGGAAAAGTAATTGGATTATAGGTTGGATGATTCAAGGTGATGGTAAATTTCATTTAATATAAACATAAGTGACTTATCAAAGGAAAAAATGGAGTATAGGGAATTATAATTAGAGCATAAGTTGGACCTGCAGACTGACAAGTGTAGTGGCCGGAATGTGCAAGTAAACCTCGAGGGAACTGTTAAGTTTATTGAAGACAGAAGCGCTTGAGAATCAACCAATCCGAGAAGAAGCTTGTGCACAAATAGGACACCATTGCGTATTCTGCGGTGATGCAAACATTGTATATCGATTAATTTTAACCTTGATCGATAAGAAGGTAAAAGCCTGCTAGAGTCCCAATTCAGATTGCGAAGAGCGAAAATTAAACATTTTATATGTACCCATCCAGCGTACGCGACAGTTTGAAATGTTTCAATTGGGCTACTGGCAAGGTTTTAACTCAATAAAGCAGATTCGTCGATTCGAAACCATGAACGAAATTTGGGACTTTTTGATTACCTTATTAAAAATATGGAAATTATGAAGAACGCAAATGTATGTCACAGGGACAAGGAAACATTTATATATCTAAGATCAGGGTCAACAAACGAGTCGATATAGCCATGTCCGTCTGTCTATATCAACGTGTCGATCTCAGTGACTATAGGTCACAAATTTTTGCATGTAGGTAGGTGAATTCCTATACCCAGATCAAGTTTGTTTCAGAGCTGAAAAATAAAATATTATATAAATATATTTACACAGCCGTGTTGCCGCTTATAAGCAGTCATATAATTTTGGGCGTGAACGAAGAAATTAACAATTCAAATGAAAAGCCTTTTAGTATGACAATCACAAGCCTTTATCTGATCCAAATATGTATTTGAACTTGTCTGCAATTCAAAGAACTTTTAAACTATTTGACTGATTTACAAAACCCAGAAAAATATTAAAATTCAATGCATAATGTTTAAAAAAATAAACAAGAACGCTCCAGTGCTGCATAAATAGTCTCGGGCGAGGTGAAGAGAACCGACACAAATCTGTTAACATTAACGAAACATGTGTTAATTTCAGCATCATAAAAATTATGCCACACGATACAAGATGACGATGGAGATTGAGTGGACGCCCGGCCAAGTGGCATAAATATTTACAGCATTCCAAAATGATAAATAAAACAAAATACCAAAACAAAAAACACACTGCCCAGCCATACAAAGTAAATTATTTATTTATTTACATATTTCGGTTTTCGAATTCCCAAAGATAAGAGTCGGACTGGGGTCTGGTGACTTATGTGTCAGCGGCGACTTGGAGTCCATTACATAAAATACGAGCAAGAAATATGAAAATGGAAGACAAGACAACTAAACCTGACCGAAATGCATTTGGAAATATTTGAAAACGAGTTTTCAATCGAACCACAACCTCGCCCCGCACTTGAGTCTCGAGTGTCAAGAGCGCGGCGGGACAGGGGATCGGGAACAGGACTGGGCAATTGCAATTAGATCAGAGACATCGCTCATTTTGAAGTGATTCCCCCGCCTACAAGGGAAACCAGACATAAAACTGTTTCAAAAGGCATCGAGAAAATGAGAAATGGTGCTATACGAGTGGCATATTTATGTACAAGTGCGTAGGAGCATTCCCAGTCCCAGAACCTGATAAATGCAGCAAGTTTGCGTTTTGAATTTCAATGGCGGACACATCTCGCAATGGGTGCCAAGAGACATTGGGTCCCACATCACTTCGACTCTGATGCCGACCCTGCGTTGTACTTTATAACAAGAGTCAAGTGCGTTCCTGGGAATGGGAGGGGGGATCTGGCGATAACCGCGCGCCGCATCGCGTCGCCCATTTTAATGCGTTTCTTCGACAGGCCATTCGAAATATGCCCGATGATTTTTGAAATGTTTTAATTGAAGCCCCAACAACGAATCTGGGCGGCAGACAACATGTCTGTTTTTTGTTGCTTTCCTTCTTGAGATGCAAAAGTGGGCAACCCAATTAAAATTCTTCAGGCATTATTTACTTTACTTGAACATCGTTCTGTCTGCTGGCTTCTTCTTTAAATCAAATTTAGTTGTTTTTCGATTGAAAAAATGGCGACGACAAAATATTCATAAAATTTATTCAGACTTCTCATGCTAAATGTAGTCCAGCAAATGTTTTTACGACTTTTTAATCGGATGTTTTCTTTCAAGAGAGAGCATCGAGGCCATAAACAAAACTCAAATTGAGCTGGGAAAAAGTTATGAAAGAAGGAAGTGTTTGGGCCATAGATAAGTCGTAAAGTTTCAAGCTATTCACACTTGAAATTTTGTTTGTCATTGCATTTGTTGTAGAACTTTAAGGGGTTCTTCCGTTCTCTGAATTTTAATTCATTAGACAGCACATTAAGGAGAATAAATTGGTTTTAGGTTAATCGGATTATTGGATCGTAAAATCAAAGATATTCTTTTGTTATTTAGTTTGATTCATGAGATGGAACAATGTGACAATATTTAGCCTCATAGCTTCTGCCTTTTTTGATGTGCATAACTGAAAAGTATTTTATTATTATTTATTAGTTAGTTTTGTTTACCCTAGCAGAGGGTATTTTTATATGATTATTGATTTATTCATTTGAAATTGTCTTGGGTTTAGTATAGAAGGTGTTGTACAATATATACTTACCTTTGATGGATTTGTTCAAGATCCGCATCAGTTTTGTACACTTCTCTTCCTTACAGATTTAATTTAACTGCCCAGACCTCTTCTAATTGCTAACAGATGAAAAATATTTCATATTTGGTCCCTGGCTCCAATTCCACATTGAAAAAGTGGGGCGAATTTCCAGTTGATCCCAACTGCCAGTAGAGAATTATGACTTACCATATGGTTTTTGGAGCAAACCAAGCTGAGGCTACTATTCGGTTCAATGGCTCTCACTAGACGAAGTATGAACCAGATTTTTAGAAAACACTGAAATCTGCCAAAAATCAAAAAATGTCGCTTAGCCAACAAGTCTAAGCTCAGCAATACATACTTCAGTTTTAATGAAATCCAGCTAACTCCAGCTACTCTTTTTCTTCTTCTTCTTTGGCCATCACAAACGACTAATGTCCGCCACTCGCCTCTGTCCCGAGCGTCATCCCACCAGAAGGGCACACCCAGCTTCGAAATATCTCCCTAAACCTGGTCATGCTATCTCCGCTTCGGTCGACCCGGCCCGGGCGTGCCACCTAACACGTTCGCATGCCGACTGTACACCTATTTTGGTGGAGCGTTATCATCCATATGGGTAACATGTCCTATCCAGTGCAGCCGCTGTTGTTTTATGCGTTGGACAAGCTTAGTGTCCCCATAGAGCTCGTAGAGTTCGTGATTCATTCGGATGTGAATTTCGTCGCCAACTTTTAGAGGTCCATAAATCCTCCGAAGAACTTTTCTCTCGATCACGCCAATTGCCTCATCCGTTGTTGTTAATGTCCATGTTTCTGATGACAAGCGACTTGTATAGCGCAATTTTCGTTTTTCGAGAGAGGGCTCTGCTCTTGATCTCCTTACTGAGCCCGTGGTAACATCTTCGGATTTCTAGACTGGTGTTGTTATCGCTGGTTATCGTCGTTCCGAGGTAGACAAAGTCCTTAACAAGTGTAGACTCACTGCGCGTTGATAGTAGGTACTTCGTCTTATCCTGATTTACCGCTAAGCCCATAAGTTTTGACTGCTTCTCTATCTCTGAGAACGCCTGTATTACCACAGATTCGCTATTGCCGATGATATCAATATCATCGGCATATGCAAGTAGCATGTTATCTCCGGTAAAGATGGTGCCCGTTCTGTTAGCATTTGAGCAGTGGCGCAGTATATACTCCATAAGCAGATTAAAGAAGTTACACGATAATGTGTCACCCTGCCTAAAACCTCTTTTGATATCGAAAGGCTCAGAGAGGCTTTTTCCTATTTTGACGCAGCTTTGTGTGCTTCTCAACGTCATTGTCAAAGGCGGCTTTATAGTCAACAAAAGGTGGTGGGTGTCGATCTGTCTCTCTTGGGTGTTCTCCAGGATTTGTCGCACTGTGAATATCTGGTCTGTGGTGGATTTGCCAGGTCTAAAGCCACACTGATAAGGTTCAATTAGTTCGCTCATGCTCGGCTTTAGACGTTCACATAGGATGCATAATAGAACCTTATATGGAATGGAAATGAGACTGATCCCGCGGTAATTGGCGCAAACTGTAGGGTCTCCTTTTTTAAATGTTGGACAAAGTACACTTAGATTATATTCTTCGGGCATGCTTTCTTGGGACCATATTCTGCATATGTGTTGGGTGCATGCACCTTACCAGCTCCACACCGCCAACCTTGAACAATTCAGCGGGCAGCTCACCTGACTTCACCAAATATAAAACATATAAAACCAACATATATAAACTCTTAATACGGTACCATGGAAAACAAAAAATTTCTCTACTAAGACTAGTTTCCATTAAAAAGAAAAAGTTTTTCTCCCTAAAACAAGTTTCCCGAACGATCGTACCTATGGGTACTATGAGATATAGTCATCCGATTCGGTAGTTTCCGACATATTGGCAGCGTGCAGTAAAACAAAGACTCTTCAAAACTGAAGGACTAAGTAGTTCGCATAGAAACAGACTGACTGACAGACGGACTGACAAAGCTCAAAAGAATCAGCTCGTCATGCTGATCAAGAATATGTGTAACTTATGTGGTCAGACATGATTCTTTCTATGTGTTACAAACTTCTGGGCAAATCTTTTTAATTATTTAAAAAAACTAGTTTTAGTCGTCTCAAGGTCGGGGAGAAATTATAATTCAATAATAATCAAGAAATCAACAACAACTAATATGAAAATATGGACACAAGCAGGTTAAGGTTTATAGCAACAAGTGAATTGGAGACACAGACATTTTTCTGTCCTTACAATTCACAAGTTCAAATTCGGCCAATTCGTCAGATTATATTGGCAATTGGTAATGGCTGTTGGTGTGGAAAGCGGTTAGCATCTCACATACGAGGTATTAGACGCAACGTGATTATGTCTGTGAATTGATATGAACATATGGACACAAGCATGTCAAGGTTCATTAACGTTTAGGTGTTGCATTAATGCCATTTTGTGCTCAACTTGGAAACATGTTGGGGTCATTTTACAAACTTTCAGGCTTCTTTCAGAAACATTTTGGTAAAGTTTTGAGCCCTTTTCACCCACTACTTTGCACATTTGGTACTATAACGTTTTATCAGTTAGTCACTCTTTCAAATCCTCATTAGGTCAACGATTTGGCAAGTATGACCTTATATTATCACATTATGATATATCTTTTTACATCATATCCATAATAAAAAGGACAAATTGTCTCAACACATTTGGAAAAAATTCTAAATAAGAAAGTTGTAGGGCACATCTCGGTCTCATCTAAAGAACATCTCGATCTCTTTTTGAGAACACAGTGAGTCCAATTTTCGAACATTTTTGGGTCAGTTTTGGGCACATTCTGTGATATTCAAACTAGCAAGTTTAAGCTGTCTAGAGGTCATGATATGTTTTCACACACCTTAAATAGTCAAACACAACACCAAAAAGGAGGCTGGTCAATAGAACAGGAGGTTTAAGAACCTCCCGGTTCTATCATAAGAGCAGAAGCAGAGGTCTCCTCATGCCAGCATTCCTATAACTGCTTCGGAATTTGAAAGCCGCATAAGTGCAAATCCAACACCAGAACACAAAATGTTCATGGTTTCCGAAGAACTGTGCGCTTTTTGAACGGACACCCTTGTTTGTTGTAATGTAGTGTGACCAGAGCGCGGAGATCAAAACTTGTCAACGAATGGTCTTGATTTCGGTAGATTTTGAGTGTATCGATGTTTCTCAAAAATCATGCAAACTACGCATCAAGGAAACAGCCTTTATTAATGTTACCATACGTTTCGTTGATTTCGTTACTATGACAATACGGGGACAGCGAAGCCTTGGCTACTTTAAGTGTGAGCAGGTCTGTTTGTTTACTTTGATTAAAAAGTATAACGTTTTCTAGCTCCATTTTATATCATCTTGTTGAACTGAGAGTTTGGTCTTCCACGAGCTATTAAAATAAATAATAGACTTCGATGCGTTACGCAAAATTTTTGACACCCAATTTCGATCTTTTTGGTGCAAATTTAAATCAACTTGAAATTTGTACAAATAAGATTTTATAATCGAAAATGCAATTTCTTTTGTGTTCAAAACAAACAAGCAGTCACTTAATATTCAAGTAGACCAATTTCTAAAATATATTTAAATTAACTAAAGTTGATATGGTATGGGAGAAACGAGTTTACACTCGCTCGCTCATATTTTTGAAATTTTCTCACACACCTCATTCTGTTATTGCCACGCCCACAGAGCGTAAGAGTTCTCAGGGAATTGAAAATAGCGCTTAGCAAAGCATTTCCAAACAAATAAAATAAATGGCGTCCTGTGATTAGGAGGAATGAATGTAATACGCAATTATTTTTGAAAAAGGAAAACGTAAACAACCGAATGGTTCTTATTGTTGTTTTGCCTTTGTTGCGGTTTATCTGATGAAAAACGTAAATAGAAGGCGATGCCCAATTTCCATGGGAGTCTCAACAAATGCTGCCATTACAAGGATTAAACCCAAAATTTACATGCCCAAGCAACAGCAGCGACCCAAGGCGAATCAACCCCCATGGAACATGCTGCTCGGGTGCACCAGGTGAACGGGGTGGTTGCCATTTGCAATATGGCAACCATTAGGAATTGAATTGAATCGCCATTTCCACTTTCACTTTTTCTGCTGAACAAATTTTGATTTACTGCCCAGGTTCCTCTACTCTTGGTTTTGTTTTTATGGTCCTGTGTCAGGGAATTGCAACAATTGTCGTCGCGCCACGAAGTCGCAATCCTTGCAACCCTTTGTACCAGTTGAGCCTCAACCTGACAACGTCAATTCCACTGAAACGGACCCTAACCAAGACGAGACAATGCGACTCAGCTGCCTGTTTGGCAGCATTTTAAAATCCATTTATGCCGCCTATCATAAAAAAATAATAAAAAAAAAAACAAAATGTAAAGAAGATGCGCAGTTTTTTTGGCAGGAGCGTGAAGATTTTGTGTGCGTATTTTGCTACAACAATTTTCCGCATGACATTGCCAAGGGTTGTCCGGTAAGTCAGGTCCCAACCCGTTCGCGGCTGGGCACCTGATGCGGCAGGTAAATCCTTTCACTTACACTAGGTACGAGGTGGAATGAGAGACAAAACTTACGTCGATTGCCAATTTATTTACGTAATTAAAAGTGCGGCATATAGCACCACCACACGGTCCCAATTTGGCGTAAATGAAGCCACGATGGCCAATTACTGAGCCCGCGGTTGGGCCCTCTCCCCCGTACCAATTACATTAAGCCCGGCATGCTCCTGCTGACTTTTGCCCGCCCGATGATGATTACTAAGTATTATTATGGGCCTTCGATTTTGTGGCCCAATCATTGGCAATGACTGCCATCTGCATATACATACGCATCAGAGCGGATAGTTGGGGGAATTGATCAATTGGGGAAAATTAAGCAGGCGCTTACTCCGTCGTCCCATGATTTCTAAGTTTCATGTCAACGTGCAGTTGACTTCATCAATAAATAAGTCAAGGGGAATTATATGGTTATATGACTTTGAGTGCTGCTCGCATTTTGGCCTAATTTTGGGTTGCCAGATGGTAGATTCGGTACAGAAACTTGCTTCACAATGTTTTCTGCTGGAAGTATTGAGTTTTCCTATTCCAAATATTAGTGATAGTATCGTCAAAGCAAATTTAACCCTTATCCCGACCCATCATGATCACGAAGCACTATTTTCAGCTCAATTAACCCGTCTCGATCCCGTCTCGACTTCAAGAAAACTAACGCTGATAGCTTATATGATCTTAGAGGCGATTCTAACCAGAATAACCAGCGGATTTGGTGTCTTCCGCTAAAAAAGTGTTGAAGTTTATCGGGAAAAGAGGGTTTGACCTCGTTTTAGAACAAATTGGGAATAGCTTTCAAACCAAGAACATTTTGAACATGTTTGAATAACTCTAATTTTCGTTTTAAAATGTTTTTAGGTTGAAATTATAAATGCTGACTTTATGGATACTTTGCCCCCAGATCGCAGAGCATATTTCATTTTCTTACTGAGAAGGAGAATTGCAACGATTGTTGCGAGTCTGCCCAACTAGTCTCACGACTATCGATTACCACACATCAAGCTCACTCGAGATTTATATCGACATATCGCCACCCTCTCTTGCCACTCGAACAACAATTTTATTCATTAGTTAAATGAAATAATAATTTATCTTAAGCACAACTTAATCTTAAGGAAACGGTTTTGGTTGATAGGGCAGCCATCTGTTGGTTTTACAACAAATGATTAAAAACCAAATTTCAATTTTAAACAAATACATGCATAATATAGTGTTTACATTTCCAAGACTAATTTTGCTAATCAAAATATTTTATAATAGCAAAATCTCTTCCCAAAACACTAGACCAAAAAAAAGCCGAAGAGGATACGACAATTGGTTTTGGGTTTGAATTTGATTGGGGGATTTCTGGAATATCTCTGCATATAGAAACATCCAAAAAATATGGGTTAAGCTGATTTTTTACACTTCTATTAGTTTTTTTATTTTTTGTCAATTGCTCGATTTTTCCATGAATTTCTCCTTCATTTTGCGAATCTGTTGCTCTGGAAGTTTTGGTCGAAATGGAAATTTGACTCTCTCAAAAAAATTTGGGTGGCCCCACCACCATCCCCACCACCCACACCACATTAAGCCCGCACGTTTTTCCAAATATAATTACACGCAGGCTCGAAGTGTTCTATTGACGAATCAAAATTCCGTTGAACGACCTTAAAATAATTCCGGTCTGGGATAACAGCTTCCCCGACCCACGGTAGGTACCCGCGACACTCGACTATACTTTTCGATGAATAGGAACTGTCCAACATTCAGAGAACATTCGTCATTTGAGATGAAATCTATTTTCTGAACTCGTTTTTTCTTCGTACAGAACATTTAACCGGAAAGATTCAACAGACAGTGTTCTAGATCGATCGGGAGGATATCATAGCATTTTCTGAAACTCTAAATCTGAACGAAACCGATAATTATTACATTAGTTTCTTTTTTAATTGCCAAATTAAAAAATTCCGTTCTTAGTTTAAATACAAATAATTTTCTCTATCTTCTATTTTGGCCCGATATTCAATCACAACCGTTTGACGTTCTCGGCCGCTGCAATAAATGCCCGCCATTCGCCTCTCTATTGTACGAACTGGCACCAGTTGGTCACCCCGAGCGCTCCAATATCTTCCAGCACCTGATCTTTTCATTTTAGTTTCGTTCGTCCCTTCTTGGCTCTTTTCCCAAATTCGTTCACCAACTGTTTGTTCACATTTTTTGCTGGAGCTTCTTCATCTATACGAGTAACATGTACAGTCCAGCGCAGCAGCTGTTGTTTTATGCGCTTGACTAGCTCATTGTCCCCATAGAGCTCATACAGTTTGAGGTTCATTCGGGTGCAAAATTCTTCGCCAACTTTTAGAGGTCCATAAATTCCCCAAAGGATTTATCTCTGGAACACTTCGATCGCCGCTTTATCCGCTGCTGTCCACGCTTCCGTCAAAATGAATGGTTCTAGCAGGTTTTGTCAGCTTGTCGGATGCACTCTTATTCCGTAATTCGGAGATTCTTAAAAAAAAAGTATTTTCTACTTATTTTTTTATCGGGTTTATCGGGTTTGACTAAAGACTATGACAATCTTCAAGTATGATAAAAATGATTTTAAAATAGTTCAAAATTATCCTAATATATCCCGAAATAGTCTTTGATCAAGTAATTTGGGACTGAAAAACTCGTACTTGAAATGAGAATTTAGTACTTGAATAAAGACTTTTCATACCTACCTTACTATTGTACTCAATGCAATTACATAGTTTTTGATTTTTTGAGAGTAACCTTTTATTCAAATTTGATTATAGTTCAATAATCAACCAGAACCATTGAACAACCATCAACGCCAATGCTTATACCTTCAGCTACCCTAAACAACGGAGCTTAAAGACTAGTAGAAATTTTGTGCTGTTTGTGCACTTGGATTTCTCATTTCTTGATTCGCCGGTCTGAGTTATTATAATAAGATTTGCTAATGGCTTGTTGGTGTGACAGCAACTGGAAGTGTAATGACAAAGGCTTTGCCTTGGCGGCAGACGAAACGGCCGTCTACACAGCCACAGCTAAGGTTCATGTTCATATGTATTCTCTGTTGAATTTTCTGGTTGATTATTGAACTATAATCAAACCTCGACCTTGAGCCTGCTAACATTCACTTTGACTAAAATCAAAACTGGTCGTTAAACCCATATTCAGTAACCGTTTATTTTTTCTGTGGGACAATTCTCTTCTAAGACCGGCCAATCGAAACTGTTATGACCCGCTACAATCAGCAGGTATGACTCCTTTAGAAAAAAGAAATAAGGTTAACAACGGACAGTACTTCGAATAAAAATAGTTTCAACAAATCCCAAAAAGTTTCAAAGCTTTAAAAAAAACACTCAAAACCTGAAATGTAAGCTGAAAAGATTAGTTCATATCACGCTGAGTAAGCCTTCAGATATTCTTTAAACCCATCTGTGAACAAAAAAGGCACCTTAAATTTGTTTCTTTTCAATTTTCATTAAACAAGTATTTTTCTCTCCTGATTGAGTCTGCGTGCGTCCTCATCTGGCAACTCTTGGGTCACATTTGCTTAAATATGCAGTGCAAAAGCAACTGCTCCAACTACAACCCCAACTACACTATACATAGTTGCCTGCTCGCCATCATTGCTATCTGCCATCATCGTAAATTACACGAAAAGTATCTATCTTTAGTTGGAAATTGTGCAATTTTATTAAAATTCCAAAACTCAGCAGCCGTCAGACAGCACCCTTCGTTGGCCTCGACCCGTAGGTTTCACTGGTTGGCCTGACTCCTCTGTCCTTTGCCGTGTCGTTGCTCGGACTCGCACACCCTCCTGGCAATGACAACGCCATATTGCAGAAATTGTGTATAGAGCAGTAGTTTCCCCCTCCGCTCGTGGCTTTTATATAAACATGAGACAAGATTAGATACAAATTACACCACAGCTTCCAAGGTGGGCGTTGTCTTTCCGCTTGCCGCTTGCCTTGGCAATTTGCTCACCTTGCTGCTCCGACAAGAGCAGTTGTATCCAAAGTATCTGTAGTCCAACAGTAGCAGCAACAACAACAACTGCCATAACAGGAAAACTTTGCTCCAAAAATGGCAAATAGCAAAATGGCACAAAAAAAAAAGAAAGAAAAATGAAACGGAAAACAAGCAAATGGCATTTCTGGGCAAGCCCATTCGAAGTCTGCCACGCCTAATGGCCCAAGCCAGCTCTCTGCAAGTGTATTTTATTATTTATTTATGCTTTTCATATATTTGCGGCGGCGATTATAAAATGTACAACAAAATATGAAAACGCGGCGAGCGCTTTTGGTAATTTGCGCAAATAATTTATGTCTGACAAATTCAAACTTTACTTATTTTTGCTGCAAACAAGTTTTGTTTTTTTTTACGGATGATTGTCCGTAGGGAGGGGAGGTAAAAAGCAAAGTCAGCCAAAAATTCCTGCACTGTGAAAAATTTGGCATTTTGGTTTTTACTTGAATCAAGTATTATCCAAAATACTGGATCCACGTAAAAAAATATGCATTTTAAGTAGGACTTTAACAAACTCGATGCTGAAATTAAGCTTTTTAAAGTCTTTCCTTCAAATCGGATTAGTATAAGGTCAATTCCGATTTATTCTTGTAACAATAACTTTTATTTTACTCTAACTTTAATGTTAAAGTTCTTAAATCAGGTGCAATAAATTAGTAATACAAAAGGAGAATAAATCACACACACATAAACAAAGGAGGGCCTATCTTCATTATTCTTTGCCCATCGACTGTAAATCAGCAGCGGCCTCTCCGGCGTTGCTATGACTGTTTGGGAACTCTACGGCAGCTAAAGAGCAAAAACCGATACCAAAAAACCAAACTTCGTCGACAAAAACAACCTAGAGTGGATTGGATTTTTCAAACGAGATCTCTACTTTTTGTACCAAGGCTACAACTAAACCAAATACCAAGAAAGTAGTAGCTACAGATCCCAAATCGTTTACCACTTAATAATTATTATAATCAAAATGGTAAATCCAGTTGCCTATCCTATGGGATGAATCGTGAAACAACCAAAAATAATCCTACCAACGCCCTTGTGTAAGAGGAAACAAGAAAGAAAGTCGGTCAAGCCCGACTATAACACACTCTGTACTTGTGAAGTGCTGCCCATCACGGTTGTTCGCTTTCCATATAACTCTACAACCGTTCATCGATCTTTACCATTCCTTTGGCGGATCGATAATTAATCCTGATTACTAAATATGTCCAAGAGCAACGAACCTTCTATCTATAAAACTGTGGAAGATATGACGTTTTTTCCGATTTGCGGGGGCGGGAGGGGGCGTGTCAAAAATTAAAAATAAACTTGATCTGCCTGCAAGTATAAGAAGTACATGTCCCATGCATGTCAAACCTCTATCTCTTACCATCTCTGAGATCTGTTTGCTCATACGGACAGGCGGACGGAAAGACAGACAGACAGACAGACGGACGAACAGACGGAAATGGCTAGATCGACTCGGCTGTTGATGCTGATCAAGAAAATATATATTTTATAGGGTCGGAGATGCTTCCCTCTGCCTGTTACATACTTTTGCACAAACTTAATATACTCTGTGTACCTCTGGTACAGAGTATGAAAACGCCGGGAAAAGTTTGCATGGGAAATAATTTCGATTTGAAAGCTAAGTAAGCGAAATAATTGAACTCGTATTTCCCCGATTTCGGGCCGCAAGGAAAATGGCCAAAAGTTCGACTTTCAAAAAAAATATTTGTATAAATTTTGGAAGTTTTCCGATGAGGGTGGAAATTGTGGTGCTGTAGTGGTTTCGAGCCAATCTGACTGAAGTTCGGCATTTAAGCTTTATGGGACAAATTAATCAGTAAATGGGCGAAAATAGTTTCAAGTCCAACCTTTACTTTTGAAATAAGGTTTGTAAGCTCTAATATTGAAAAATCCACCACGAAGATCGAAAATGTCAGGTTCAAGGTCAGAGCCTATAACTAAACACTGGCGGTGCATAAGAGTAAGTCGCCGCTTTCAGCCGATGTATGTACGATTCGATTTGTGTGCTCTTAGGGGGCACAAAAAATTACCCAAGGAAATTGTCAAATAATACAATGCTAATAGTGGTTATACTGATAAATGCCTTACTGATGGCAGCTTAGCGAAGCTCTCCGGGTTATATTCTAGATCAGACATGCCAAAAAATAGCATACGGCAGAGCTCTCACCAATACTCACAAAGAGAAGCACCAATACAACGTTGTTTGTCAGTTTGCTTGCACGCGCAAACGCCAATCAAATAAGAGAAAAAACAGGGTTTTGTTCTACGCAACGCTTACACACGAAATCGTTTGCATGTTTTTAGTTTGGTATGCCTCACGCCCTGCATGTATACGATCATTAATTTCCTATCTATGGTGCAATTACAAAAACAAAACGCACCCAGAGAGCATACGGCTGGGCATCGCTGTTCTAGTTACATATTGTTATGGGAGCAAATGTATTGAAAAGACTTAAAGCCAATGAGAAGATATCACATTTCCGGTGAAAAAAGAAATTAAATTCAGATTTAAGCAATACTCAGTTGATAAAAACAGTGTCACCGTTTTTGTTTTGTGATGGTTTGCTGTGAAAGTGTCCCACTAGTGTGTTTGCTACCCCCAGAGCTGTTTTAAGCTGACAATTCCACTGGCGGAAATTTAACTATTTTGCTTAAGAATGATAAATCTCTGACAATCTATTTTTTTCTGAGTGTACACACTAGGTCCAGGCCCCGCTCCGGAACTGAGTGCTTGGGCGGATGTCGTTGCGGTTGTATGTTTGCTTAGTGGCGGAGCGAGATGGTACATAAATGTAGAGTGGGTAGCAAACTTGTCTCAAACTCTCTGGGCGTTGAGCCTCATTCGGTGGCACGTTTGCAAAATGGCTCGATGCGTGTCTGGAATACATTTTCATGTTTGCCAAAAAAAAATAAAGAACCAACGAAAATGAGACCAGGGCAAAACTTTGGCCTTTACTCCTGGTGCTGGTCCTGGTCCCCGGTACCGCTCCCCCTTTTCTGCATTTGTACATACATATTGTACATATTGCCGGTTGTATTTTGACGGAAATTTATGTGAAATTGTTTGCCAACCAACAGGGAAAGCAGCATTTTGTGTTTTCTAAAGTTTAATGTAACTGCGTTTGGGTCATGTGCGGGGGAGGGTAGTGCGTGTGCTTACGCCACAGAATTTCAAATTAGCACACACAAACACACACACGCACCTCCCCAGGGTCGCGCAGGTTTTGGCAAAGCAACGCGCAGTTTTCACAGATCGGAGCACTGAGCATCACAGAGAAGGGTTCCAAATTAATGGCGACTTTTGTTTGGTTTTCCATAGGATTCAATTAATAGAACTGCCTCGGCGTGTGTCAGTTGAATTACTACCCCTTACCTGTTCACATTTTAGCAAGTTTTTGGCAAATTAATTTAAATTTATTCAATCTCTAGCCTAGCAACCGCTTAAGGCAATGACTTAGGTTTACATTTTTCATTAACAAATCTCTGGGTAGTTGCTTTTGTTCCAAGTTGATTTCAATCGATGTCGGACAGAGTTTTAAGCTGTATTTGGTCCTGAATATTATGCCAGTGTTGGGCTATCCTTCAAATAAATTATACATATTTTATTGATAATTCTCAGTATCAGTTTGTCTTATCCAATATCATTTAAGAGCAGAGCCTTATTTTGTAAAAATCCATTTAATTTCCTTGTGTTTCATAATTTAAACTTTGCAAGACAGAAGCAGAGCAAAGGCCGCCATTCCCGAGCCTTGCGGTGCAGTGGCCTTAGATCCATAGAAACTGTCAACTTAAGCATCGTAAAAAGTCGATTGTATTGACAATAATTTTTCGCATTAAACGAACAAAGTTAATGCACCAGACTGTTGGGTCTGCGATTCCAGCTTGGATGCAAGGTGGGCACCGTGTGAGACACGGCCAAAGGGTACGAGAAGAACACGGCGCGCCTTAATGGAAGACTTGAATGCTCGTAAAAGCCAGCGGGCTAGGGACAGGGGTACGGGGAATGTATGGAACAGTTGGGGATGGGGGATGTCGAGTGCACCGCTGAGCACTTAAATGATGAAATTTGTTTGTTTTGCTGCAATGTTAGCCAGCCAGTAAAGAGGGAGAGAGAGACGGCACTGCCTTCAGCCATGAGCATGTGCATCTGGCACACTTACCGCGCAATTAATGGCGCAATTAAATGTTTACTTTAGGCGCTTTCAAACCGCACATAAATGGCAGCCGTTCGTTCGGCCCGGAGGGAGATCGAGATCTTTGCCAGAGGAAATGGAGCGACTGGCTGCGACAGACCTCTTAGCACAGGCGGGCGCATCAGACATTGTTGTAGCGGATTCTCAGATGGGTTAACTAACTAAATGATTCGGCAAATACGGATGAAAAGTGGATAAGCCAGGCAGAGTCTACTTTAAAAAGAATCATCTGATTTGCATGAATATGTTCTGTTTCTGGGGCTTCTCATTTTTGCATACAAATTGAACAAAATGAGTTTTTTTTTTGGTCTGGAATTTGATTGTGTTTTGGTTTTGGTTTTGTTACGTCCATGCTTTGTCTATGGATGTTTATCGCAACGAAATTGTTATTCAATGTTATTTTAATCTGATTAAAGGGATACTTGACACCTTACCACATGATATTATTGAGAAATTAATGTGGAGGATTGGAAATATATTTAAATACGAATTTATGTGCATTTCAAAGTGACAACGAGCCAAATTCAACAAAGAACTTTATTTAATGACAACAATTTATCTTAAAAACAATCATTTTGTTGTCTTTCCCCACCCCAATTGGACAAAAACAGCTGAATGATTTATTTTGAATAAGAGGCGCCACTGTCAAACGCAAAAAATTTTTAAAATAAAATTTAAATCGGTTAAATGACCAGAATTTCGAACGATTCTTGTCATGCTTAGGTTGGAATCAGATAAGCTTAGCTACCTTAGGAAGAGCTTTTCACAACACTTAAATGCTTCCGCGAAACTCCAACTTCAAGTTTATTTGAACTCCTTCCAAAAGTTTTTATAACTCGGACAAGACATTTATCTTTTTTGATACTTCGCCTCTATACAAAACATTGTTTCCAGAATATCCGGAAAGAAGAACGTTTATTACAAGCCGGTATTTTAAAGTAAAGGGTGAGTCTTATGCTATTTGGTTTTTCAGTGCACATTTTTTTACGCCTCACTCTAGACAACGAAAATGCTCAGTAAGTTTTGCCATTTATCATGAATACATTAACATTAACGCTAGCAAATCATTGAATTTTTTGATCAAAATTCGTGCTCTGTGAAAAATGTGTTCATTTCGAAAAATTGTCAATAGTGACGATTAGAATTGCGAAATTTTGATTGAGGAGCAGCCAGAGGCAATTCAAGAGGTGCCAATGCACACTGAAAAATGCACTGCTTGGTGCGGTTTGAGGGACGCCCGGCATCATAAACCTTATTTTTTACAAATAATGAAAATCTCAACGATACAATCAATTCAGCGAAGTACTGGGCGATGATTACCGATTTTTTTTTTTTTTTAAATGGAAGAACTGGACTTGTTTGACATGTGGCTTCAACAAGACGTTGCCATGTGCTACAAGGCACCATGGACCAATTGAGGGGCGACCTCTAAACATTCATCAATCTGCGTGAAATTTAATATTTTTTAGTTTTACATTAAATCGAATGATTTTGGGCTATGAGAGCTAAAATAGCTCCTCGCTTCGTACGAGTACGAATAATATGAACAAGCTTTTCATACCACGAGTCAAAATAAGCCTTTTGCCAGCAATGGCTAAGCCTTTTCGACACTCTACTCGTGTTTACTCGGACTCGCAACAGAATTTACTCATAGGTACTCTACTGATTGACGGCGAGCTTCGACGAGCCTCTTATGCAATTGTTGTTGTGTTTTAAAAACTTCAAACAATAACATGCCACAAGATGGAAAGAGAAAGCGTATGCAAAATACAAATACAAAAAATAGGCCATCATGCTATCTCTTTTGCTCTCACAAATTGTTGTTTTTTGTTGATCGTAACAGATAGCAGCAGATCTTTGACTTCGGCAACAAGTACTCTCGGAGATTCGCGGTCGAGGCTAGAAGTAATCGCGAGTATTTGTACCGAACGATTTTGTAACAAGGGGCTTTGCGTCGACCGGCCTAAGCGCTGTGTCAACTTGAGTATGAGTAAGGGCAATACTCGAGTCTGACAAGCCTTGAGCGTTGACCGATTGTACTCGTGGCGGCTCGATGCAGTTCTCTGATGTATACTAAAACGCTACTCTAACAAAAGACTTAATTTTGAAGAGAACCATCGTCTTTACATTTTTAGTATAATGAGATATGTATTTAGGATATATTAACAGAATTGATTACGGCAATAAAAATCTTGCTGTACGCTTATGACATGGCGTACTCCGCTAATTTGCTGCAACGCATGCTGACTCAACTGAACGACTATTCCAATACATGAAACCTGCAGATCAATATTGTAAAAATCAAAAGCAATTGTCTTTAGGTATGGTAAAGGACGCAGAGCTCAAGACGAATCGTGGAGCATATACGGTGTAGAGATTGAGAGAGTTATGTCCTACATGTATCTTGGAGTTACCATTGGTGCAAATGGAAAATTTGAAACACATCTTAAGTTAAAGCTGAGAGAATCGATAATGGTGCTAAACAATACCTTGGACTGTCTGATGAGCAAGCAAAACGTGCTACCGAGCGTAAAATTTAAAATGATTAATTATGTGTTACACCCAGAGAAATGAAGAACGAATCGGCGAGAGCGAATTCTTCTTGGATTCAGTATTTTCTCTTCTTGTTTTTTAAGAAGAAATCTTCTCGAGTCCGAGAACACAATCGTTCTCGACAAAGCACAAGCAGACAGATGTACAAACTATTAATCTTCTCGTTGGGTGAACAAAATTACTTCAATGATCGGTAACACGTGAATTTAATATCACAAATTTCCAGAGCTCGATGTGATCTTCTTGCACTGAACTGCAGGGTGTACTGTTCCAATACACAAATTGAAAACGAATGCTCGCTTTGCAACAGGCATGCAAAAGAGAATACTTTCCACTCCTTGGCCGAATGCCCAATTCTGACAGAGATAAGAATGAATTACTGGCAAAAGTCCATCGTATCCCAATCCCAACTGATAGAAATTTTAAACGTCCAATACTGGATCGCACTCGCAGGATACATACCTCAAGCATTAAAATACAGAAATCAAATCATAATAGAACTATTTAAAAACGGAAGGGAAATAAAAATAGTCTCACTAAAAATATATATCAATTGCAATAGTACCCAGCAAACAATTTTTAATCGGCAAAGAGTCTCAGGCGACTCGCCATTCTAATCGTCAGTTGGGAGAAAGTGAGCCACTTCGGCGACACTTCTAGAAGAGTCCCAAAATAGTCTTCTAGAAGTGTCGCATAAGAGCCTTTTAGAAGAGTTGCAATCTTCTCGGCGACTCTTTTCCGTGATTGCTTAATCGCCCATAAAAGAGTTTTCTGGTAGTCGTCGCTCATGGTTGTTAAGAAGAATATAAGCTTCAATATGGTTATGAAGAACTAGTTCCAACTAGTGTCAAAGGGAACGAGATCCGAACTATCCCTAAAAAAAATTAGTTGGAGACAATGGTTGCGTTCACCAGCATAACTCGATGACAAAAAATCGACTAATTTTGTTAGATTGTGCTGGTGAACGGGCGGGATGTGCAATCATGATTGCTAATTTTCGTGATTGTGTTAGATGTAAATCCATCAAAGTATTTCTTTGTTAGATTGATTTGATTTGTGATTGTTTTCGATAGCAAACAGCTGACAGCAATAAACAAAGAATTAATTTTGTGAAAATTAAAACAAAATGGGCAAGGAATCGTCTTTGCTGTTTGCAGTTTGGATGTTGGCAAAACGGGAGTCCTTCTCATCAGTAGGTGACCGTTTCCACATACCAAAAAGCCCTCAATGGAGTAGCCAATGTTCTTAATCCAGATGCACGCACACCGCGTCCCATTCACTGTTGTTCACCGGCACCCGCTTGCCCAGCTCTGCCCTAAAGATGACTCGCTTCACCGAGGTGTGTATGACTTGTACCTTCTCCAGTATGGCCTGCAGCACCTCCAGCATGATCCAGAGCTGCACATCTTTACTGTCATTTGGTATACGCTGGTGCTGGAACTTATTGATCACCTCAATGGCACACGGCCAATCCTCCTGCAGCATGCGCACTATGTAAGCTCCCAGTGCAATGCATAGACGATGCAGCACAATCTTGGGTCCTCCCGCAAACTGTACAATGATCTCGAGTGTTCGTGCTCTGCATCTCATCCAAATCGGTTGGGAGAGAGCTTTCTCCGAGTCTATCATGGTGCTGCAAGAAGGCATGAAACTCCTCAATGGAGAGCATCTGCAAGGAGTTCTCATCTTCGCTAGCAAGAAGCCAATCTGGGACAACCAGAAACAACCAAGCCGCCGAAGAAATTTCGCCATATCGGCGTTCTTGACGACAGTCACATCCAGTCTAATGGATTGTACTTGATGTTATTCATATTTTATTATTTTTTTATTTGCGGTCAAAAGTTCAAAACTTTCGCCAATAATAAATATCGATAGTTTTGTTGGCTGCAAATTCGATCGAAAACCGTTCACCAGCAGCCAAACACTTTTTTTGTGATTGTTGATTTATGTTAGATGATTCGAGTGTGCTGGTGAACACGCCCAATTTTTTTCTATCGATTTATAAATCAGAGCTTTTCTTTTTTTTGTAATAAGTAAAACTTTTTGAAATCCGTTGAAACCATGTCGAATCTCTATCTCTTGAAATCTCTGAGAACTGTTTGTTCATACGGAGAGACGAACAGTAAACTTAAGATTGGTTTAGTTGGAAAAAGATGCCTTTGGGCAAAAAAAATCAAGGTTTTTCTTTTAATGTCTGTTCCAAGAGTATGTACGCTCATCCTGTATGCTTTGCCGTAGCCGAACTAAGACGAACTTGAAAGTTATAGTCCATGAAAAATTTAAGATTTTTCAAATATTTCTTACTTTTAGATTATAGTACAATAATTTTTTTAGAATACTTAAGTACAAATGTAAGGGTCGGTATATCATAGATATTTAGTGAATGTATTAATCTTAACTGCAAAAAATTTCTTTCGAACTTTCGTTTAGCTCAATTTACAACCTACAAACTTTAGATAACCACAAAGAAGAGCCTTTCCCCAGCATTATATTTCATTGACCATTTGATTTGAACATTCCTATATTTACGCCCCCAAATCATCCTTCGTTCCGTTTCACTTAGACCGTGCACTGTGCGGGGTCATAAAACAATTTGTTGCAAAATTCAGCAAATAGCCAGAAAAGTGCCCCATAAAAATATTAATCCTTCCGCTTCGTAGTCGTCGTTCCGTTGTGGCTGTTGGCCAAAAAAAAAAAAAAAAAACCAACAACAAAAGGAAAAAACTATTACACATGTTTTTCTTGCCATCTCCCGCCCTGAGGAACTGTGCGCAACTCTCGCTTTCGTTTTTAGAGATCATAAAGCAGTTTTAATGGTTGCCGGTTTACAGTTGTTGTTGTTGTTGTCGCTGTTGCTGTGCGGGCGCAGCACCGCAAATGGAGTGAAAATCTAAAAAAATTGCCTGGGCTGTTTTTCAAAGAGTTGCAATTACAAATTTTAATTGCACGCGGAACGTTCAAGGAAAACCGAGAGTGGTAGCTGGTCCTTGTCCTCGGGAAACGCCGCTGGGAAAGGGGCGGGCAAAAGAGTTGACTTAATGGCACTTAAACGACCATAAAATCTTAAATTATGAATTCGAGGCTACCAAATACAATATGAGATTTGATTCTGTACTTACAAAGTGGCACTGCGACGTGCCTGAAGTTGCACTGACGCATCACCAACGAAATCGTGTGACAGGCGCTCGTCTGCAGGAATTCAAAATGAAGCCTGTCAGTTGACTTCTTATTTATTGCACTTGGCACCGACGCGACATGTACGACAAATGCATTTACATATTCAATGTACTGGCTGTGGTCACTCGCAATCGCAATCCCATACCCAAGTTCCAATCCCCTGAGCCCAGCGTCGTCTTCCATGCCAAATGCGAGGCTCTCTCTCTGTAAATGTGTGTGCGTTTTTAAATGAAATAACATGAGTCCCAGAACAAAGAATGCATAAATTACTCATACTCCCCCGTCAAACTTGACTTTCTGTCTGTCTGTCCGCCTTGAATTTGCCTAAAAAATCTCCGCCTCTTGAATTACTTAAATTAATGCCAATGCCTCCGCCCGTCCAATTGGCTTGTCGTGCTCTTGCCATTTTGCGCGCTTCCCATGAAGTTCAATGCGCTGACCACAGACGAGACGAACAGATCAGACAGAGTATTAAATGCAATTGCTGGAGAATATTTATGCACGTTTTAAATTATGCTAACATTTTTATTAACAGAAACATGATTTTCTTTAAAATATGACTCCTTTTTGTGTCTTTGCAGACTTTCTTGGGATAGGCAGATGGATACGTGGATGAATTGTAAGTCCTAGAAATTTTCATTCAAGGAAATTTTCTCAATCTGATTTAATAGAAAACAATGAAGAATTTTAGGATTGTCTCGAAACATTTTGATAAAAACACTTTAAAAATCTTATTAAATTAAGACGTGGGGACTTACAAAAGTTCGGTAAGTTGGTGACTTTTTAGTCGTTTTTTAAAAATTCAAAAATAACAGATCCTTAGTAAATGTTTAACGGGAACTGGTTTAAAATTACAAAAAAAAAATGGGTTAAAATGTAGACGAGAAAACTCAAAATAGCTGTGGATGACTCAGATAAAATTTCACCAAAACAGAAATTCGTCATGTGATTAAACCCAGTACAAGTATTCGATGAATGCCAAATTGCGTATGGGACGATTGGACCTTTCTAAAAGCTATTTCAAAGTGGTTAAAAAGATTCCAGACGGGACATTTTTCTCCGCGAAAGGGTCAACCAAAATCTTCGAGCTACGAGATAAACGTAGCCAGAGTTAAAGCTAAACTAGACGAAGACCCTCAACCAACACAGGAAATGATTGCTAATGAACTGGGCTTAAATGCCATTACCGTATCTCGAATATTTCATCATGATCAGCTGTACACGAAGATGTCTGCGAGGTGGGCTCCCAATTTTTAAATACCGCCCAATAAGAGGCTCGAGTGCACGTTGAACAAAATTTCCTAAGTAAATTCAAAAATGGTCAGTCTAGCAACTTAAATAGAGTCGTTACTGGAGACGAAGTTTGGTTCAATAATTACGATCCGGAAACCAAACAGCAGTCCATGGTATGGAGCCCAAATGGAGCAAAACCACCCATAACAATATGAAAACTGTTTTGACAAGAGCATTGCATTAAAATCAATAGTGATTATGTACAGAAGATTAAAAATGTCGCAGATTAAGAATAAATACACAAAAATATTGTTTGATTTTTTCTTCTAGTCAACTTACCGAATTTTTGCGAGTCCCCTCGTATATACAAGTGTGTGTGTGTGTGTAGTTGATAGCCTGGAATAGTCTATTTAACTTTCGTTTAATGTACTAGAGTACCAAAGGAAGAATAGAAAGCGAAAATGACCTAGGGCATTGCAATTTGTGGGTTCATATTATTTTAATTAATTGAATTTGTTTTAATTGAAATCTTGCATACATTGTAGAAGCGATATGGCGTGTTTTGGGAACGAGATGTGCCTGAAAACTCAGTCGCATTTGTTAAGGGAAACTTCCGTGTCGAGAGGGACAACTTCAACATTCTTATAAACTGTCTACAAGCAATAGCAAAGCATGACGCGAACAAAAAGCTAGAAGTGCCCGTGCGAATGTCAAATGTTGTAACAGTGATTTGATCATCCGCAGCGGATGATCTGCCGAATGGACATTCATCTCACACGGGGAAATACTCAGAAAGAATTAGATAATTTATTGACCTACAGAATGTGCCAGTGGAAGAAGGGTATTAGTCTCTGTTAAGATTCATCCAGACCCAGAATGACTGGTCCTTCCTGGACTCCTTTTTTGATACTCAGCTTGCCCCGAAAGCCTTCTAAAATGTACATTTTGTTGCCTTTGCTAACGGTTATCCTGATGTCTCACGCGCTCTTCCCTGGTCCAATAGAACCCTTTAATATCTGAGAAATGAAAAAATCAGAATCACAAATATTAAACATATAAAAATCCAATTACACCTGTTAAATATAAGTTACTAAGCACTCAACCTTATAACTAGACCCCGGATTTTATGCAAAATCATATTTTCAACCGGATGACCAAAATTAGATCTGATTGCACAGAAATTCGTTTAAAAAAAATATTTAGATGGGATCCAAGTTATTTCGGCATATTCGACATATTTTGCCTATTCAGAATTTTACCGACATATTATCAAAGCAGGCTTCCAAATATTAGTTTTTTTATATTTTATTTTCACTTATTGATACACACAGTCATTGTACGTGTTTTGAATTGTTTGGAAACTGGAAAATTCCGAAAATAATCCAACAAGTGAAGCGGCTAAAATCTTGGGAGCGCGAACAAAAAATGAAGCTATTGTGGTAAAAAACGAATGCATTTTTTGTCATTGTATACAATATAAAATTACAATCCCAATGAAGGCAAATTCTAAAGCTAAGTACTCAGACAATCTAAATGTAGACCCTGCTAAATATACAATTTTTTTCGCTGAGGTCTCTGCTAATGGAACAGCTTGACTGCTCAACGCCAAATACCACCATACAATAACAAAATACCACCAAATGTCAAATGTACTATGCTTTATGCAAGACGATGATGTCGATAAATTTTCCATTCAGGTCTTTAAACAAAGAAACATTTTCATTATTTCTTCATAAATATACTGGACAAATAACCCTAACGTAAGAAATATAAGTAAAAACTACTTAGAGCGATGCTACAACCAATCGCTTGAAGTCAAACGAGGATTGTTGAAAAATTATCCCAAACACACTTTCTTCTCTCAATCTATTGTCTTGCTTGCTTCTAATTTTCGTACAAGAGAAAAGGGACCAACAGTATTAAAGGTTGTTTTTGGACCTTTTTAAAAAAAATCTTAATTAAAAACGGAAATAGTTATTTAAATTCTGTTTTTTTTATTGTATAAAAACATAGTGAATTAAATAAAAATTAGTTTTCCTTTGTAATTCATTAAAAGGTTTTATCTTATGAAGTATTTCGATTTTCAAAAAATCCTCTTTGGACGATATTATCAAATATCCAATCTATAAAAATATGCAAAAAAAAAATCTAAAAAAATTTTGCCCAGCACCAATACCCCCGTAAAGCTGAATCCGAACGGCAAAGTTTGGAACCCACGACTTTATGCGCAGCAGGCGCACACACCATCCGCTCTACCACATCCGGCCACACGTTTTTGCTATTCGTCAGAACCTTCCCGAATTTTGGATGAACTAAAAATGGCTTTAGCACCATGATAACTGCGCACAAGTCGTTGCTTGTGGGCGAATTTGTAGAAAAAACAACACAAACAATGCCGCAGCCACCGAGAACAGTTTGAATTCAAAAGGAAACTCATTTTTATCACTTTAATTAACATTGCGGTAAATAGTGTGGACGTGTATTGAACGGAATACTGCTAAAATACACATTCTGCATTTATGCAAACAGTTACGTTGATCAAGGTGAAAGAATAAAACCTAATCTACAAGGTGGGCCAAAAGAAGTCACCGGGCCAAAAGAAGTCACCCTATTGGAAGATGCTCTTATTTTTACAAGTAGCCGCCAAAGTCAGATCTGTTTTGACATTTGTGGACTAGACAGATGTAGAATATATATAATATTTACCTCTTTATAACCAAGTACTTGATTTAAGACTGTTTCGGTATATACTAAGCACATTTCGAATTATTTTAAAATCTTTTGATCATACTTTTAGGTTGTAATGGACTTAAGTCAAGCCCAATTAACTCGCAAAATAAGTACAAAATGTTCTTTCTTAAATTCTAGTAATTCCTAATGTCAGCCCATAAACATTATAGAAAGAACAAATGAGAATTGCAAGCAAGTACAAAATTTTCGTGGCTTGAGCCCATTCCCAAGTTCTCCTAAGACGTTCTGTACATTGAACCAAAGATGGCTGGAAATGTCCAAGGGCCATAAATAAACCTCTTTGGTATTACTACTGTAGGTCAGAAATTAACCATCACTCAATAACAAAAGAGTTGTAATCAGTTGGAAATTTTAAGAACAGACTCGCTTAAAAATAATTTACATTTTACGTTCCACACTTTTCGGAGCTAGAATTATAAGTCAATTTTGTTCTCAATCTAACATATTTTTTACATGAACTTATTGTAAGTACAGAATGTACTTGATTCAAGAACATTTGTTCTCATTTCACTACTAATAGCACTCGTTTTTCTGTTTGAGAATGCTTAGTACTCAATTTAAGTGAATCCAATAACGAATCATACTGGAAATTTCAAGTACTAAACGGTATAAATCAATTCCGTTTCATGTAGAACGACGGCAACCTTTTCTGAGTGTATAATTTGGTTCGATGGTGGTATTTTGAAGGTACCATTCAAAGAACTCACTTTTGCTTCTATCAAAATAGTCCCTTCCTTCCTCTCTAACTTGTGTTTGTTGAGTAATCAATAATAATATTTTTATAAGTCATAATTCAATTTGCGTTATACTCGAAATACATATTGTATTTATATTTTTAGACTCGCCCATAAATTCCACTATCGACTAGTACTTTGCCTATCCCAACCTCTGGGCATCCCATTGAAAATCCATTTGCTGATATTCAACTTTACGTGCAGCCAATTCGACTTCGACGAATCATGATTTTATGGGCGCAAATCGTAAATCGTCAATTTTATAGTTAATCGATGGCCATTTAGGGGCATAAGCCTCCACCGCATATTAAGTATATGTATATAGCCATATGTATATGTATGTACAGGTATACCATAAGCGCCAGCCTGTCAATACAAAATAGTGCTCAATGGGCGGCCAACGATATCGAGGTGATTTATTTGTTTTTAAAGACGTGTTTAGCGCTTTGTTTTTTTTAATTGCTAGATCGTAAAATCTAACAAAGGAATTAACATTGAAGCTGTTAAAGCAGCAGATCTCACATAGTGCCACCATTCATTTGTGGCACGGAAGCTATGAACCACGAAATTACACAATAGAGAAAAACTAAACGTGTCACGGTGACTTAATCATTAACTAGTGCATTGGCCAGCGGAATCAACAACGTAAAAAGACGCACAGTGGTGCGGTGTCGGTAAGCTCCTAGCAAAAAAAAAATATTTTGAAGTTATTGGAACTAATCCCATCCCATTAGAATTTGGTCTTTTTTGGCTACAATAGTTAATTTACCTAAATTATATTTAGAAAGTTCCTAGTTTTAAGTCTTTGACTTGATTTCCAAATTTTAGCTCACCAGAAATATGAGAAAATATTCCTAATAAAATCTACACTATTTGTAGAATATTTTGATTATTCTGGTACTTAAAGCTCAATTTTGTATTACAAAATCAATATGTTAAAAATATTTTCAATGAAATTGTCCTACTCCAAGCGAGGTTTTGCCTGACTAATGGCGGATTTCTCATAGTCTATATATAGTCTTAGCTGATATTTTCAAGATATTTTTGAAATGAGCATCAAAAATTCTGGTTCAATTTATGTTTGCATATATTTGATTTTATATTGAAATTCTTACATTGACAAAGATTTTTTGAAATATAGAAAAAGGAAAATTCAATTCAATATTTGGAATAATTGCCAAGTTATGATTTTAGCAGTGAGTTTTGAGAAAACGAGCCACTGTGGGCCGGCGGAATCCACAACGGATACAGATACGCAGATTGAAAACGCCGGCAAACGCCCAAAAAACAGAAGGACAGAGACAGAGCAGAGAGACAGAGAGCGAGTAACCGGCAAACGAAACCACCCCGAAAAACGAGAGCAGGAGGAACAATAGCAACAACAATGACAGCATTTCCAAAATCAAATATGGCCGAATTAAATATTCTTGCTCTGCGCTTTGCATTCTCCTTCGCCACTTCGGCCATTGTTGCCATGACAACCGGTTGTTGGGTTGAGAGGGAGAGAGAGTCGACTGTGCCGAGACATGTTCATAAATTCATTTGGTTATCTGTGTGTCTTCCTCCTGCCACCTTCTTGTTGCCATGGACTACTCTATCTCTGAAATGCTTTCTGTTCATTCAATTGCCGACCAGCTGAGGTTCATTGGCTTCTTGACAGCCGACCAGAGGGTCGGTACAACAGTCCTGAAACACTGGGACTTCAACTTAAAATGCATAGTTTTATTTTAGGTTTATCAACCTTAAATTCTGATTAGAATTAAGAAAAAGTAACTTTGCTTCATCCCTCGTCAACATCTTTTCATTTTATGCCTGCGTGCGCAATGTGAAATAGTTTTAACTATTGACCGATAGAGGGCGCTGCTTATGTTACAGCTGTAGCCCAACATTGTCGCTTTCAAATAGAAATCTTAAACTGGTTTAAAAAATGGTATCAAATAAACATTTAAACTTTATTTCGTTTGCTTTCTATCAACTTTCGGACTTATCCAAATCACACTTTTGTTATTTTCTAATCATTTATCAAATATTTATTACGAATGTCGTACTAAATTGTTGCTGGTCTAGTAAAAAGTTCGCAAATTTTGATGGCAGTAGAAAACAAAAAAGAAAGTAAAACATACTCTGTAACTGTAAAGTGTTGCCCATCACCGTTGCGACCGGTGCTGCCCATAATTGTTGGTTTTCCTTATAACTCGACAACCGTTCATCCGATTTTTATGGGCAGCACCGGTCGCAAAGGTGATGGGCAGCAATTCACAGGTACAGTGTATGTTATAATCGGTCTTGACCGACTTTCTTACTTGTTTTTTATACAGAAAGATATATAACAATATCGTAATTCAAAGTACCTTTTGCGGGCCTTAAGAGATCTCATATAACCAGGGATGCAAGCCGGTTTTGAATCGAAACGGCTTTGTTTCAAAAATTCTTAACCGAACCGAAAACCACACAGAAAACCGGTTCGGTTCAGTTCTCCAACTAGTTTTAAGACGTGAATTGCTTTTCTCTTGCCAATGATAATTATTAATTTGGGAATTTAAAATGTTTCCCTAAGACAAAGCTTTTACGACTTTCCGTTCGACCCTCTACAAGGGAGCCCACTGATATTTAGAACGAATTGATCCTCAGCGATGCCGGTTCTTCAAGGAAGAATGACTTGACACAAATTTTACAACATGTAATCCTGTAAGGCTTCTGCTATGGCCGCTGATCTCTTATTATACATGTTATCAATCTGCATTTTTTTCTTCAAAGTTGATAATTGATTTGTCGTCCTCTAGTGGACCATAGACGCTGAGAATTTTCACTGAGCCAATCTAATTACATAGCTTAGAGAATACGCTCAAGAAAATTTTCAAGCACATTTTCAGAGAGAGTACGGAGATGCCACAAATGCGCTCTGAGAAAAAGCATGGCCAGCCAACTCGTTTTTTGCCACACAGCTGATAAATTCTCGCAGGGGTTCATAGAAATTATGAAGAATATTTGATAATTGTCAGAGGTGCATATGAGAATTAAAAAAATGGATGCAACAAAGACAAACAAACAATATACAAATCATATAAAAGACCTCATGAAGAACGTAGACGTGTCGCAGATCAAAATCTGTCCATTAAAATGCATTTCGTTGCTTACCGGCGCAACAGTCCCATTTGTGGTGGAGAATCCTTTTCAGGTTGCTACTGCGTTGGATGTGAATGGTTGCCATATTCCCAAAATGCTCGACCACCCATGTACACACCACCTGAGCCGCAGCCTTCACAGCCCGTAATAGTGCGCCTCCTCAGGCGACTGTTCTTTCGACGTCAGCTGTGGTGGCTTCCTTTGGTCTCGACGGCCACTCCTTTAACACTAGGCGCCACTAATTCCATCAAAAAGTCCATAGCTATGACCTCATTTTCAATTTTATAAATAATTTTATTTCGAAATTTTTTTCCCGACTATTTATTAAAATAAATCACATCTGTCTTTTTGCTGTTGCCTGGTCACACTACAGCAGGGGCCGGCAGCTTGCTATCTGGCGTGCATACGAAATCTCAAAGCAGCGCTGCTTCCACACACACGGTATAAACTGTTAAAGCTCCGCTGCGTTACGTGTTCGCGACGCAGTCGTTGCTACTGGAAAAGAGAGAAATTTTTGCGCTGCTCTCACACACACCAATGCAAAAATGTGAATGTATTTCTTGCCTGCCTCTGCACTACAGTCTCAGAGGCCGCCCTGAGAATTAAGAAACAATTCTCGCTGCGAGAAAATTCTCAGAATCTCCGTACTGGGCTTTAGCCAGGAAAGTTTGTTCTTATATTATACGATAAGAAAGGTGTGTAAGATGCAAGTTTTCTTTTTTAGCCGAATTTCTTTGTTTTCGAATCCTGTAAATCTGACTTCATACATTTTGCACATTCTTCTAAGGGTTTCAAAGATAAAAAAATGGTTTATAGGAATTCAATTTCTGAAGGGCGAAAAGTCACATTACGACTGTAGTCATAATATTTTATTTTGTGCCTTTCTAAGTCACTGAAAAGAACCGAAACAGTAGTTCTGTAAGCTAGAAAACCCATCTAATAAACCGAACCAGCAGTTCAGAAACAGTATGAACCACTAAACCGAACCTTTACTTCTTTTCGAGCTGTTTGCATCCCTGCATAAAACCAATCTGAAGATACATCACCGAGCATACGCTCGTTAAATATAATGCTTAAACAAGTTTGATACGTCTCTTTTGCTAGAACATGAAAATGAACCTGTTAAATGATGCACTGACATATTCTCATCTTACTCAGCGATTATAAAAGATAGCAATATGAATATTGCACACTAAATAGAGCACATTATAGGGAATATTTCTGCATCAATAATTCAAAGATCGATTTTTATACTATGCTCCTAAGGTACACAGAGTATATTAAGTTTGTGCAAAAGTGTCCGTCTGTTGGAACATATGTTTCTTATACTTGCAGGTAGATCAAGTTTATTTTCAATTTCAATATCTCCCAGAGTCTTATAGATAGAAGGTTCGTATCTTCTGGACATAATTAGTAATCGGGATTCTTTATCAATCCGCCGAAGATTGGATGAAACGATAGTTGAATTATAAGAAAAACGAACAATTATGGGCAGCACCGGTCGCAACGGTGATGGGCAGCACTTCATAGGTACAGAGTATGTTATAGTCGGGCTTGACCAACTACTTTTCTTGTTTTTTGGTTCCGACAGTGTGGAAGTTAGTGAGCGATATAATTAAAGGATGCATCAACAAACATAGTGTAGACATTTAGTTCTTAATTTTTAAGTTTAACAGTCATTATTCGTGTTTTAAAGAATTTGGAACAATTCGTGAGGTTCTGCCGACCGGGGCGCAAGTCGAATTTGCCGTTAAACTTTGTTTTATGGAGCCAAAATTTTCTTTTTTTCTTTTTTCGAGCATTGAAAACTCATTAATAATGGAATCAATATCTTAAGATTAATTTATTTCTTGCTCAATGGATAAAACCTAGATTTGTTAGCCTGAATGTGCTCATGGTCGATTTTTTATTAATTTTAATTTCGAAAAGCTCCGTTCACAGCTGTCATTGCTGATAGCAATCGTGAGAAAAACTCTAAGCATCACAATTAAATTAGATTACGAATCTTCTAATTCAGAGTTCATTATGAACTTAAGTTAGGCAAGCGGGTCCTCATTTGTCATTTGATCGATGCTCCCTGCAGCAGCTCGAAGACGTAAGCGCTCTGTATGTAGCTCCTCCACCTTAACTTCATCATGTATGTTGCCTGCTGGCATCATCATACGCTGGCTTAAGGTTGCGAACGAAATTTCCAGTGTGTCCTTAGCATTGAATTTAAAAATATACAAAAATATTAATTTAATCAAATAATCAATACACATTGCCGACCCTTAAATTTGCAGTCCCTAAAATGCACTTTATTTTGCGAGTTGCGATTTCAACAAATTCGTACGATTTCAATTTACAGCGCTCCGAAATTCGCAAGTTTTTGATTATCGATAATGTTTCATTCCCAATTTGTTTTGTGTCATTTCACATAACAAAAACAGCTGATGAGCGCCTATCGATTGACATATATCCTTATATACCATGGCCAAATCGAAAATTGTTGTTATTGTGAGCTGTTTTCCCCCTTGTTCAATTTCGTGCGTCTCTATTAAAAATTTTTTTTGAATATACTCCTAACGCGAATTGAGTAGGAGAGTCCGTAAGAATAATCTTAAAATGTTAACGAACTAAATAAAAATATTTCCGTGGGGTGTCTGTTTGTACATCAACCTATAATTTATACTAACTTTTCATTTCACGGACGCAGATGTCGCCGGTTTAAAATCGTAAAAACTTTGCGATTTCCGAATGTCGGAGCACCAACTTTTACGATTTGGCTATGAAATCGCAAAGTTTTTGCGAATGCGAAAACGGGAGCATGGCTGATAATCATCCGACTTGGACCAATCTTTTGCATGTCTGTAAAAAGCAAACTATATTTAATATAACAGAGTTAAGGAACGCTAACACTGAAATCAAAAAATTGTTCTTACTATACCCTTGCAGAGGGTATTATAAAATTTTTTTTTTTTGGTTTTGTCAAAATCGGATAACTATAGCATATAGCTTCCATAGGAAGGATCGGTTGAAAAACTAGTTCTAGTGAGAAAAACTTTTTTGTTTTCAATGGAAAAGTTCTTATCATTGGTATATACTTTTTTTATATAATTTTACTCGATTCTGCAAAGTTTTGTCTAAATCGAATGACTATAGCATACAGCTGCAGTACGAATGATCAGTCAAAAAAAAAAAAAATTCTATTGTTTTAAATAGGATCGTCTCCAAATTTGGAAATTGTTAGTTTGTTATGCCTTTTCATGATTCCACTAAGTTTGGTCGAAATCGGACATCTATATAGAATAGCTCCCATAGAAAAGTAAGGTCCTAAAAGTAGTCTCAGAAAACCCTTCTTGTTTTCAATGGAAGCTGCAAGGGTATACAAAACTTCGGCAGAACCGAAGTTAACTTTCCCCTATTTTTTGGACTTAACTTTTATATAACAGCTATACCATATAGCTGTTCAATTTTCATTAAACTTCGTCAAATTATGAAAAGACATAAGGAAAACCAATAAATACAAAGTTTGAAGATGTTTCCATTAAAAGCCATCAAGTTTTTATCACTAGAACTAGCTTTTGAGTTATCGTTCCTATGACAGCTAAGTGCTAAAGTATCCGATCCATCCGGTATAGCACAGATACAGACGGACTACATCAACTCATATATATTTTTTGTAATCGGAGATGATTACCTTTAAGTGTTACAAACATCTGATCAATTAAAATATGCCCTCTGCCAGGTAAGTAAAACAAGCTTTAAAAGAAAAGCTGTTAAATTTTAAATGACGAAGCTATTTGGGTAAATAAGGAATGTAAAGAGGGTAAAGAAAGAAAATCAATTTTTTCGAATTTTTTTATGTTAATTCGACAACCAATTTTATCATGTCGAAATGCAATTTTAGGGAGATCTTAAGTGCAAAAATGAAGAAAAGTTTAAAATCCGGATGCACTTCAGGTGATATAATAAATTGGGTAAAAACACAATGACAAAATTACATTGGGTACATGGTTTTTGGAGATGCTCCATATGGATAATGTTCAGTTCAGTCTAACAATAATAACAGAAAAAGCAACCCTACTCAGCAAGGCTAGAGTTAGCGATCCGCTCCTTTTGTTGCGGCGACGTCTGCTTGTGCATATAGAAGGTCCCAGTAATCATGGATTTTGTTCTTGTAACTCACTTCGATTGCCAAGCAAAGGGAGCTTCTGAAAGCAATGGCGTGCCCACCGCTGGACTAAAAACTGGGAAAAAACTGGCTCTCTAGATGCAGACTTGCCAATATTAAAAAGGTAAACAGTTCAAGTGTATTTCTCACTACAATCTTTTTAGCAGACTAAATATAAATATTGCTAGCAATTCTTTCTTTCTTTTTTGAAATGTCCAACGTAAAATTTACGCTAATAGGTTGAGATTCCACTTACTTTTTGAACACACCTCGTGCATGCAATTAGGGCGTATAACGTATTGGAAAATTGAATTTCTTGCCCTGAGAAAGTTTCTCTTACAGCTCCCTCTGGTGTTGTTTGGAAAAATTATTATGTCCCCTAAAACAAAGCTGAATCAAACCTCTGCCAATAACTTGTATAAACACAAACAATTTTAGTTTTATGCCTTAGCTCAAGACTCGACAGCGGAAAAGCCTGTTCTAAGAATAGCTCCTTGACGATTTGTTAAAGTTTTCGAATGTTTCCGTCTCACTCTGTCATACGCTTACTCTTTAGCGAAGTGTGCGAACATGTTTTCTTTCACATTCTCAGTATCAAAAGTGTGTTAGCCAACGCCATAGAAACATAAATCAACAGTCAAAGTATTCAATTAGGCACTTAAAATTCCAAATCGCGTCCCCAAACAACATTGAGCAACATTGTTGATGATTTTCTCTCGCATTTCATGCAAGTCAGCTGTTCCGCCATCCAACCCCCAGCTCTCCAACCAATCAAAAGCAACAGGTTGCTTGCCATAAATTTGCCCACCCAATTCCAAATCCAAATCGAAGTCCAATGTACTTAAAGCGCGTTTTATGAGCAATTCATCATTTAATTAGCAAGTGATTAAATTTTTATACAAGTGTCAAGTGAAAAGTGTTAATGAAGTATTAATTAGTGCCACAATTTGTTAAATTTATATTTTCACACATCCCGCGTTGCTGGTGTTTCCTCGTGTTACGTATACTGAAGGTATACCGGATAGGATACACTCAGGATACATTCAGTATACGTATACGAAGTTGCACAGGTTCATCCAAAGGAATAAACCCAAATGAAAAGACGTCTTTCGAGTGATTCGTGTGGAGATGGAAGATGGACGTGGAGCTGAATCTCAGAGTTGTTGTTGACCCGACGATTGCACGGACGCAACTGAAGCGGCGGCAGGAAAAACTAACTGGCGTGTCCTCGTAATTGTCGTTTCCTTGCTCGGTCGTGCCGCTGCCACCTCGTGTTGTGTTGTGTGTTTTGCTCGTGTATTCGTTTTACAGGGACTTCCGGCCTGTCCTCTGTCCCCTGTCCTTTTGGCTGCAGTTTGGTGGTTGCTGCGGCTGACAGCAGTTTACAGTTTTCCATTTTCTGGGAGGGGGAAAGAATTGAAAATGATTTTGATACCCTCAGACGCTTAGCCAAACACTTGTCCCATAAGACGTGCCATATTGCTCCAGCAGCTGGGAGTTACTTCAGTTTCAATTTCATTCTGGCTAAAAGAGAATAAATATGAGAAAGATCAGAGGAAAAGTTGGTATAATCAAGAATACAATAAGTTTAATAAGTTACGACCCCAAGTTTCCCCAGCTACCTGCATTAATTTTCTCATCTATCCTACCTTAAGACGGTGCGTGGCCCCAACTATTTCACCAATCGCGATAATCACCCTTTGTGCTGCTGTGCACCCCGCTCCACCCCCCACTCAGCTTCTTCTTTGGCTCACGCGCACGTCCTTACGTTTAATCCAAACCAAAAGGGACAACAAAAAAGCCAGCACACAAGTTCCCGCCAGCCAACCAAGCAAACTCTCTGGCAATCTAATGTCTAAGATAAAATTCAAAATTTATAATATTGCACAGTTTGCCCGATATAAAACGTAAACTTATGGCTCTCGAGGAGTACGTGCCATATTTCTCTATGTGTATGTGCCCAAGTCAGCAGCCACCAAACATACTTATTTTTCGCCTTCTGTGTGTGTGTGTGTGTGAGAGTCCTCGGTCATGCCCAACCCTTGCCAGCAAAGAGTCATGAGCTCGTTATGCTTGTGAGATTTCATTTGTATGCTGGCGCTAGGCAAGGCAACCCCCTTGTATACAGTGGGCCTAAAACGGATGCTAGGTGGTGTTAATTACAATTGAATACTGATAACGATTTCAAGAAAAAGGAAAGGATGCATAAGTAAAACTTTGGGTAAAGATCGTGGTTTTTGTTAGCTGACTCTCAAAAATCCTATCAGATCTGTTCGCTTCTCCGATCAAATTACTTGAGGGAAAAATTGATGATCGATTAGTGGAAGTCAGACCTTTTACTAACTCATCGATTTAATATGGAAACGAAAGTAGGCGTAAGTGACTTTTTTATTCAAATATTAATTAAGGTCTAACTCAAAAATTAATTTAGCATATCAATACTTTCGGTTTCTGTATTTCAGCTACACTCTTACTATAACTATCGGGCCTGTTCCGAATTCCGAGTCGGTTTTCGCATAAACGTTGCTTTTTCTAGTTTAAAGTTTACAGATTCATATGAAAAGTAAAAAGAATGTCTGTGGCTACTAGATTAGGTCGTCTCTTTTCGACGAATTGAATCCACTTGGCACTGAGCAATCGGTTTTAACTGCTTAAGCAATTCCGATTTTCCTCAAACCTGATCTAGTAACCGTTGATATGCTCCCCTTACATATAACATTGTAAAATTTGAACTCTAAATGCACCGTTTACACGAAAACCGACTCGGAATTCAGAACAGGGCCGTATGATTAAGGTACTGTTTAAATTACTTATGAATGGTACAAGTGAGCTTTATTTATTTCCCACAAGGTTCATCCCAAAGTAATTTGGTGATTTAGACAATTTAGCACTCGTTCGAAATGCTTCTTTATCATGATAATCCCAGTATGTCAGTATGTCAGAAAAGCAGAACCGCTTAGAATCAGTTGGGCTTAGGATTCTTGGGCCCGTACCAAACTGAAACAAAGTCCGAACCGGGTCAAAGATTTTAGGAAAGTGGTCCAGTTGAAGAAATTACCTTATATCATCTTCTTGAAGAATATATATAGCCTACTGATGATGGAATCGGGAGGTTCCGGAAACATTTCTGTATAGGCAACCAGTTCCTTTTGGTGTGGAGTCCCATGACGAGCCGGCAGGCCTGGTTAAGTATTTCCCTAAAATATTTTACTTATTAAATAACTATTTTAAAATAACCAATGGGTCGGTGACTCATTTAATAAAGTTTTGCATGATGATATTAAAATTACGCATATTTCATGATATGGTTAAATTTTGTCAAAGATCCAATATTTATATTATATCTTAAAAACAGGTCAGCGAACCGAACCTTAATCTTATCGAAGGGTGCGAACCTCAGAAACAAACCTTCAAAAATATTTTGAGGGCTAACAGCCTATTTTTAAACATTCCTGCTTACTTTAAGACATACCTTACATTAAATTGAAGAAACAACTCAAATTAAGAACTTTAAGAATTATTCAAAATTATTAGTACGTATTTATGTTTGAGTCCCAGTCAGGGTAAGTAAAAAATAAGTTTAAAAATAACAATTTTAAAATTTATCACAACAAAAGGAGAGGGGTGGGTAGGGTGGTGGTGTGGTACCCCCGAACCCCCTCCCCGCAATTCTCCCCCTGAATCCACCACATGAAATCACCTTCCCCCCGCAAATCCTCCTTCTACCTAAATTTTTTTATGAATTTCGAAATTGATCTCGGAATCAACTTGTTGATCCCTGACGGGCTCAATTTATGACATTTCGGGATCAACCCATTATTAATCGCGTTTTGGATTGAGTTGATCCCTAATGGACCAATTTTTTGGCTCAGTGTACAAAAAAATAATAATAAAGAACCAGCTAAGCATGTATTTTTTTAAATTTGCAGTCAATATTTAATTTCCTGAACATTCGTGTGTGCCCGTGCTAAGTGAGCCCGCCACGAAGAAAGCAAGTAAACTTACTTTGAATTGTTATACAATGATGAGCAATATGAATGCAAATTGTGCATAGTCTCAGGTTTTTACTATCAATTTCCTGTTTTTGTTCTCTGTACTAGAAGTGCACCTGTGAATTCAATTCAAACGTGTCACGGTGTGCCACGATGTAAGCGTGAGCAAACGCAGAGTGTATCTTTCGTGAGTGAGTGAATATAAGTTATTTACGATTTTTTTTTGTTAATTTTTATACCCGTTACTTCATTGGAAGGCAGGAACTCTCCTGTGGTTATGTGGGCGTATGTAGTGAGGTAAAGTTGCTGATCGGCTTAACATGGCGCACCCAGAGCTATCCTGACATACTGCGATGCACCCGCAAAGCTGCTGGCCAACGTGAGCGGCGATCCTACCCTGAAAAACAAGGGGCGGTGCTTCGGGCTTGGCACCCGGTTATCGTCTAATTTCTCTGCCATTGAAAACTGCGACAACAATGCTTCGGATACCTCGGAACGACGATAACCAGCGAAAACAACATCAGTCTGGAAATCCGAAGAAGAATTACTCTTGCAAACCGATATTACTAAGGGCTCAGTAAGGCGTTCAAGAGCAGAGCCCTCTTTCGAAAAACGAAAATTGCGCTATACAAGTTGCATATAATCCCAGTTCTGCTATAAGGCGCAGAAGCATGGACAATGACATCAACGGATGAGGGGCAATTGGCGTGTTCGAGAGAAAAGTTCTTCAGAGTATTTATGGACCTCTAAAAGTTGGCGACTAATTTCGCATCCGAATGAATCACGAACTGTATGAGCTCTATGGGGACACTAAGCTTGTCAAGCGCATAAAACAACAGCGACTGCGCTGGATAGAACATGTTGCCCGTAAGGATGATAACGCTCCAGTAAAACTGGTGTACTGTCGGAAGCGAGCGAGTTTTGGAACACGCCCAGGCCGGGGCGACCGAAGACGAGATGGATCGAGGTGCAGAAAGATATTTCGAAGCTGGGTGTGCTCTCCTGGTGGTAAGTCGCTCGGGACAGAGGCGAGTGGCGGGCATTAGTTGCAGCTGCCGAGACCGTAAAACGGTTGTGTCCTATTATCAGGCCAAAGAAGAAGAAGAAGAAAGTCGTGCAAATGTATGTAACAGGCGGAAGGAAGGAAGCATTTCCGACCCCTATAGTATATATATTCTTGATCAGTTCAGCATCAGAGTCGATATTGCCCTGTCCGTCTGTCTGTTTATATCAAAATTTCAAAATGCTTCAAATTTTTGCCAATTCCAAGAACGTTGAAAATTTTGTTTTCGATTGCCAATCTGCTTAAAATTTGAATTATATGGAAAGGAAAAAAACGAATAAAAACGAAACCTTTTTTAGATTTAGATTGGTGAAAAAAAAAAACAAAATGCACGATGTTTGGGAAAAATTCGTAGTTCTGGAAATTGAAGTGTTGTCATGTTCCTCTCAGTGTAACAGAGGTTTATTATTGCGACACCGGTGCATTCAACAAGGACCAATGGAAATCGGACTTGTGTACCTAGGGATGTAACATCCAGTTGGAAGCATCTCAGTCCCTATAAGGAATATATATTCTTGATCAGCATCAACAGTCGAGTCGTTAGAGCCAAGCCCGTATGTCCATTTGTCTGTTCGAGCGAACGCACAGATCGCGGGTCGATGGTACGAGTAAGAGTTTCGAAGTCTATGGGACGAATCCTTTGTATGCTTCCAGGCAGTTCAAGCTTATTTTCAATTTTTGCCAAGCCCCCGCAATTTGAAAAAAAAATTATATCTCCCACAGTTTGTGCTTTTTAGAGCATTATTGATCGATTGTACAAAGGTTTCATATTAATCGGATTAACGATAGTCAAATTAAAAGCAAAGGAATGTTCACAGCGGTAGATCTGATTACTGCTGCTACGAGGTCATCAAGTTGCTCCTTTGCCAGAGCTTAAAGTGAATTCAAGGGAAAGAATCATTGTCATTTAAGTAAAGTCCCATTTTGTGTAAAAGGTAAAATACCAATTACGTTGAAAAGCAACCGAGATCCATCACATTTTTTGTCCAATGTAGAGTAGTCTTGAACCGTGAATAATGGTGTCATTTCATGAAAGCAATCTTAAGCCCGTTGTTCGATCTTCATATATTATTCGGTGATGTGTTAATAACATTTGGTTCTCAATTTGGAAACATTTTATGACCATTTTACAAACCTTTGGGCTTCTTTTAGAATCATTTCATTTTCAATTTCTTATTTAAGCAATCATATGATTTTATTCAGGAAACATTTCGGAATGACTCAGCACTACCTGATCTCCCAGCTGACAGGCGTCTGAGTAGCCATCTGACCAGCTCAGCTGTTCTAATTGATAGTTGTTTTTGATATTTATAAGGAATTGAAATAGCTTGGTTTTTGATTGGATCGGTGCTTCAAGCTTTAAATAGTTTCAGCCCGTTTCAAATTGAGTGTAATCTTAATATGTTTGTTCTGAAGAAATTTGCCCTTGCCTTTTAACTGAATCGATTGATTTCCTGAAAATCAACTAACGGCAAGAATTGAATTACTATTAAACCGCATGATATGAACAAGACTTTGTGAATGGTTGACGCTCAAACTGATAAACATATGTACACAAATTTAATTTCTTTTCTTGTTCTCCAAATTTTTGCATTCTTTCCATCGTACTCCGGCAACCTGTGTCTGTCTGTCGGGTAGGGTTTTTCGTTTTTTCGACTGCTACCGTTTCCCAAGTTTGTCAGCCTTTTTGGTGGGTGGGTAGGTTACGGGGGTGGGGCTAACACACAAAACGGCCGTTACAACCATAAATATCATTTTTTTATTGGCACAACCCTAAATGGCGGCATTTGGCCCAAACAAATTCCAATGCAAAATGCTGCTCCTGCCTCCCCCAAAATCCTGTCTGCTCCAGCAACGTGGCAAAGGACAGTTAGACCGATATAACGAGTGCCTGGGGCGGTTTCGGTATCCATTTCGGGACAGTTTGTCTTTAAGAATGTGTGACAATTTGCAAGCGCAACGAGCCGTGCGAGGCCAGTGAGTAAAACATCCTAAGGGATGGAGACTGCAAGCAAATCTCTAGCTCCCCAAAATCATCCAATACAACGGTACGTGACTTTATGGCAAATCGTTGCCATTGTGGCCAAAGGTGCTAAACGCCCGAGACTCGATTCCAGCGAGTGTGGGCGTTTTGGCTGCAACAACGCATGAAATTTGCACGCTCCGCTTGGCCCACGCTTAGACGGTGGGGTGGACGGACAGACAAAGATGTCATAAAGGAAGGGAAGCAATTGCTTGAAATTACAGACGCCATTGCGCCATTGTTGGCAGCAGACGCATATGAAACCGAAACCGAATCGCCTTACTCCTTCTTTCCACCTGCCCTGGACCGCAACGCTTTCAGTTGATTGTTTCCATGCTTGGGGAGCAAACCTAGACCATCCTTAGAGCCACACCCAAATAGACCCTCGCCACAATTGTAAAGTTTCCAGCGCAAGGAGCAGTAGCTCCCACCCAATTCCACTCGCATCAAGCGTCCGCGTCTGCATTTGTTACCTCTCGACGCTCGGTTGTGTCTTTGGGGCGTAGTTTTCAAATGAGTTTTTTTCCCTGCTTCTATTTCTTCTTCTTGGCTGCTCAATTATTTTCAAACATTTAGATTTTCGCTTTCTTTCTGTGAGCGAAACATTCGCGTATATTTCTTTATCGCTCATTGGGGGATTATGTCTCTACAAAACAAACCAAAAATGCAAGTTTAATTTTGTTTTTAAATTTCTTTCACCTCGAATTGACTTTGCTGGGAATTTTTAAAGTGGAAAGTCGATTTTAAAGACAAAAGTAGAAACTTAAGAGATGGTCAATTTGCGAGATGTTTATTTGTCAAGGGAAGCCAGGGAATTTCGACATCCACTTTAAGAAATTAATGCTATTTTAAGAAACTTGTTTAATTAGTTTCCCATTTTCAAAGTAATCAACCTACAACAACCAGACCAAGACTATACTCTCGAAATCGAAATGAAACGGTGTCAAAAGTCCACACAGACGAAAAAGTCCCAACCCAAGATTATATTTTCAATTAAAATCTAATTTCAACATTTTGGATAAAGATCGTACATACTCGACTAAAAACAATCCCATTATTGAGATAGAGGTTTGACATGTATGGGACATATGCTTCTTATACTTGCAGGCAGATCAAGCTTATTTTCAATTTTTGCCACGCCCCCCAAATTGGAAAAAACTTTATATCTCCCACAGTTATAGAGATAGAAAGTCCGTTCTTTCTGAACATATTTAGCAATCGGGATTATATATCGATCCGCCAAAGGAATGGTAAAAATCTGATGAGCGTAGTCGAGTTAAAGACCCCGAAACATAGTATAGTTAAAAGGAGACTTTAGATCTGATTTAAAGGTTTTCAAATTTTTTTCCAGATTGCAAGCTTCTTGAAAAAAAAGGTATGGAATCTGGATTTCACATAGATTTGTTTTTCCACTGAAGCGCTTTCAGAAAACTTTTTATCAGCTAACTTATTTGTAGACTTTCCTCATCCTATTTTTATACTTTATGTTCAGTATTAAAAGCTTGAACCATATATGGAAAACTGCAAAATGATATTCTTCCGCTATATACCCGGCAACGCCCGGGTAATGCAAAGTGATTTTATGAGTTTCTTTCAGAAAACTACATTGTCAAGCTTTACACGGCTGAGAACCGCTTTCCGCATTTTAACCGCTTCAAAGTCTCTCTGTAAACAGCTTTATATTACCAATTCATGGTCCAATTATCTAGATCATAGCTCAGATAACAATTAGTGGGTTTTTACCTTGTAAACATTTGGGCGATTGTTGAACTGTTTTCTGGGAGTCGCCGTGGAGATCGCTAGAAGATTAAATCTTCTGGGAATCGCAGGGAAGTTTGTCGGATGATTCTATCTTCTAGCAATCTCCACGGCGACTACCGGAAGACTCTTTTAGAAGCTATTAAACAATCACCGAATAGAGTCTCCTGGGTACCCAGCAAACATTTTAAATCGGCAAAGAGTCTTAGGCAACTCGCGTAGATACGCACTATAATCGTCTGTTGGGAGAAAGTGAGCCACTTCAGCGACACTTCTAGAAGAGTCGCTGAAGAGTCGTCTAGAAGTGTCGCATAAGAGCCTTTTAGAAGAGAGCAATCATCATGGCGACTCCCAGGAGACTCTTTTCGGCGATTGTTTAATCGCCCATCGCCTAAAAGAGTCTTCCGGGAGTCGCCATTGAGATTCAACAATCGCCCAAATGTTTACAAGCTATACACCCTTTAATTTTTAAGCTTATCTCGTGAATATTTTCAAAGATATGGTTCTGGACCATTTTAGAACCGGTTTACTTTGGCTCAAAACCGAAACTGAATCAATATTTTAAAATAATTTAATAGACTTGGCACTGAACCAGTTTTCACTATGGCTTGGAACCTGTCCATAGAACTTTATATTATCAGCCGGCAGACAAAACTAGAACTGCATTACATAAGGTATTTCTAATATGTAAAAGTCCACCTTAGAACCAATTTCAAACTTCTTTCTTGCCGGTTCACAGTCTTGGGATATAGCCACTGACTCTTTCGAGAACGACATAAGAACACTGTGAAAGTTAAGGAAGTTCGGCAAACTGTTTTGGAGCATACACACAATCATACTAAGGGCTAAATGTACATCTAAATAGCTGCTTTGCGTCCGACAAACTAAAAATTTACTGACAGATAGCTCTAGGCTGAAGATAAGATATCGACCCATAGTTAGTTAGTAATTACTTATTATCTATGGGGGTGCTGCAAAAATCATATTTGTAAGTGACAGCAAAATGTTTGGTTACTACACTGAGAAAAAAAGGATATGCAAAAATATCTATTGGATGATTTCCCGTATCCATTTGGACTGGATATGTCTTTAATATCCTTTTATCATCCAATGGAACTAAAATAACATCCAAAGGATATGAAAAATGATCATCCCATGGATGATTTTTTAGCTTCGTTGGATGATAAAAGAATATTAAAAAAATATCCAGTCCAAATGGATATTTTTTTGGATCTATTTTTTTTCTGTGTAGATAAAATTACGAAATGATACTGAACTTTTCAAATCCAGGTAGATTTAGGTTATAGGTTACAAATCGCTTAACATATAAAGGCAAAGAGTTTAAATATGAAATGCAAACAGTTTTTATTCAAAGCTATTTTGATGCTTTCTACATTAAGTTGCCAGCCCTGAAAACATTTGCTTGTGTCTTGGCTAAATCGTGTTGTTTTGCAAAGTCGCTTTGATTGGTTTGTTAGCCAAAATTTCCCATCAAAATACGAGAGGCTTGAAAGAGATTTCTAGGACATCGAAAATTTGATTTGGGTTGGAAGACATTTCTAGGACACCTCCGAATATGTAAGTTCCAACTAGAGCTGGGTGCGTGTCGTGCTTTTCTTCACAAACACGCAGGAGTTAACACGACGTGTTAGTGTTGCAGGATCAGATTTCGTGCGTGTCAGATTTTAGCGAGAATTTGATGAATAAAGCGTTGACATTCAAATTGTAAATTAGTATAGAAGCTAAAAAAAACATGAGAAAGATGTTTCACTCTTTTGGAAAGGTGAAATAATCCATAAAAATGGATATAAATAAATATAATTACTTGTCGCGTGTCGAGTTGTGTTTAGAAAATTTTCGACTGTGCGTGCGGTGAGGGTGTTTAAAATATTTCATTCGGATGAGAGTCGTGTCGTGTTGAAAATATTCGACACGCGCCCATCTCTAGTCCTGCCTAACAGTTTTTGAATATTGTGTTTGACTGACTAGACTTTTGAAGTAGGACATTTCTATCGATTTTAAAGAATATATAATACGCAGTCGGTGATACTCTTGGTTAACGATAACACTTCGCTCAGATAAAGTAAGAGTTGAAAAACGAACTTAGAAAGTTAACTTCCTCTAAATCGATATCAATATGTAGCAGATCTTTATAAAAAACCTTAATAGACTTTGCTGCTATCCAATGCTCTTTAAATCTTGTGTTACATATAAAGTGGTAATAAAACTACGAAGTTTCTGAGTGAGGTTTCAGACTGCATGTAGTCAAATTATTAATTATTAAGACTGGCCTCTTTTTGGGAATCCCACGTGGCACGATTTCCTTATACGAGGTGGCATTATGACAGCTTTATGTTATCATTGATTGAAAACAGAAATGATTGAAGTAAGAGAATTTGGGTTATTTTCGTCACTCATCTGGCAGTCTGTTCAGACTGACTAGTGTATACTAACTAATGACAGACTTCTCTGAACAAATACGGCAACATTCAACTGGCACTGCCTCTGGCAGGTTTTCACACATGACTTCTAAGAACATGTCGGCCTGCCAATGTGTGTGAACGCACCTTCATTCCAGCTGAGTTTAAAAACGTCTCAAGCTCCATTTCCGTACAACTATTGTTCTTTCCATATCTATATGTTAGCTTGTACAAATATTCCACCAAATTTGGCTGCTCACTTCCCGTCTCCCATGTTTTCCCCCGCTCATTTCCAACTATTCTATATCAAAGTCTAATTTAAATTTCAGAACGCTTACGTTCAATGCATGGCAAATGTGTTTGCGGTTCTTATAAAATTTTCAAGTCACAGCCGGAGGACAGAAATCAGGGGAGGGCGTTATGGTGCGGGCAGAGCTGGGCTGGGCCATATTTGCGTCAATGACTTGCAAACAAAATTAGAAAAGAAAACCCAAGCGGTGGGTAGCATATGCTGCTGAGTGCGCGCCGGCAACAAAATGACTGCACAAACTTTTCAAATTACATTTCACACCCAAACTAAACAGCAACGACAAGAGCAAAGCTCGCAGAATAGGAATGAGGATGCGGTACAGACCGAAGATGGCCACGACACTTGCGCACAGTGTGCTCCCAGCTACTGTGTTTTAGTTGATTTTATTTTATTAAAACGACTAATGGGACTGGACTGGACTGGGTGGGTGAGTGGGACTCGCCTCTCGAGCACAAAGCGGAGCACAGAAATGAACACAATTAGTGTGCAATTTATGCTTCATGGAGCTGCCATCCAGCCCAGTCAAATAATGATTGCGTCTTGTCTGAGCTGCAATTTGAATGACCAAATTAGAGGAAGCTTCTCCAGCTCTCAGTCTTTGTCTCATGAAACAAAAACGTGGTGGGACAAGGCAATTGTGGCAAAAGATTGTGCCCTCTTTCAGCCTTGCCTCACCTTGTTATTGCATTATACACTGTCTGGTATGGAAGTAGCGCGTGGGCACAGCAACAGTGCAGGGTACGAGTTGAGCTTTCGAGTATTCTGTTGATGCGATCTCTTTGTGCTTCGTGAAGCGCAAGGCGTAAAATTAAATGTGCTGTGCGGTAGACAGGCCATAAAAGTACATATTTTCATACAGCTTCATTATGAAACCACCACCAAGCATCGTGGACACATATGTAGGCACATAAATCACCACGAAAGAACGCCAAAAATGTCATTTGATAATTTGCGAAAAATGAGCCAGACAACGCCATATTGTCTGCCGATCGAAGCAGCTTCACGCCTGCATCTGGTCAAATCATGATTAAAAAGCGGGTTGGTTGCCATTTTACCCCGCCATGACGAAGGGAGGGAGGGAAGGCCAAAGCCCGCCCCTTTGGCTTGCGTGTGTGTAGGTGCAAGAGTGCGTAATTATGCGTTTGCAGTCGTAAAACTCAACTTTTATGACTGTCGTCCGTTGTTCTTGCTGCACTTTATGATTTTGACCGGAGCGAGGGGTCGGTGCTGGGATCTTCATTGATTTATACGCATGTGAAAATTCAACTGCAACTCGTAAACTGGCTCGTCTCTCAGTTCTGGCTCAGAAGACAATTTGATTTACTGCCGCTAATAAGTAGCCAGGTGGCAGTTTGGGCGATTTCTAAGCTGCATTGAAAATGCCCATACGCCGCATTGGCCGTGAGAAAATAGTGAAAACTAGTAGACGTGATTGATGGACATTTGTAAAACTGTAAAACATACTGAGCATATTTTAGTAATTGCAAGTGGGTTGTAAGCGATAGTCGCAGTGGCTTCAAGTTTCTTAAAAAACATTTTCTATGTTTTCGTGCAATTTTTCTTTCAGAACTTTGTACTTGACTTAACAACAAATGGTGTCAATAGTATGGTAAGTGAAAAAACAGTTGATTCAAGCACAAAATTCGTAACTTAAGTCATTCTCGACATATTTTATTTAAGAGTGTTGCGGGATTTGACAAATATATTTAGATTTATTTCAACACATTTTGATTTACCCAATAAACTTTCAAAATATGTACAAAATATTCTTAGATTCCTACAAATTGCCCCCCCCCCCCATTTTATTCTTGAAACAACATAAGAGTTAAAGAAGTAAAAACGTTCTTTGTTTAAGCCCAATTTGTTCTTGAAATGAGGTCTCTGTATTGAATCAAAGAAATCTACCTTCACTCCATAACAAAAATGTTAGAACCAGATGGGAATTTTAAGAACGAATTCGCTTAAAAAAATCAAATTTTAATCTATTATTGTAAGTCTATTCCTTACTCAAGCCAAGATATTTCGTACTTATACTTAGCGTACGCATTTCTAAAACTTTTCGGCTTACTCTAAGTATGAGATGTTCTGGATTCAAAAATATTTTTTCTCAATTTAAGGTTAGTACTGAGAACGTTAGAATTTTCGTGTAAGAAATTTACTTGACATTCCTTTTTCGCGTGGAGGCCCAAAAGAATACGCTTCGACTGCAGAATGTACACCATCCACAACAGCCGTGCCAGCTCTGGTGACAATTTTCAAAATACTTTTGTGTATTGCTTTGTTTCTGAATTTAAAACAACAAAATCAGGCAAGACAAATTTCTTTAAGTAATTTTTTTATATGGAATTTGACAGCTAAAAGAAAATTCGAACGTTCTCAGTACTCACCCTTAACATAATAAATTGTAGTTGTTCGATTTAAGAGTGTTTCGTACTAAATTAAGTTGCTTCCAAGTACAAAACATACCTAAAACTTTAAGTACAAAACGGTATGAATTCTTTCCAGATCGGCATATAACGCTAGTATAGGGATGGTACAAGAGGACAATTGAGGCAACTGCTTACACCCAAGTCTGTAAAAAGGGCATAGCAACAACAACAGTGTAAGCTTTAAGAAGTTAAACGCAATGCTTTGTAAAAGAACGATCCATTTGAGTGGCTTGACCTACTTTGAGAACAAAAACAAGTAAGAGAAGTTAACAAGCTCAAAATCGCCAGATAATACCATGAAAATTGAGTCAAATCATGTGCTTGGTACACAGAGTATATTAAGTTTGTGCAAAAGTATGTAACAGGCAGAAGGAAGCATCTCCGACCCCATAAAGAATATATATTCTTGATCAGCATCAACAGCCGAGTCGACTTAGCCATGTCCGTCTGTCTGCCTGTCTGTCTGTCCGTCCGTCCGTATGAACAAACAGATCTCAGAGATGGTAAGAGAAAGAGGTTTCACACGTAAGGGACATATGCTTCTTATACTTGCAGGCGGATCAAGTATAATTTCAATTTATGCCGCGCCCCTTCCCGCCTCACAAATTAAAAAAAACGTCACAATTCCCACAGTTTTGCGAATAGAAGGTTCGTTCCTTCTGGACATATTTAGTAATAAAAATTATTTATCGATCCGTCAAAGGAATGATAAAGATCGGATGAACGATAGTCGAGTTATACGGAAAACAAACAATTATGGGCAGCACCGGTCGCACCGGTGATGGGCAGCCATCTCAGGTACAGAGTATATTATAGTCGGGCTTGACCGACTTTCTTACTTGTTCTGATATAAAATAAAGAAAAGGACACAGTATGAAATGCAGTAAAATCATTAAGTTCGTGTCAAATCTCTGCATAAATAGATCGTTCAACCGGGTTATCGAAATCGCATTACCAATAGAAAGCTTATGAACAAAGTTTGTAAAATTTGTCAAAAAGTTTAATTCGGAGAAAATAATATATTCGGCGGTATCTTCCAACCAAATTCAAACCCAAGCCCAATTCTCGGTGTCCTAGAAATCTCTTTCGGTGGGTTATAAACCACTCGTATTTTGTTGGGAGATTTTGGCAAACCAACCAATACACAATCCAGGCTATACAATAACGAACCCACGCAATATATCACTGTTTTTGTAGTAGGACCATAATCTTATACAAACACCTTTCGAACTAGACTTTCGAAAAAAACGAAATCTCTCGAAGTTCTGGGACACCGACGGATTTCTCTAGCGATTTGCAATCCAACCGATGCCAAAATCGATAGAGATTTCCAGGACACCCCCGATAGAAAAACTTTTCAAATTTTCCTAGTCAAAAGTGGTGAACAGTCGCAAAAAATTTATTGATAACAAAATCATCAAAAAAGTATCAACAAGGGCCTTGTTCACCAGCACAAATCGATGACAAGCAATCGATGGATCCAATTCGATTATTATACTATTGTACTATTGTAATGTGAAATCTGATTGCTAGTTTTTGTGATTAGGATGGAATACAAAATTCACAAAAATTCAAACAGTCATTGAAAATCCACTCGATGAATTTCACGAGTACTTGTGGAGGATGTTTATGATGTTTGATGTATGCCAAGTTTAAGTTATCGATCGAATTTTAAATATTACGGGCGGGCAAGCCCACACAGAGAAAAACGAGAGCGTAGGTTAAAGTCGGTCCCGACTTCGATATACCCGTTACTCAGGGCAATTAGTATTTAATAGCCTTTCCCTATGTTAATTAACAGAGCCTTAACATTAATGTGACCATTTCAACGTTATGTGAGCAAAAAGTGCATGCAGCGCAAAAAGTATGCAATGTTTTTTATAACCTTTATAACTCTTCCATTTATTATCCGATCTTTATGAAACGTTCAGAGATTGTAGATTGGGCACATACACTACCCTGCAAAATATGAGCTTGAAGTTATTCAACATTTTTTATTGTGGGGGGGGAGGAGGCGTGTCCAAAATTTGAAATAAACTTGATCTGCTTAGGAGTCTACACACAAAATTTGGTGGCTCTAGCTCTTCTAGTCTCCGAGATCTAGGTGTTCATACAGACAGACGGACAGACGGACATGGCTATATCGACTCGGCTGTTGATGCTGATCAAGAATATATATACTTTATGGGGTCGGAGATGCTTCCTTCTGCCTGTTACATACATTTGCACGACTTTAGTATACCCTCTTTACTCTACGAGTAACGGGTATCAAAAGGATTTAAAAAATATCCATTTGATGATTTTCGTATCCATTTGGAATGGATATATCTTTAATATCCTTTTAATCATCCAACGGAGCTGAAAATCGTCCAAAGGATGACCATTTTTTATATCCTTTGTACGATTTTCATCTCCGTCGGATGGTTGAAAGAATATTAGAGATGATTTAAAGGATATTTAAGACATATTCATTCCAAATAGGTTTTTTTGCATCTTTTTGTATTCTGTGCATCTGTGAAACCACGCAAACTTTGTGAAGTATTGCACATCGCCTTAGTGCTTCAATGCTATCGACGCTGTTGAGGCGCCTTCTGGCAGAGCTGTTGCTTAGAGTTACTTCGACTAGCGTTAAACTGTACAAGGAGTCTACACTGAACGAAAAAATCAAACCATTCGAGATCAACTCAAGCACAAGCGGTGAATAGCTAAGATTAAACCCTGCAGGGTACATAATATTGATTCCGGCTGTAGGCTTGCCGAACTAGCGTTCGAACTAGCGTTAAATGAGCGAGAATTCTATTATTCCAGTGACTTAGCAGTATAAGGTGAGCTCGGGCCCAAATCATACTTGAATCAAACAATTTTGATGTCAAATGTCAGTAAGAATGATATTTTTTGATCCGGTAGCCAATTTTTCGATGCAGAGATAGAATTTCTTATGACGAATTTCCGTATTCTTTGAAACTGCAGCTATACTCTTCAAATTTGCATGTCTCTCTCTCCCAGTCTCCTCGGTTATAAAACCCAAATTAGGAACTGAACAAACGAAATTATGCCTTTTTATGCTTTCTAAATGTTTTTTTTTGTTTTTAATGGCTTGTCACAGCCCCGAAGGGCCAAAGCCGAGCCTTTCTCAATCTCTTGGCTTATGTGCTTCTAATTTTCGCACAAGAAAAAGGGACCTACAGTCTAACGCCGAATCCGAAAGGCAGTTTGAGAAGCTTTTGCATGGCTAATTACTACAAAGCTGGCGCCAACAGCAGAGAGAGGTGACCGGGTGTAAAGTTTATTCAAAGAAAAACTTTTCACTAGATGTTCCGAGGCGGGATCGAACACACGACTCTTGCACAGCGGTCGCGCACACTAGCCGCTGAGCCACCCGGCCACATTTCTCAATGTACCGCTTACCAAATCAACTGATAAAAGTTTTGGAGACATACATTTTGAGAGTGATCCAGCATGGAGTTTTTTGATCTGCCATCTAAAGTGATTAGTTAGCAAGATGTGTGGTAGATGCGCTCTTTATAAGGCGGAACCTAACCGAACTGACCTATATTTCTTTGAAAGAACCCCTTTAAGAAGGACACCGGTTGGGCTTGCGGTTCAGATCATTACCTTGAAATATTAGTATAGCTTATCTAGTTTCGGAACCGGACTTTCCCCTATTCGAAAAAGTTATGTTCTATTCCCTTATTGTTAAATCTTTCAAGCCCCATATTTATGTTGAATATTCGACTATAATAAGTAATGGAATGAGGTACTCACCATTCTTTCGGTTGGTTTCGCTCTCAGTAGGAGTTTCTGTACTTCCTTCAAATCTCCATGTAAACGTAACCTGCCCCACTGAATGAAAGCTGTAACGAAAAAACCGGCTACCACAAAACCAAATGGGAGGCAGGCAAAATGTAAAGAGACAAATGGGCAAATCATTTCCATTCTCGTCATCATCATTGTCTGCCACATCAGACTTTGGTCGTAGCGGAGTGTTTATGGTTGGCGGTTAGATTGCCCCTTTGCCCCCCTCTGTGCTCGCTTCCCCCTCGCAACTAGTCATCAGTCAGACAGTCAGTCATTCAAAGCAATTGTTTCATTCATGAGCCCGCCAAAAAAGCCAGAAGCGTTTATCATCCCAGACGACAACCCACCTCTCTCTCTCTCTCTCTTTCCCTCTCTCTGTGTCTCTCCCTCTTAAACTTCTCTACACGTAGGCATTTTGGAGCTCTTTATGGCAGTGTGCGTGCATTCTGATTTGTGTGTGTTTGTGTGTGTGAGTGATGTCGTCAGAGCAAAACAAACCATAAAAGTGCGTAGAAAAACGAAGCAAAGTGCAAAGCAGACACAAAGTTTACGTCAAAGGGTCGACCTCGAACCTTGCTTCCCTTAATGGTCATAAGTCAATGTCAATGGACCACACACACACACACACATATACACTTGAAGATTTTTGTCTGCTGAAAGTTGTGCCATGTTCCACTTCCATTTCCATTTCAAATATTTAATAAGATTTTAACATGCGACATTTGAGGGCACAGAACTAAACTTTATTTGGTGTTTATGGCCTCGTTTAGTACGTTTAAATGGAGCCCCCATCTAAAAGAGAAGAAAAGAGAACAAATTTATTAGTATATTTACTTAGCCAGGCCCTACTGTGGGCCAACTGCACCCAATTGTAGGCAGCAGTTCTGGGCAGGGCCAGAAACTGGTTTACAAAATGCAACACACACTCACACCCACACCACACACACACACACAAATGCAAACCTGTTTTCTGCTGCGCTTTTAACGGTAAACCAAATGCAACTAAAAATTTTTAATTCACTTAAAATATGTCACAAATAGATTTCAAAATCAAAGCTCCAGTTCCAAGTTCAAAATTCACTAATTTATTTTTAGCAGAGGGCAAACATTTTTTTTTTATTTTGGACGTTTATTTCGGTTGGCGGATGTTTGCTTTTCAACGTTTTGCGTTCATTTGAAGCCGTCGCCCGTTGATTTCTTGTGCGCCGCTTGGTCTCAGTTCTCGGGCTGGCGGCAGCGCCGGCGACAGCGGCAGCGACGCTCCTGCTGATAGTATCTGTATCTGTGCGTATCTCACAGATATCGTTTGGGAGTATCTGTGTGAGCGCATGTATGGCGTATCTGTGTATGGCCCTTTCATGTGTTGGTGTAACTTTTTGCTGTTCATGCGCGCAGCGGCCAAAACTTCCCTCGAATAGTTGATACGAATGTGTGTGTGTGTGTGTGTATCACACGCACGTGCAATGAAAATTTCCCCCACACCCACTAGCCAGCTGCCAAAATGAAATGTCCCAGCAGTTACAGTTACTTTTGCATTGCAACTTCGAAACTTAGAAATTTCCCAACCACGTGTTTCGCTGGCTTTTGCTTTTGTTTTTGTTTCTGGCTTTGTGCTTTTTCCGCTGCACAGTTCGACCGAAAAAGCTTCCCCGGTTGTTGTTGTACATAACCTCGCCCTCGCCGAAGCTGGCGGCAGGTCTTCAATCCATTTATGAGGCACTTTCAACGCTGTCTACGACCCATTTTGAGTTTGGTTTCTCTGGTTGTTGTTGTTGTTGTGTTGATGTTGCTTCAATTAATGACCATTTGAATTATATTTGCGCTCGTAAAATTTACAAGAATTGTTTGCTGGCATTTCCATTCATTTCTCCATCCAAAAATCCAGTTTTTCCTTTCATTTCGTACGTAGACAGCAAAAATGTTTACGACTTTTCTACATAATGCGCAAATACTTACAATGACAATGGACCAACCAACCAATGGACCACCTTCCACCCACCCAATCCTCCGGCACCCTCTTCCTCTTACACATTCTCCATTTGGCAGGGACTGGGATTGGGTTCCATTGCCCACATTGGACATTTTATTGTAGGTTTTCTCATTTAATAAATCGTTTGTTGATCATAAATTGTGCACTCGGCTTTTATTAAAATTTTACAGAATAGTTTCGAGTGGCATTTGAGGTTGTCGCACTATGAACAGAACAAATTAACAGAAAATACACTGTAATAATTATTTATTTGATACTTTTTTGAAATGTTTTGAAATAAGTTGAGCTCAGCTGAGAATTAAAAATGGGATTAGGAAAATAACCTTAATAAATGTTAGTATGATTCTTTCCCGAGACTCATTCACTTCTTCATGTTTCAAGAATGCTGCTTTAAAGTAAGTCTACAGGAATTAGTGTAGAAAAATTAAGTATTTTTTAGCACCCCTGAATTTTTATAATCAATATTTATCAATTCCATAATCTCGAGGCTTTTTCGAAAAATTCCACTTTTCTAATACCAATTCCCTAAGTGTGTTAGTTGAAATACAGGCTTGCACTTTACATATCTATACAGAAAAAAAGATCCAAAAAATATCTATTTGGTCTGGATATTTCTTTAATACCCTTTTATCATTCAACGGAGCTAGAAAAAATCATCCAAGGGATGATAATTTTTCATATCCTTTGGATGATTTTTCAGTTCCATTGGATGATAGAAGGATATTAATGACATATCCAGTCCAAATGGTTACGGAAAATCATCCAGTGAAAACTGGTGCAACTGGTGTAGTTTTATTTATAATTATTTGACGTCGTTAGAGTATAGTCAGCTTTCAGTTTTATCTAAAAATATCCACCAAGTTATTTTTCAGTACTTGAGATTTGCTGGGATAATTAAGATATACAATATGACAAGTTGGTCTTGTGTCTTAAAGATTCTTAAGCCTGGCGTTGATAAGATTTTGTTACAGGAGACTCAGTAGAATCAGGGGTTTTTACAAAAATTTCCGTTAGTAGCTTCTTCCTTCTTCCGACATATGAACCAAGGGTGTTTGAACCAAATTCTTGGGATCAAACCCTTAAAAAACCGCTCCAGTACGGAAGGCTTTTTAGGAACTTTCAAAATATGGGTGATGGGCAGCACTGAATGCATATTCTGCCCGTTCGCTCAGCAATTTATTTTTGTATGCGATTTGATTGGTGCAGGAAATGTTTTATAAAATCTTGAAGCTCAAACCGACTAATTCTTGAATTTAGTTCACTGTATTTATTTGAGTTAAGCCATCAAAGAAATAATCCGTGGAACCGGTTCGGTTCTGGTTGTTTGGGTTCCTCAACTGGACCATGAACAGGTCGGTCTAAATCTATTAAGGCCCTCTTCTGGTCTAGGAGACTGAATTTGAACTGTTTTTCTTAAAACTTGTGGAAAAAAATCGCGAAAAGATTTTGTAATTCGGGTTTTTGTATTTGGTTGCACGATTTATTAAAAATAGTACAATATTATAAATGTCAGCGATGTTGAAGTTCTTCAATGCGATCTTAATTCGGTTGCTGACTGGTGCGGGTGCAATTTGCTGCCTCTTAACTTCTCAAAATGCTTCTTTGTTACATATGTAAAGCGCAACCTGCCGATATTAACATCGTATTCCATTAATCATCACGCTTTGAGACGGCAGTATGAAGCTATGGATTTGGGGGCGGTGTTTGACTCCAAATTTCAGTTTTCTGAGCATCTAAACTATATTCTCCCCAAACCTTATTCAATGCTGGGCTTTGTAAAGCGCAATTCCAAGCAATTTAACGATCCCTATACACGGCTAAGTTTGTATTCTGCCTTAGTACGTTCTAGGCTTGAATATGCTTCATTTATCTGGAATCCTTCTGCTGCCGTTCACATAAACAGGCTTGAGCGTCTGCAGAAACGATTCCTTAAATTTGCACTCGCCTATTTACATTTTTCGGAGCCTTTTCCACCGTATCTGAGTAGATGTCGCCTATTGCATATTTCCACCCTTGAGGATAGAAGGACAATTGCGTCTTTAATTTTCTTGAATGACATTGTGGTCGGCAATATTAATTGTCCTATGATACTGGACAAGATTCCTTTCAATGTTCCGCCCAGATCTTTGCGTGACTGGGCCCCCTTTAGAGTAGCAACTCATAGGGTCAATTATACCAATAATGAGCCTATATGTAGAGCCCTATTGATGTACAATCGTCTCCCAGTTGGCATGCGGTTTGACTTTAGCATCGACAATATTATTGTTAAGCGACTTCTTAGGGACTTCTTTTTGTAGTTAAATTGTTACTGTTAGTTTTAAGTTTTATTGTAGTAGCCAGTTAAGGTTATCCGTTGGCGAAATACTAAATAAATAAAAAATGCGAGGGCTGTTCCAAAAGTTCTCCGCACCCAAAGAAGTTTTTTCTTAAAAAAGAAGTGTTGATGGTTCGCAGCTTTCCGGAAGTCACCATAATCGGAAAGCAAAACGGACAATGGGAAGTTGTTTGGAATGAATGGATTTATATACCGAAGCAGAATCATTGAAAAACCGGAATTTATAAGAATGGGAAGTATGAAAATGAGAAAACCATTTTTAACATTTTTTTTTGTAGTTCAACAAACAAAAAAAATAGTAAAAAAAAATTTTGTTTCCAATGATCGAAGTTCCGGCCATAGCCACGTTTATTCTGCGTCCATTGAGCCCTCGGTTCAGTAGAATTTAAGAAAAGCTGCGAACCAGCTGTGAAAATAAACTTAATCTACCGGGAAGCATAAGTAGTTTTTATCCCATATATGTCGATCCTCTTTCTCTATCTATTTCTGAGAACTGTTTTTTCACATGGACAGAAGGACGGATAGATGGACGGACATGGCTAAATCGACAGGGCTATTGATGCTGATCAAGAATGTATATATACAGGCCTGTTCCCGTTTTCGATTTCGATCAGATCATGCGATCAAGTTATTCGGTTTCAAAAGTTTTGCCTAGGAGTCAGTGGAATGAAAAGTAAATGCCAATTTTCTAGGCAACGGTGATTCTTTGCATTTTGCAAATATTTGTATTTTAACATGTCAAATATTGTGGAGATTTTGAAGTATCTATAGATATATCGAGCCTTCAATTTGATTTAAAATCAGTTTTGTTAAGTTTTTACCTCAGAAATTGCATGTCGAAAGAAAACGATCGAAATGAAACCGAGCTGTTCGTAATTCCGAATCAGCGCATGCGCAGTGCTAATCGAAATTGTTAAGGCTGTCTTATGGCTGAATTAAAATTCGAAAACGATTCGAGCATTCATTCGAAAAGACAATCGATTTCAATTTCACTCGGAAACGGAAACACCGAAATGAAAACGATTCGGAATTCCGATCGTTTTACTTTTTAATTTCACTCCAAATCGCAAAACTTTTCGCACAAGTTTTGCGATTTGGAGAGCAAATTTGTACTAAAAACCGGTTTCAAATCGAAAAACTTTTGCGAATGCGAAAATAGGAGCATGGCTGATAGTCTACCTACCTTTGGAACAGATTGTTAAAAGGTTCGGCTCAGAACATTTCATGCATAAATATGCAAGTATTTCGGAGGATTTATGAACATATATGAGTTGGCGACGAACCCGCATGAATCGCGAACTGTACGAGCTCTATGGGGACACAGACCTTGTCAAGCACATTAAACAACAACAGCGGCTGCGCTGGATAGAAAACATGTTACCCGTATGGATGATAAAGCTCCAGCAAAACGTTTGTACAAACAATACCGAATACGTTATGGGAGACGCCAAAGGAGGGACGTCCGAAGCTCAGATGGAGAGACCAGCTGGAGAAAGATATAGCGAAGCTTGGTGTAACCAACTGGTGGCTGCTCGCTCAAGACAGAGGCATGTGGCTTACAACGTACAACGGTTGTGATGTTTATATCAGGCCAAAGAAGAAGAAGAAGAAGATATGCCCTTTTTATTCCCTTGCAATGGGTATTATAATTTTGGCTAGAAGTTTGCAACGCATAGAAATATTCATTTCCGACCCCACAAACCAGGGTTCCCCAAGAAGAGAGGATCTCTGTCTTTCTCTAACACACACTGATGCATTACTTCGGAAAGCATTCGTTGTGAATTTCCAAGTTTTCTCGGCCCTCCGGGGCATGGCTGGGGAACCCTGCCATAAGCTATATATAATGTCCGTCTGTCTGTCTGTCAGTGTCTACGCAAACTAGTCTCTCAGTTTTAAAGCTATCGAGCTAAAATTTTGCCCAGAGTCTTCCTTTAACTGCACGCTGCTAGTAGGTTGGACCGGATCGGATGACTATATCATAAAGCTCCCATGGGGTCGGAAAACTAGTTTAAGTAAGAAAAACTTGTTTGTTTTCAAAGTAAGCGGCTTCAAAAATCGTGTTAATTGGCTTTTAGTTTTTCTATAATTCCATAAAGTTTGATGAAAGTCGAACAACTATATGGTATGTTGAATTGTGCGGATGTTTGTAACGCATTGAAGGAAGCATCTCCAACCACATTAAGTATTAATATTCTTGATCAGCATGACGAGCTGAGTTGATTTAGCCTTGTCCGTCCGTCTGTCCTGCTGTCCGTCTGTCCGTCTGTTTCCATGCTATCTCCTCCGTCAGTTTTAAAGCTATCCTCACCAAACTTTGCACGAAGTCTTTTGGTACAAATACACTGCACGTTTGTCGGAACCGGCCGGATCAGATGACTATAGCATATAGCTGTCATAGGAACGATCGGTCGAAAAACTAGTCTTAGAGAGAAAAACTTTTTTGTTTTTAATGGAAACGCCTCCAAAGTACGTATTTCTTAGTTTACTATCTTTTCTCATGATTTCACTAGGTTTGGTCGAAGTCGGCTGCCATAGGAACGATCGGTCGGAAAACTAGTTCTATTGAGAAAAACTTTTTTGTTTCTAATGAAAACATCCTTTTTATAGGCATATTCTTATTTTATATACTTTAACACATTTCTACAAAGTTCTATCAAAATCCGATGACTATAGCATATAGCTGCAGTATACGAGGTGTGTTCAAAAAGTATCGCGAATTTTGTGTTTTTTCAAAAATTATTTATTTATTCATGAATATCTATTTTGGCCCCTTCAAAGTAATCCCCATGAGATATTCTACACTTGTGCCAACGGTTTTTCCAATCTTCGAAGCAACGATGTGTGAGCAGGGGCGTTATCGTGGTGCAAAAGCCAATTTTTATTCTTCCACAAATCCGGGCGTTTCTCTGGCGGATTGCTTCGCGCAAATTGCGCATAACTTGCAGGTAATATTCCTTATTGACCGTTCTTCCCTGTGGCAAGAACTCATGATGCACCACGCCCCTGCAATCGAAGAAAACTGTCAGCAAATCTTTCACATTCGACCGAACTTGGCGCGCTTTTTTCGGTCTTGGTTCGTGCGGCAGCTTCCATTGAGATGATTGAGCTTTGGTTTTTGGTCGCAATTGAGCAATTTTGGTACGAATTTCGCGGCGACCCGTCTCATTTCCAAATCATTGATAAAAATCGAATGGCACGAGCCAATCGATATGTTTAGGTCCTCAGCAACTTCTCTAACGGTGATTCGACGATTGGCCAATACCATTTTCTCCACTTCATTAATTTTTTCGTCTGTTGTTGAAGTGCTCGGGCGTCCGGCACGCTATTCGTCGTTCACATCTTCTCGGCCTTCTGAGAACATTTTGTACCACCGATAAACGTTGCTTCGGTCCAAGGTAGCTTCTCCGTATGCTACAGTCAACATTCGGAATGCATCCACTTAATTTCATTTTTCACACAAAATTTGATACAGGTTCTTTGATTCATTTTTTTGAACAGGTAAAAATCGAAGACGATCCAAAACACGTGCAAGCAAAGCAGCTGTCAACAATTAAGTGAACATTCAAAATGGCCGAGCTTGTCGGCATAAGTGAGAGACATGAGTACCAACATAACGCCACAAAAAAATCGAAATTCGAATATACGTAACCCGCGAAAATTCAAAATTCGCGATACTTTTTGAACACACCTCGTAAATGATGGGTCGAAAAAGAAGTTCCAGTGAGAAGAATTTTTTTGTTTTAAATGGGATCGCCTCCAAATTTCGTAATTAACAGTATATTAAGCTTTTCCATGATGTCACCAAGTTTGGTAGAAATCAGACATCTATATAGTATAGATCCCATAGAAAGGGGTAGAGGGTATTATAAAATTGTCCGGAAGTTTGTAACGCATAGAAGGAAGCATCTCCGACCACATAAAGTATATATATTCTTGATCAGCATGACGAGCTGAGTTGATTTAGCCTTGTCCGTCTGTCCGTCCGTCCGTCTGTCCGTCTGTCTGTTTCTACGCTATCTCCTCCGTCAGTTTTAAAGCTATCCTCTCCAAACTTTGCACGAAGTCTTGTGGTACAAATAGGCTGCAGATTTGTCGGAACCGGCCGGATCGGATGACTATAGCATATAGCTGCCATAGGAACGATCGGTCGAAAAACTAGTTCTAGTGAGAAAAACTTTTTTGTTTTAAATGGGATCGCCTCCAAATTTCCAAGTTTGGTCTAAATCAGAAATCTATATAGTATAGTTCCCATAGAAAAGTAAGGTCCAAAAAGTAGTCTTAGTTAGAAAAACTTTTTGTTTTCAATGGAAGCTGCAAGGGTATACAAAACTTCGGCCGAGCCGAAGTTAACTTTCCCCTATTTTTTTTATAGATTTGTGATTAGCAAGCATGCGCTGCCTACATACATAATGTTAATTTGTTAACATTAATGTTAATGTTCTGTTAATTAACATAAAGGATGGCTTCTGAACTCTTTTTTCCCTGAGTAACGGGTATATTGATTTAATTATTTAAGTTTCATTGGCTTATCTAATTATTTATAACCGAAAAATCCGTAACGATTTCGGAATGATAAGACCATTTTTATTTTATATACGTATAATTGTTATATTCTTATTTCCTGAATACAACCATACATAATGACGATACTTTCTCTCCAAACTATTGAAATAAAAGCGTTTTTTTAATTGAATGCTGCAGCTGTAGTTCAATTAATTCCTTGTTGTGAACAAATAATTTTCCTCAGATTTATTCAGACAGATAAACGAGACAAATATGGCTAATTAGACAGACACAGTAGCGTTTTTAGAACAACCCAGTCAGTAGACTCTGAATGCCTTAATTAGTCTGTAATCTAAATCGTGTGTTATACAAGTTGAACAGAAATAATTGCATAAATCTCGCAAGAATTTGCAATATGAGATAACCGCTAGGCAGCATTGCATTTGTATTGGTGTTATCTTTGGCATCCCTTACAGGGCTCACCTGGGTGCACAGATAATTAACAACCCTTAGGTAAGTTTTTGCACCCTTACCAGTTGAAAGATCATTGCAAATTGTGAGTGTATGCGTGTGTGTAAGAGTGTGTGTGTGCTTACCCCTAATTGCCAAGTCATAAAAAAGTGCAATTCATAGGAAGGACAACCATTGAGACAAGCAAGGGATGCACACACACACACACACACACACACACTGGGAGCATTGCTTTCAACTATGATTACGATTACAGCGGGGCCATTGTCATTGTCCCAGGCACTCAGACCAGGATCGAGGAACGAGTGCCATCAGGAACAGCAACAGAACCAAATTATGCGAAACTGCATTTTACACTTTTCGCATCGGCAAACGCAAGCAATTCGCACCATACGGACGACTGGAGGAGCATTGGGATATGGTTGAATGGCAGCAGCTGCTTTTGTTCGTTATGCATGTCAATGTAGTCTTACATCCTCCTACAGGGTGTCAGTGCCTGTCTGGATGCAAATTTTCTTCTGGTCACGATATCGAAAATCTCAAGAACTGCAGCCAATCAACTGGAAATTGCCCAAGAGCTAAGCTAAGTGCCTCGGCTCCCGGCACACTGGAGAATTGATAACGGATACAACAACAACAACAACAAAAGCAACATCTACAAACGCGTCGGCAAAGCGGGCGTTAAGCGGTGCGAGCGGACGCGTACCACAACCGCCCGACAGGCGCAGCAGCTGGCTACCAAACGAACGCCTAGGTTTGGGGGGCTGCCAAACCACTGGGCGAATGGGCGTGGCAGGCTCCAAAATATAGTGCGCCCTGTTGCGCCAACGGTCTGTGCTCCAACGCTTCACCGTCACAAGCGAGAGGCAGCCATGGACTCGCCTCCCGAGTGCGCACGAGACGGCGAACTGCGGCCATTTTGGTGGGAGCGAGTGCGATATATACCAAGCTCACAAGCAGAGCCAACGCCAACGTCAACCGAGACGGCAACAGCGACCGCGACCGCAACTGCAGCTGGTCAGCGTTTGGAGACTTTCGGCCGCCTGGATGCCGGGGACTGTGTGTGCTGGAATTTCCTCTCTCTCTAGAGAAATGCCGCCCAAGGGAGAATTTGAGCTGCGAACTTTGAGTGAAAATCCGATCCCAGAAATTCTCATTTAAGTTTTTTAAACAACCAACACACATTTTGGCCGCCGCCACGCCTTGAGCATTGAAAATTGATTTTTCAAACTTGATTTGTTTTTTTTTTTATTAAGAAAAAATCATCTCCCAAAAATGGCAAAAGTCGTAGGAAACACCTGACGATCTGGCAGCAAATGGTTGGACTAAATTAGTTACACAAATTGAGGCAATTACGCGAAAATGGAAACCACAATACGAGGGCAGCAGCAGCCGTTGGAAACTAACTAAAAGAATATTCATTCTTTTAGGTTGGAATTAAAAGAAAACACAACACAAAACCTCGACGAATAGTAAAAATATCATTGGGACGTTGCAAGAAGAGATGTAAATTAACCAGGGAGCAAATCCGTCTCGCAATTTTTCACAAGTTTGAACCAAGTTTTTTCTACTTGAACCTGAACCGGAACTCAATAAAACTATATACTGTTCTTTGTTTGTCTTAAAAGCAAAATATTGCTTTAATATATTTTGTGGACATGCAAATGTCATGACATGCGACTTCCAATATTCATTCAAGTTCAAAAATGCTGTATTCCTATTACTTCTGTAATATGGAATACAATTTGATCTTCCATTGGGCGTTATATTCAACTGAGTCCAAAAATCAAATCGCGAAAAAGTCAGATTTTTTATTGGGAAGAAACGTTAGAAAAATGTCCAAATATTCAGATTTAGTTTGATTACATTTTCAGTATATTGAAAGGTTGGTAGTGATTCTTGATGGGTTTCTGTTTTCAGAAATGGTTCATCTTACCTAGATTTATAATAATTTCACTGAAGTTTCTTAAAATGCCTATTTTTACCTTTTTAGTCGCGTTTTGTGGGGAATCCCTTATATCTTCCTTAAAAAAACCGTAGAATTGTTTGGGATAGCAATATCTGGGAGAGTTAAAACAAATGGTTAATTTTCTTTTAGTTTTAAAATATTTGTATATTTATCTTAATCTATTTTATTTTCTTCAAAGTTATCCTCTTCCGCTGCAATACACGAATTTACCAGGTATCATAGCATTTTGCAAAGTCCCCCTTCGGAATGGCTTTCATATCCTTCTGCGATTTCATCACCTCAATCGAGTCAAACCGGTGTTAGCGCATTATCGTGATGCAAAAAACAAGACTTATTTTCCCATAACTTCGGCCTATTTTTGCGAACAGCTTCACGCAAACAACGCATAACACTTAAATATTTCCTTGTTAACAGTTTGACCTGGCGGAAGGAATTCAGTTTGCACCACACCACGATAATCGAAGAGTTAAAGATTCACCTCTCAATTTGATCACGGTGGTAGATCTCCACAAAACTCACCGAAAGAGTATCAAAATTGTAATGTTAAGCCACTTTAAGCTCAAATTAACAAAAATCTAGACGTGATGGATCACTTCCAAAAACAGTCACTTCCAAAAACAGTGTAAAGCATACAAAAATAAACCAGAATCTCTAAACATTTTGTTTTTTTAGGATTATATCTTATTATATTTTCTAATTTTTCTCACCTTCGAATTGAGTGTACATATTCATATTAACTTTATGAAAGTGTGACTAGTGTTTTGGGTCAGAGTATGGGAGTTTTGATTTGTTATGATTCAAAATATTGGTTCTGTCTGGTGTTTAGAAGGTGGAGTGGTTGCTAGGGTATCTGTCTGTTCGGAAGTTCTCAGGGGAAAAGCTTCTTGAGGCTTCGTCTTGCTTTGCTTCCTGCCTTCCTTCGTCTACACAAAATCTTCTGACTAGTGTGTAAGGCTGCATGCGTAAATATTACATCACCAACCTTGGGCACGTTGAAATCACTTTCCAAGGGTCTTGTGCACATCTTTCTTAGGTGAGATTTGTCAGCAATTCCATACACTTGGATCCCATATCTCCAAGCTGGTGCTATGATGGTCTCGAATATGTTCACTTTGTTACGGAGTGAGTGTTTATTCCTACTGGAGAGTAGCCATCCCACTTTCTTCACTCTGTCATATAAGTAGTGACCTTACAATATAAGTAGTATCCTTACAACCCCAGATATACTCACAATTCTGTATGTCCTGAAACACCCTGATTTGGTTCAGGTGGGCCTTCGCGGCGATGCACAAGTGTAGAGAGAGTAGAAAGTTGGTCCAAGGACACTTCCTTGTGGCACACCCGCGCGTATTATCCTCACGCTGGAAACAGCTCCTTCCAAGATTACTGAAAAGGTCATGTCTTTTTCCTTACAGAGCTGTCCTTCGTGTCACATTCTATCAAAAGCCTGCCTAATGTCCAGGTAGACCGCAACCACGTATTTCTTAGCCTGAAATCCGTTGATTTCAGGTGTCCCATGTGACTTTCTGAACCTTCTGTCATAGTTCGGGCCAGTAGACAGCTCTCGAAAATCTTTGATACCGTGGATAGGAGACCCTTCCCAGCTTTATGAATCAAAACGATTTGAGCCTTTTTCCACGAAATAGGAAAGTGACCTTGGCGAAATGTTGCGTTGAAGACTACGGCCGGGAAGAGCATCGCTTTTACTGGGAGGGCTTTGATAGCCCTATTGTCAAGGCCATCCTCGCCTGGGGCCTTTTTATTGAAAAGGTTCATGATTTGGCCGTGAACCTTCTCCAGAGTGATTGGTGGAACTGGGGCATTAGCTGCCATGGGGTGTTAAGGACAAGCTCTAGTTACATATCTCAACAAAAACTTCAATGTATTGCATCTTGCAGCCTAGTTTTATTTTAAAACGGTAAAAGGTAATTAAATAAATAATTTTGAGTCCGAATGATTGACTTTATTATAAGACTTCTATCGTCAACTTAACATAAGTTGACCGCGCGGTTCCGACATATGTGCAGTGTGCAGCTAAGAGACTGAGGGAGTAGTTCGCTTAGAAACAGACAGAAGGACAGGCAGACGCACAAAGCTCAATCCACTCAGCTCGTCATGCTGGTCAAGAATATCGAATATCGTTGCCCAAAGTTGTATGGCAATCGGATGAACGGTAAAGATCATTTTGAAGATTTCGCGGTTTTATGATCATTTCCGGCCCAATTCTTCAATTTAGATACCCTCGCGGGCAAGCGTACAACCATTCGTCAAACCTTCATCTAAATCGAACATTTTGCAAATTTCGCGGTTCTTGGACCATTTCCCGCCCATTTCTTGAAATCAGAATCCATCCAAAGTTTTATAACAAAAGAACATTTTTGCAATTTTCGCGGTTTTTGGACCGTTTTCCGCAAATCATTCCCGCATTTTCATTGCAATCGGATGAACGGTATAATTTTGCAAATTTCGCGGTTTTTGGACCATTTCACAGACATGAGACATAGCCTATGACACTTTCCTGATCGACATGTCCTTGCGATAAAAAAAAGTACTCAATCACCTGAATAACTTTAAACCTCGCAGTCAGCAGAGACTCTTCAGCAAATCGTAAATCGATAGTCGGTAATCGCTAATCGGATTTATCTGCTGAATGGACCCAATGTGAATAGCTTGTCTATTGAGGTGATCAAAACATGATGATACAAGAGCTAGCTCTGGCAACTGGTGACGGTGTCCGAGCCGGGGGCTGAAAACACACAGACTTTGTCTTAATTTCTGTCTGTTATTTCTAAAAGTTACGTCCTGTACGGGGAAATCGAAATGGACAACCTTGAATGATTTAAGCCACAAGTTTAACGACTGAGAATATCGATGCTTTGCTTTGCGCAATCGGTCATAAAATCTACAAATAGCTAAGTTTATCTGATGATAAACTTGCCTTAAATGTTAAACAACATCGGTGGGCACTAAATTTGATTTCGGGATACTTCAAAATTTTTTGTTAAGAGGTGCCCATCGCGGCTGCGATCAGAGCTGCCCATAATTGTAGATTTCCTTATAACTCGATTATCGTTCATCCGATCCTTATCCCGATCACGGGATATTAATCCCGATCACTAAATATGTGCAGAAGGTACAAATCTTTTATCTGTAAAACTGTCGGAGATATGACGTCTTTTCCAAATTGCGAGGGCGGGAGGGGGCGTGGCCAAAATTAAAATAAAAATTGATCTGCCTGCAAGTATAAGAAGTTGTTGTCCCATACATGTCAAACCTCTATCACTTACCATCTCTGAGATCTGCTCTTTCATACGGACAGACAAACGGACGGACAGACGGGCATGGCTATATCGACTCGGCGGTTGATGCTGATCAATAATATATATACCTCTGGTACAGATTATAAACCTAATTGGAGAAGCTTGGCTTTAAATACTCAGACTCCTGTTTACACGGGCTAACAGATAATTAGATACAAAACTCAGCTGAGAGATCAGGTCGTGTCAATTGGGCTTTACGAAAGTAATACTAAAATTTCTTGAGATCTCTGGGACACACCGGTATGAGTTCTGATCGGTGTTGCCTGACTAGTAAAGTAGATTATCTGATAAAACTGACAAGTAGTGCTTATTACCGCTTTTTGACTATTTTTATCGGGGTTGCGCAGAAGTTGTTGTCTTATGCGATCCAACCAGCAGCTCTGGGCGATTCAAAAGATTTTCCGAATGTGCGAATCATTGCTAAGATGCGATTACCACTGCTGGAAAATTAGATTTCCACCACATATAACAACATAACAACATAATGTGACCTAGAAATGTTTCTACTAAAACTGTTTATACAGACAGACGGACGCACATGGCTATATCGACTCGGCTGTTGTTGCTGATTAAAAATATATATACTTTATAGGATAGGAGATGCTATTTTCTGGCTGTTGCATACTTTTGTACAAACTTAATATACTCTGTGTGCCTTTGGTACAGAGTATTAAAAAATGTTTGCTCTAATCAACTTTTTCAGTGCCAACAAAATTAATTTAAATCTTAAGCATTTACAAAATCACTATAAAATAAAAATTAGTTTATAAAACCAACGAATTTTCGTCAATCTTAAGCTTAATAATATTTTTACTACTCTGAATTCTAATCAGTATTTTACACGCTTCTCTTCTCTTTCCCTTTCTTTTCAGTTGAGTGTTGTGGTGTATTTTTTATAACATTTGTGGATTAAAACTATAAAAAATACACTTCACCACTCCACATCAAGTCGCCCGGAACAAATGGTTGGTATGTAGCATTAATATTAATATGAATTTGATTCGGGCAACGGGTCAACAAAGCCCCAGATTAAATCAAACAGGCATAAATCACATCGTTTTTTAAATAAACTCGGCTTATGGAACATAAAAATCTTTTGTCTATTCACTTCGAGACAAGAAATCAGCATAAAAATATAATTGCATAATGATTTAATCCCAAGCGGCGGGTTTTGCGCATGAATCGATCATCAGTTTACAGCGAAGCCGGTCATAAAATTTAAAATCCCTTGACATGGCCATAAACCCAAACTGAGAGAGGGCTTTCCCTTTTATCCGCGCATGAAATTCAAGAAGCTCAGCTTGAACGGCCATTAAAACGGAAATTAGCCCAAAAAAGTGTGTGGGTTTTGTTTTGTTTCCATTTGGTTTTATGTTTTAATTTGCCACAAACAACATTGCCAAAGCTTTGAAATGATTCAATGCATCGATTCCGATTTGTGATCCAATAAATATATATTTAATTTTAATTTTTTTTTGTCTTGTCGCATAGAATTTGTTCATTATGAATGGCGGCTATAAAATGCATTCATTATTGTCATTAGTCGCTCGTAAACTGCCAAACGTATGGGCCACACATCCTTCCAGCCCACCTTACCGCTCAGCGCTCCACCAAAGGTTCCAAAGTTCAGGCCCGTCATTGGCAGAGCGCGATCATCGCCACCGGAGCCAAGAAGATGCTGACAAAGACGTTATTCCAGTTTTTAATCTGCACATCTGCGGGATAGCAGCGGGTTGGTTGGAGGCGGGGGCTGGAGCGATATTGCATACGAGAAGACAAAGTAATTAATATTTTGTATTGCATTAAAAGCTCGTAATCAGGTATTTTTATTGGGGAACAAGTGAAGCAACACCAGAGTCTGCCACTGTCACGAATACATTGGGGTGAGGCACTGGAAAGCACTTTTTGAAATTAAAACAACATTTTATAATAAACTATGCCAAATGTTAATAAATAAATATAGCTTTAAAAAAATTATTAATTTAAATTAATACTTACGACCCAAAGAATTTGACCTAATCTTAGCGCGTCCGATACCGAACCGAACTTTAATAATAGATCTCACAATCTTGAAACAAAAGTGAGCCTTTCTTTTCGAAAATTTATATTATAAAATGGTCGGAACATAATCTGGTACCATTTCAGGAATAGTTAAACTCAGGCTAGCAAAATGTTCGGAAATTAGAATTGGTTGGGTTGGGTTTAGTGGTATTTAAAGGGAAATCACATAGCTAATTTACAAGAGCACAAAGGATAATTACAGGGTACAGTACAACTAGGGTTAGTTATAGTAATGTACATATCAAAGCCTATTAGGAGTGATGTCGAAGTGCATTTTGATTAGTTTAGTTTAGTTTTACTTAGTTTTTATCCCAGAGCATCAAGAATAATTCTTTTAAATTATTGCACTAGTCACGAATTAAGTTTTTGATGGCCTAAAAAATGAGCTATGAATGAGTGAAAAGATTGGTTTTATTTTTTAACAAAAGTCACCGAATTTCAATTAACAACTTTTCATTATTGGCCACAATGAGTGACCCTGTTGGAATGTTTTGGTCACACCTACATCACAAGTTATCTGTAAGCATTGAAAGTTTACGAAAATCTCCATCATATTTCACAATTAAAATACTTAAAAACCGTTGAATAACAATGGAGGACACTGCCCAGCTGTGGATGGCGTGATATGTGACGATTTTGTTTGCTCCTGTACCCCAAGTTCATGTAGAACAAATAAACAAAAATCTGCATTATTCGGCTTAATCGCATCGATTCACATATTCGCAATGGCCGCTGAACATTAATAGCACATAATGAGCTTTATTGTCACTTAAATACAGATTTAAATAATTTTATGACTTCATTTACAGCCAGCAACAGCTCAGAGGCAGCGCCGAGTAAGTCTAGCCCCCGTCACTATCGCAAAAGCTTTGTTCAGAGCAAAAACAAAAAACAATAAATTCATTTTAATTATAAGTAATCAATGACATTTTCACCCGCATGCGAGTTTATTAAGCGCTTTAATTACAAAAATATTATATACTGGAAATGCACTCATCATTTATATGCGTATATTTAAAATGGACCTAGACTCTGGATAGACTTTGATACATAGATTCTGGATTTCCATAATTTAGTCAAATGTTTTGAAGTTCGCCGAATGAAAGTTTGATTCGAATCTTTTTTTTTAATAACATTGGCTGTTAATTCTGGTCCATAATATCTAGAACAAATTTCAAAGCAAACTTGTACATGGGTCCATAAAATACCAGCTCTATAGGCAGGTTTCTACAACGCACGAAAATAAATTTTTAATTTCAAGCTTTACTTGAATAGAAACACTTCAGGAAAACTCTTTTTAGGGACACTTCCAGTGTGATTCTTTACTTGTAAGTAAGATTAGCTTAGGGCGAATCCTTGTGGAGACTCTCGCAGGCATTGTTCCTACCCATTCCTCCGATATGCGCGACTATAAGAAAGTATAGAGGCAGAAGGCGGAAATATTTTTAAAATAGCGGCTGGATAGAGAGATTGGTTGTAACTCAATCCAGTCGCCATTTTAAAATATTGGTTACCCTCGGCACTCGTAAAAATCAAGAAATCTTAGCAAAATAAATAGCTTAATTGGGGATGCTGCAGCGTCCAGCGCGCTGGCTTGTTCACTCCACTCAGAGAATAAACATACAAATACTTTTGCTAGGCTCTCTAACATTTTGTTTCCAAGGAATACCGTCTTAGAGGTGCTTAGACATTTAAATTCATTCTTAATTGCAAAATTCATTCTTAAAATAATGCTTATCCGACCGAAATTATTTCATTTTATAGTATTTTAAGGTTTTAAAAATTAAAATTCATCTTGCGAGCCGCTGAACCTAACTAGTTCTACTTTCTGACCTGCAGTTTTGCAGTTTAAAAATAAATTGCAAATCTATTGCCTGACTAACACATAGCAATCAGCATTATCAATCGAATCTCTAAGACTGGTAAAGATCAGACGATCGGTAATCGAGTTATAAGCAAAAGTATTTCGCTGCAGCAGCAAAAGTTACAATTATATTAATTGAAAATCATATAAAATTGTCATGAGCTTTTGGAAATATGTAGAAGCATCTTCAAACATCTTCGTATAAACTAACAGACCTCTGAGATGCCGAGAGCAAAGCTCCCAAAACTTCGACATTTCAAGTGACCCGACCTTAAAGGTTAATTTTAAATATTTTCCGGAAAGCTTTTTATGAAATATCAATTACACTACATGCACTTCCGATAACAATTTTAGATTTTTCTTAAAAGACTAATGAAAATCTTAAAAAAATAAAATTAAGAAAGTGAAACAAGCAAGAAAGTCGGTCATGCCCGACTATAATATACTCTGTACCTCTGAAGTGCTGCCCATCACTGTTGCGACCGGTGCTGCCCACAATTGTTTGCTTTCTTTGTAACTCGACTATCCTTCATCCGATCTTTACCATTCCTTTGGCGGATCGATAAATAATCCTGATTACTAAAAACGTCCAGAATGATATGACGTTTCTTTCCAATTTGCGGGGGCGTGGCAAAAATTGAAAATAAATTTGATCTGCCTGCAAGTATAAGAAGTTTTTGTCCCATACATGTCGAACTTCTATAACTTACCATCTCTGAGATCTGTTTGTTCATACGGACAGACCGACAGACAGACGGACATGGCTTGATCGACTCGGCTGTTGATGCTGATCAGGAATATAAATACTTTATAGGGTCGGAGATTTTCCCTTCTGCCTGTTACATACTTTTGCACAAACTTATTATACTCTATGTACCTCTGGTACAGAGTATAAAAAAATTTACTCAGTACTATGTAATCAATGGGCGCATTCAGCAGGTAAATCCGATTTCCGATTACTGATCTACGATTTGCGATTGCTTATGATTCTCTGCTGAATAACACTGATTGATAAGTTTAAAAATACACTACAACTATGAAAAATTTAGGAAACATTTTGTAGGGCTTTTAACGCTGTAAGTTTGTCAGTTCATTTCCAGTTATGGGGTAAACAGTTGGCCGTACGATCGGTTAATGGACTCACCAATCATACCTTTTGAATGATTCCATCTCAGCAATCATGATTGTTAAATTTATCAATCGCAATCGGCAATCACTGTATTCAGCAGGTAAAATCGGTAATCATAAATCAGTAATCGGAAATCGGATTTATCTGCTGAATACGCCAAATAACTACTCGAAACTCAGTTCCCGATACTCAGTTTAATAGCCTTTCCTTATGTTGATTAACAGAGCATTGACATTAGTGTGAAATTTTAACATTACGTTAGCAAAAAGTATGCAACGTTATCCGATATTGGGCACATACACAACGCTTGATATCTTTAAAATTGTTGGAGTTATTTTACATTTTTATACTCTGTACCAAAAGTACACACAGTATATTAAGTTTGTGCAAAAGTATGTTACAGCCAGCAGGAAGCATCTCCGACCCTATTAAGTATATATATTCTTGATCAGCGTCAACAGCCGAGTCGATATAGCTATTTTAAAGATCGGATGAACGATATTCGAGTTATAAGAAAAACAAACAATTATGGGCAGCATCGGTCGCAACGGTGACGGGTAGCACTTCACAGGTACAGAGTATGTTATAGTCGGGCTTGACCGACTTTCTTACTTGTTTATTACGGGGGCGTAGGAAAAAATTGAAATAAACTTGATCTGCTTGCAGATAGGAACATACAAAATACGGTTGCTCAAGCTCTTCTAGTCTCCGGAATCTTGGTGTTCATACTGACAGCTGGACAGACAGGGCTATATCGACTCGACTGTTGATGCTGATCAAGAATATATATACTTTATGGGGTCGGAGATGCTGTCTTCTGCCTGTTACATACATTTGCACGACATTAGAATACCATTTTTAGGTACACGATATTCAGTACTCGATACTCAGTATTCAACACGCAGTACTCGATGCTCAGTCTCAGTACTAAAAACTCGATACTATGTACTCACAACACAGTATTCAATACTTTGTACCCAATACTCAGTACTCGATACTTAGAACTAAGAACTCGTCACTCAGCACTCGACCACCGCTTTACAAATATACCACGTTGCGCTACGTGTGCCGCTGAACTCAAATTCTACTATTACAAAAATTTTCAGTGCCGAATTTATATATGTTTCACAAGGTGACATGACATAAAATCAGTCCATTCGCAGTAATTTCAATTGCGGTTTCTCAGAAAATGGATTTTCGGTCTATGATCATTGAACTTTAGCTATATTTAGACGGAGAATATTTTTTATTAGTTTCTCCATAGTGGGTTTTACGCGGTAAAGTAAAATGAGCTTGTCATGATGACACAGCCCCAATGGGCCAAAACCGAGCCTCTCTCAATCTCTTGGCTTGTGCGCTTCTAATTTTAGCACAAGAGAAAGGGACCTACAGCTTAACGCCGAATCCGAACGGCAATTTGAGAAGCTTTTCATGGCTAATTACTGCAGTGCTGGCGCCAACAGCAAAGAGGTGTGGCCAGGTGTAAAGTTTTATTCAAAGAAAAAAAACTTTTCATTAGATGTTCCGAGGCGGGATCGAACCCACAACCTCATGCACAGCGGTCGCGCACTCTAGCCGCTGAGCCACCTGGCCACTACGGTATCTTATAAAACAGAAGACAAGTTGCATAAGATCAATTAAAAAGTTTATTTAAGCCTCAGCCTTTTATTATATTATTTACACAGCGTTTTTCTTGTCAAAAATTTCGAATCAAAATACAGACATTTCGCCCATGGGCATTATGTCCGGACATAAGGGGCATCAAAGTTTCGATTTACATATCAAAGTTGTGATCAAAAAGTTTTACATCGGCTTTATGTCCGTGGGCTTTATGTCATGTCACCGTTTCACAAAATACTTAGAACATGTAATGAGAGGAGTCTCACTCCGATAAAATCAATACACAACACGTTAACGGAGTTTCGGAGGTTAATATAATATGCGTTTTATTTAATTTAATTTAAATACGTCTTCTCTCACGGCGTCTTACATAACAATTGACCGCTTGCCTATCGCCGGTCAAGGTTAATTGATATCAGGGTTGCTTATGTATAACATATAGATAGTTTGCATACGAGATACTCGAGAACGTTAGATCGACTTAACGGATGACAACTAAAAATCTGCAATAACTTTAAAAGGCCGCCATAGCCACATTTCTCAACGGATCTTTATGACTACATATTCAAAATAATTGCATCAATGGATTTGATCGAAAGGACCGTTATCAGCCACTCGACATAGCTTCCGGAAAATGTCTCCGCAGGCGGCCTGTACGATTTTGGGGTCGTATTTCCGGATACATAAGCGAATCCTGTTTGTCAGTTCTTTGATATTTTTGGCCTACCAGTTGTTTTTGTAAACTGCAGCACTCAGACTTCCAAAAAACACAGACAAACCGTAGCGGTTCGATGCTCATTTGCACAGATCTGATTGGGAAATGCCAAACATCAAATTGAAATGGGAAATCGTTCCATCGTAAACCAAAATTTTGCTAATTATACAAGACAACCCACCATAGAAAATTCCCAATTGCGTATTGCTTTTATTGCAAGACAATTTCAATTAAAAACCAATCAAGAACTACATCCGCAGGTAATTAAATAGAGCACTTCCAGTATGCCTTGGCCATGGCCATTGCAATCGGTTTGAAGGGCTTGCACCAAAAGTAGTATATACATACTTGTTGTACATATTGCACACCACCACCTCCACTTGAGCCAGCTGCTCATTACCCTCGACCGAATAATTATTTCCATAAACAACCATCGGGTTTTCCAACTTGGCTCGGGCTTGGCATTATGAACTGTTCTCGAACGGCGCACACATAATACCATATTTCAAATTTCAATTAAGTCCAAGTGCTGAGAGAGCAGCCGCCCCCATCCAACCCCAATTCAATACAAATCCAATTCCACCAATTGCAGTTCGCGGCGCTCCTTATGAACCGTACAACAATTCTCAGGGCCCCCTCCGGCCGCCCACCCACAACATTGGGACTGTTGATCTTTTACATTTCATATTTGACTTTTTTGACTTTTCCAAATATAAACATTTCGTTTTATGGCCTTCAATCGATTTTTCCTGTGCGGCACGCCTAAAAGCGACTCAAGTGCAAAAGATACGAATGCCACTTGGCGAATCGCTAGCGCTCGAGTGGCGACCGTGTCCTCTGGAGCGGCGCGCTAGCAAATTAGACTTTAATTAAAAACGAGTTTCACCGAATATTCATTTAATAAACCATAAAAACGGTTTTTAAAGTGTCACACTCAAAATTTCGACTGTCCCATAATTTACCAAGCCTAAAAACAAAATTCCAGCGATTAAAATCTTCGACCAGCTTTGAAACTTGAGTTGGACTGGAAGGCACTGAGTGGTTTGGTGGCGTATCAAAACACATTTTAAACAGAAATCAGAAAAAAATAAAGACAAACAAAGAAAACGTTGTTCAAATTTACATTTAGGCGAAAGAGTTTGGGGAGCGTAACACCCTAAGGGTTGCCGTTGGCAAGCTGGGAGTTTTAGTTTAGTTTTGTTGACTTAGGCGGATTCCATTTGCGGGGGGCTAAATACCCAAACAATATTTTGCATATTCCATTGATTTTTTACAGAATGAGTGCGCATAATGAGTGTGCGAGAGAAACAAACAGAGAGAGAGAGGGAGAGAGGCGCTTTTCTGGGTGTGTCTGTGAACGCAAAAGGAAATGTGTCGCCAAGGAGAATAATTTATTATCGATTTCATATCATTTTCCCTGTTTTCTAGCGAATCTAAGACCATGTCGCATAAATCTCGCTAATTTATGTCTGCTGCGTGCGAAATGCCAACAAACTAACTCGCCAACGCCGACGCCCCCGCCCGCCAACTGTCAACTCTACCTGTCACGCAAGCAAATGTTCTGCATATCAAAACTTGAAACTCGAACTGCGAATTGCGAACTGCAAAATGTGAAATGCGAACTGCGAATGCGAGTGCATGTTTCCAGCTCCAAAAGTCGTCGACACGTTCGTCGCCTTTCGATTTATTTAATTGTCAATTTCAGTCGCACTTCAACTAACGATTCTCTAGCCAAGTGCCCGTGTTTGGGTCCGAAAATTTATGCGTCTCTATGCGACTCGCCCAGACTTTCCACGGTCAGCCAACATCTAAGGATTGCAGAGCTTGAGGTAGAGTCAAATTATGCAAATGGTTGGCTTGATATTGAAATTCTTATGGTTTTGTAATGGAAAGTGATGGCAATAGCCACTTGATATTGTTGTGGTTGTCTTTTGATTGTGCCCAAGCGACAAGTTGCCGCTTTCTATGAGTGGATATCGCTCAAGCACGCTGCTAAAGCTTCTTGCTAAATGCATTTTTATATCCATAAATTAAAAATTACTTATAGTTTTCGCCTTAGTCAGTGATGGCTGATAGTGTCTCGTTGCGCCCTCTCAGATCGTTCCATTATTCCGCTCAAAAGGTAATGCAATCATTTTTGTTGCTCTTGAAGAGCCTAACGTAAGGTTAGATTTTTTGGCGGTCACCAGAATAGACTCAGAGGCTGTATGTTTAGTTTTCGCTGAGCTGACTACTAAAGGTAAGATGCAGTACTGACGTCACTTACTTGTTTTAGTAAGGCTTTTGATTCTCTTAATCACTGCTTGCTGCTTCATAAACTGAGTCTAATCGGCTTTCCAACTAACCTTCCTAGTTGGATTTCTGATTACCTAAGTACTAGAACCCCAAGTTAAATTTTGTAATTCCTATTCTAAGTGCATTCAGGTTACCTCTGGAGTTTCCCAAGGTAGTCACTTGGATCTCTTGCTTTTTACTATCTTTATCAAAGATCTTCCTTCAGCCTTGGCTCACTATCGAGTGTTTATGTATGCGGATGATGTGAAAATATGCTTAACATATAATGATATAGTTTCCCGCTATAATTTGCAAGCAGACTTGGATGCTTTTAACTCATGGGGTCAAGGTTATCTTCTTAACCTTATTAAGCGGTGGACGGACCATGATTCTTTACACTTATCTTGTCCATCCTTTTATTAAGTATGGATCATGTGCTTGGTCTCCGCAATTTTCGGCCCGTCGAGATAGAATTGAATCTGTGCAAAAGCAATTCTTATTGTTCGTGGTTTGAACTGGAATGGCGTTTACCATCTTATACATCAACATCTCCATACATACACTAAGAATAAAACTGCGGTCCAAAACGCAGCCCAAGCGGACTCCTCTTTGAACCATTTCGTTCACGATTTCTTGTTCACAGAACAAGCCCGAAGTTTGCGGCAAAACACCAGGCAATATTTTTAAATCCATGGTCTGGTGACACGTCACAGTGGTTCGAAAAGCATGAACAATTTGTGTTCTGGTGTTGGTTGGCACTTATGCTGCTTTGAAATTCCCAAGCAGTTATAGCAATGCTGGCATGAGGAAACCTCTGCTTCTGCTCTGATGATAGAACCGGGAAGTTCTTAAGCCTCCTGTTCCTTTGTGGTCTTGTGTGTGCCGATTTAAAGTTATGTGAAAACGTAACATGACCCCTAGCCGGCTAAAACTTGCTAGTTTGAATATCATAAATGTCATAAAATCATTCACATAGTATAACCAGAATGTTCCCCAAATTGGCGCAAAAATGTTCGAAAATTGAACTTACTGTGTTCCCCAAAGGAGACCGCGATGTTCTTAAGAAAATATTACCAAAATGGGCACAAAGTGGTCTTAAAACGTTACCCTAATGTTTCTGAATGAAGCCCGAATTTTGTAAAATGGTACTAACGCAACACCTTAACGTTTATGAAGATCGAACAACAGGTTTTGAAACTGCGTTCATGAAATGACGACGCCGTTCACAGTTCACGAAAAAACGGGACTACTCTACTTTTTTCAACAAATGGTCTTGATTTCGGTAGATTTTGAACGGATTTTTTTGTGACTCAGTAGTAAGAGTGAAATTGACTCATCGATTTCAATGTTTTCCTAGTAGATCGTCCCTTAACTTTGTACCCTTATATCTGAAACGTTGTACTACTAATCATGCCTTGAAAGATCCGCTCCGTGACCTCTGTGCTGCTTACAATAAGCTCTACCGCTTTATCAACTGGGTACATTCTCTTCCTACTTTAAAAACCTCTTTTTAACTTATTTAGGCCGTAGCTAACATTATTTAATACATTTCCTTCCACTTTTCGTGTCGCACGGTGGCGGCTGCGCCTCTCATTTGGTTAGGCGGCAGGTGGTTTGCTGTTTTGCATGGGGTTCGCTCATAAGAAGCTTCGGCTTGGTGAAGCATGGGCCACTTGAACGTACTGCGCATTGTACATCAACGTCCATATAAAAAGATGTTATTCGTTGTCTCGCAATTTTTAAAGCCCAAAATGGGTCTTGGTGCTGCAATAATTGCGGACGAAGACTCACCACCTGGCAGATGACAGAGATAACGTATCGGAGTCAATCTGTGTTCTGACATTGGCAAGAAATCTTTCGGATTATGAAAATTTAATTTGCATTGGTTGGTGCAGTGTCCATGAGTCCCATGTTCCGTGAGCATATTCTGTGAGCACAATCAATTGATCAGCAATCCGACCCATTTGCAATATTTGCTACGATTTGGGACTTGGAGCTGCTTCTTAGAATACTTTTCATATGTCCTTTTCTAAGAAGTAAGTTTGCATTGAAGGAAAATCGAAAAGGGCTCGAAGCTTGGCATCAGGATTGTGAAAATAACGTTTACCCGTTTGCTTATATTGCATTGCCCCCTGCAACATAAGCCCAAAGAGTACCGATAAGTTTCGGATTCGCTTCTGTTCTATCGACTCCAATAATATTGGTAAGCGTTTATTAGTTCTTACAAAAAAATTTGTATCGGTTCTGGTATGAGATTTGAAACGATTCCGGCTTCAGTATCAATCTCTGCTTTATGCACTATGAATTTCTGTTAATTGGCAGTTAGCTCTTTAGCATTACCTTGTCTGGCAGCTTCTTAGCGCAGCCCACCATCGCGCACTATGGTCCCAAAATCGATTTTTTTCGGAAAATTGCTCCACTTGAACCTATTCTGAATTAAAAGTAAATATAGCTTCTTTTTGATTGTTGTTTTAATCTAATGTCTGCAGAGATGGTTGGGAAGGGTAATATTCGCGACTCATAGCCTTGGTTAAGTAGATCCTTGATTTCAAAATTTCATGGTTGATTCACTATTCACATTGGTTCAAACATGCGCCGAATTAAGGTTCCCACAAATCAAGAACCTCAAATTTTCAAACATTTGCCCAAGCTCGAAATTTTTCCTTTTGCAAGTTTTGATTCGAAGCATCTAAACGAAGCTTCGAAACAGTTAAGTGGGTTTAATAATTTAAACATTTGCCCAAACTCGAAATTTTTCCTATTTTCTGCCGATTACATAGCTTAGGATTTTTTGCTTTAGCTTTATTGAAAATTGGAAGTGGTTAATGAGTTGAGTGATGACAAATCTGGCTTTGAGAATCTAATCCTTGTTCTAGGAATTTTGATCTAGTTTTTCCAGATTGTTACGAACCTATAGTTTCGGTTCAGTTCAACAAAAATGATAGACAAAAAACAAGTGTGACCTACTGCCTAGCGCCTTCTTCTGTTATCTGCTCAGTTTTGGGCAACTGAGTCTTAAAATCGTCAGAAAAGTTGATTAAAAAATCGTGATAAACGTTCAGAATTACTTTAAAAGTCCCCAATGGCCTCTGCCTTTTTAAGATCTTCGACTTTAAAGCTTTTAAATGATTTACAAAAACAAGAGTTTAACATTACATTGGTATATTTTTCAGATAGAAATAAATGAACTTAACAGTAAATTATATTTTGACGAAATACGTTCCGGTTTAAATACCTTGAAACTTTGTGTGATCACTAACTTAATTTTGTGACCGATGACTTTATAAGATTATTGTCTTGTGTCATTGAAATATTAAATGAAAACAAACAAAAATTGCTAGTACCATTCGGTTCTGGGCTTACCGTGTTTCTTTAGACTAGTTTGGTAGACAACGAGACAGACGAACGACGACAGACGGCGCAAGCTCAATCGACCAAAATATATATACTCTATGTGGTCGGAGATGATCCCTTCTATGCGTTCCAAACTTCTGGCCAAAACTAAATATAATACACTTTTCAAGTGTATAAATATTCCCATGTGATCACAAATCGCGTCCGATTGAGAGTAGCTGCATTTGGGGCTGTCAAGCCATTAAAAAAAATCGTCACGCGTCACGCAGAGTTACATATTTTGTGGTGTTGTTGTTTCGGGCTTTAAGGAGGTCGTGTAGGGGGAGTGGGAATTCTTAGTATTGAGTACTATGAATTGAGTACTGAGTATCGAGAATAGAGTATAGAGTATCGAGTACTTAGTATCGAGTACTTAGAGTTCAGTATACTCAGTATCAAATACATAGTATCGCGTGCTTGATATCGAGTACTTAGCATTGGTTGCTGAGTACAAAATACAAAGTATCGAGTATTAGTATCGAGTACTTAGTATTGAGTACTAAGTATTGAGGTCTTAGAATCGAGTACTGAGTATCAAATACTAGTTTCGAGTACTGAGTATCGAATTCAGAGAATCGATTACTTGACATCCCATCGAGTATGTCGTGTCGAGTACTTAGTATGGAGTGCTATTATCGATTACTGAGTATCGAGTTTTGAGTATCGAGTATATAGTAACACACAACCACAATAATGTGAAAGGCGGATCCTAGCGTACACAACATGTTTCACATCATGGCCCCTTGAGTGTTAGCCACACTCATACCTTTTTTTATTAACGCTGTGTAAAGCATGGGCTGAACCAAGGTTCAAACCAAATCCTTCGCCTAATAACCTCGAACCTCAATTTTCCGAATCTTAACCATTGATAAATTTTAGTTCGAACCCGCGAGCCGGAGCTCCGGAAAAATTGTTTGGATGGCAGCCCTGATATAAAGGGGTATTTGATCCATACCGATCACTGTGAAACTCTATCAGACCTTATTTTTCTCAATTAGATTATAAAGTTACAGCACGCCATTTTGTTGATGTGCCTCGCATAAAAATTGTACTAATTCTTGCCACAATAACTAATTAAGAAAACACATTTTCATGACAGCCAAATGGCAAAAACGTACGAATGCAAAAATTTTCACAAATTACGTCCGCAATAGCGCGAATGACTGCGAGCCATTTACATAAGTCGTCCATTTATTTTTATTGCACATTTCGGTTATTGTAAATAAAATGTCAACAAGCTTTCAAAATTAATAGAAATGCTGAAAGCCAAAGCAAAGCCAACAAATTGTCGCAAAATATACTAGACAAACTGAGGCAGAGATAGAGAGAGAGAGAGAGAGTGCGCGGAAGAGGGTCGTGACACCCACACAGATCTCAGACAATTCTCTATTTTTAAATCTCACAATTCTTCAAGATTCATCGCCACAAAACAAGTCAACTAGAAAAATGTTATCGCATAACGGACAGATGGAATATTTTAAAATAATTACTTGGATTTTGGTTTTGTTTTTGGTCAGCAAATCAAGCGCCGTGGAAAAAGAGACGGAGAGAAGAACGACCTCAGGCGGGGAGAATGCTCGAGCGACCAGCGAAATGAGTTTAATGTTAATTTAATTGTATTTTTATTGATAGTAAAAACATTTAATGCGGCATACAAAATGAATTATGAATGAATTGGCATGTGAAGACAAGACGAAGACAAAGGTGGGAAATCGGCTTAAGCCGAGGGAGGGCTAATAAAAGCAACACTTAACATTAATGGAGTTGAAATGATAAGAGCTTGGTAGCTAAGAACTGACTATAGAGTCGTATGAGCACCAAAGCTGCGTTTCATTTACTTCTAATATCCGGTTTTTCTTCACTCATAAATCACAATCAACGAGTTGAAAACATAGCCGCAAAATATGTCGAAAAAATGTTACGCCTTTTATTTCCCAAACGTTCAACAATGGAAAACAATACAAATTTCCAGGTGGACCTCGCAAAAGAGAGGGAACACAAACACAACGCATACGTTTCCAGTTTTCACACCATGCAACCGGGCCCAGTATCTTCCATTGAAGGGTTAAACTGTCCAATTGCAAAAAAGAGTCATAAAATGCAGGATTTTTCGTTTGTCGAAATGCTTTGGAAACCCTTTGGAGTAGCAATAAAAATGGCAAACAAAAGTCGCGAGGCGGCCGACCAGTTTGTCCGTTTCGAATGCCTCACACCCCTTGCCCAGGACATGGCCGTCAAAGTGGGAAAAATATGGAAGCAGCCAGCGCAGCAACAACGACAAAATGTCACACCATGTTGTCGCGTTTTACGACCGCCGCTCATCTTTTGTTTGGCGAGTTTATGGCCAGTTGAGGCTCACTCCTGTGTCGGGGTCTCTCTTAACTGCTTCACTTTCGTTGACAAACTGACATTGCCAAATGGTCCTTAAAACTCTGTTTCCTTCTCGAGACAAGTTGACAGTTTTTTAAGTTATCGATTTCCAGACGGGGAACCAGACAAGTTCACCTTGGCGGAAGCCATTGACTGGTTTTGGCATTTGGCAAATGCTCATTAATAGCCTGCAATTTCAAGGACATTAGGTGTCTAAAAAACGGCCACAGGATAAAGGATATTCCTTGAAACGGTTGGCAGAAAAAGGCTAACAGGTAGAGCACGGGGCAGCTGTCGTAAAAAACGCATCAACTTAATTGCACAACTCTCAAGGACAGGACCTGATGCTAATGAAATGTTAGTCGGTACCAAGCATAACCCTTAAAAAAAGGGACAATATCCTTGAAGAAAATGTTGCGTAAATGTGCATGATGAGTTACGAATAACGAATTCGTCACAGACTCAAGCCCAAATCAAGTGGAACTCCTTTTCAAATCAATGCTGTTGTATAATCTTCTCTGTACATCTTAAATTTAATTTCAGAGAATTTTTGGTAAAACGTGCACTAAAGTCAAAATTTTAGTCAAAAAAGCCAGCATCAATTACTTTGGATTTTAGGCTGAGGTTTGAACCAAAATATTTAAATAAAAGCTTCCAGAACCGATCCACAAATAGTACCTTAATCTTAACCAGTGTTTAAATTGCTCTAGTCGAAGCAGAAAAAGTCTCAAAATTTTTACTTTTTTCAGCTTGAACTTTTTTCCACTGTTCAATATGAATAGTTGCTTTAGCCTTTGCTTCTGAGAAGTCGCTGTCGAAGCAAGCACACAAACTGATTTCTGACAAAAAGCAAAGAGCGCCAAAAGTTGTCGGTTAACGTTTCCTCTTTTGTTTGGCTTTGCGCTGGTTGCTGACAGCGAGAGCAAATTGAAGCTGCTGCTCGCTGCTGCGACTGGCGTCGCGGACCTGAAGCAGCAGCTCCGACTTGCTCTGCTTATCGCAAGCAGCGAAAAGCAAAAATCAAAGGAAACGTTAACCAACAACTCAGTTTGTGTGCTTGCTTCGATAGCGACTTCTGATTTTTCTCAGAAGCAGCAGCAAGTCAAAAGCAGAGGAAATGAAACTTATTGCAGTTTTTAAGCACTGAGCTTAACAAAGCTCGTATGCACGTGCATGTTCTTGATCAGCAAAGAAACTTTTTATACCCGTTACTCGTAGAGTTAAAAGGGTATACTAGAGTCGTGCAAATGTATGTAACAGGCAGAAGGAAGCATATCCGACCCCATCAAGTATATATATTCTTGATCAGCATCAACAACCGAGTCGATATTGCCATGTCTGTCTGTCCGTCTGTCGGTATGAACACCTAGATCTCGGAGACTAGAAGGTCTAGAGCCACCAAATTTTGTATGTGGACTCCTATTGTCCCTAAGCAGATCAAGTTTATTTCAAATTTCGGCCATGCCAAAAAATGTTGATTAACACCTATTGAAATGATTCGCATCAATGTCAACTGATGACAACAAAATATTGAGAAGCTTTTACCCAAAACTTGCAGAAAATATACTAGCTACATTACAGATCTCGATACTTCATTATCTCATCTCTCTCACTGTAAGATATTGCACTGCGCTGGATTAATGTTAATGCTCTGTTAACTAACATAAGAGAAGGATGTACATAAGGGTTGAAGAACAGATATACTGATATACAGATATACAGATACTTCATTATCTCATCTCTCTCACTGTAAGATATTGCACTGCACTGGCTTCCTAAATATAATTTAAAATATAGCAAGCTAATTTGCAATGGACACAGACGTTAGAACTTCATCATGATAACCCAAAGCATGTTTTAGTTTTTTTTTTTCTGCAAAGCTTTGCGAGCATCGCATTGCTTTGGAATCTGTAGTTTCGCCAAGCATCTTAAAAAAGGGTTAAGCTTTTGCTGCTGATTATTGTTTACTTCTGCTCTTGGTGCTGAAGAGAACTAGAGCAAAAGCTTTGCGTAGACTAATAAGCTCTTAATCACTGGGAAAGACTGCTTAAATATTTTAAAGTTGGTGAACTCCGTACAAATATATTGTGATATTCAAAATTAAATGAAGATGTGAAATCCTAAATATATTGATGATTTGTTTGGCGAAGTACCAACACCTAGGGGCGACACAAAAATTGTCTAACGGGAACGGAGAGGGAAGAGTGACTATTAATCACAGGAAAAAACGTGAAAACTTATGTTGATGGCATATAAAATGTAACTTAATGTAAAACAAAACAAAATGGCACAATTAATGCAAATGTTGTTGCAAATTTACATTACGATTGTGCAAATGTTTTGCGTCTCATTTCGCAACGTTCGTTGAATTCATTCGCTATCTCATTTAAATCTACTTTCATTGCCTGAATGGACATGCAAATTGTTCAATAAATTTAGCCGATCATGGGTCATAGTAACTCTCCCGTATGTCAATTGTCTTCTTAAGTTCGAAAGGGATCTTTCGGCTGTGCATGTTGTCACAGGAAGTTTTAAAATACATTTTGTGAATTTCATGAGTACATAATTTTTATACCCTTGCAGAGGGTATTATAAAATTGTGCGGATGTTTGTAACGCATTGAAGGAAGCATCTCCGCCCACATAGAGTTTTTTTTTATCAGCACGACGAGCTGAGTTGATTTAGCCCTGTCCGGTCCGTCGTCCGTCTCCGCGTCCTTCTGTCCGTCTGTCTGTTTCTATGCTATCTCCTCCGTCAGTTTGAAAGCTATCTTCACCAAACTTGCACGAAGTCTTTTGGTACATATACGCTGCACATTTGTCGGAACCGGGCGGATCGGATGACCATAGCATATAGCTGCCATAGAAACGATCGGTTGAAAAAATAGTCTTAGTGAGGAAAACTTTTTTGTTTTAAACGGAAACGCCTCCAAAGTACGTATTTCTTAGTTTACTATCCTTTCCCATGATTTCACTAAGTTTGGTCAAAATCGGACGTCTATAGCATATAGCTCCCATAGGAACGATCGTCGAAAAACTAATTCGAGTGAGGAAAATTTTTTGTTTTTAATGAAAACGTCCTTTTTATTGGCTTATTCTTATTTTAAATGATTTAACACTTTTCTACAAAGTTTTATCAAAGTCAGATGACTATAACATATAGCTGAGTATGATGATCGGTCGAAAAAGAAGTTCTAGTGAGAAAACTTTTGTTTTAAATGGGATCGCCTCCAAATTTCGCAATTTACTGTATTGCTTTTCCAGATTTCACCAAGTTTAATCGAAATCAGACATCTTTATAGTATAGATCCCATAGAAAAGTAATGTCCAAAAAGCAGTCTTAGAAAAACTTTTTTGTTTTCAATGGAAGCTGCAAGGGTATACAAAACTTCGGCCGAGCCGAAGTTAACTTTCCCCTATTTTTATTCATTTAAGATTTGCTTGTGTGAAGCAGCAATTTTTTCGCTCGCAAAATGTCTAAGAACATGTCTCTGTTAAGAACAAATCGATCGAGACAAAAAATTAAGAACCCGTCCACTACCCGTCCAATAAAAGTGTATACAAGTATACCAAAGTCCCAAACTCAGTCCCAGAAAACAGAATCACCTTAAACCGCTCCGGGATTACCCTGTTTTCAATCCCGTTTCGAATTGATTTGAGATTTTTTATTTCTGAGTACTTTTGAGTTGAATCAAACTCTTCAACAATTCACGACATTATCAATAATTTCGTGTAGACTTCTAAAGTTATTTTCGCTAATTTCATTTTCAAATCAATCTTTAATTTGCGACTTTTTTCCTAGGGTCTAAATCCTTGGCAAGTCTATCGTCTTCTTTCTCAGCGCAAATTACAGTGAATTGATTTCGGAATATGAGTTTTTATCGACTTGGTTTGATTTTAGTCAAAGTGGTTGTAACCAAATTCATTGAATTAATTTCTCGATTTCGATATAGTTCGCTCAGATTTTCAATTAGTGCTTCACCTTTACCAATATGGAATCATTCCATAGAATTAATATCAAAAATAGAGGAAGATAACTGCGTCTCAGCCTATGTTTGTATAACCTTGCTGCACGTATCTATACAACTATATAAAAGTAAAAGTATGTTTGTATGTTTGTCCCTTATGGGCGTCTAACCCGCTTAACCGATCTTCACGAATTTTTCACAGTAAGTTCATGTCGATCAGAAAAGTGTCATAGGCTATGTCTCATGTCTGTGAAATGGTCCAAAAACCGCGAAATTTGCAAAATTATACCTTTCATCCGATTTCAATGGAAATTTGGGAATGGTTAAACGCTTTCCCGGGAAGGTTTCTAAGTTGAAAAAATTTGCGGAAAACGGTCCAAAAACCGCGAAAATTGCAAAATTTACGTTTTCGCTAAAACTTTGGAAATTGAATCTTTGGGAAGTTTTCAAAGGGGAACCGCGAAATTCGAAAATGCGTTTGTTAAAAAACTTTGGAGAATGTTTGGACGCTTGCGCGTGAAGGATTCTGATTTGAAGAAATGGGCGGGAAATAGTCCATAAACCGCTATAATTTAAAAACTATACCGTTCATCCGACTGCGATGAAATTTTGGTCAATGGTTATACGCTTGGCCGCGAAGGTTCCTAAGGTCCAAAAATCGCGAAATTCGCAAATTATAACCGTCATCCGATTGCAATCAATTGAACGCTTGCTCGGAATGGTTTCTAAGTTAAAGAAATTTGCAGAAAATTGTCCAAGAACCGTGAAAATTAATAAATTTGCGGTTTCGGTAAATCTTTGGATAGTGGTTCGACGATTGCCCGGAAAGATTTCCAAGTAGAAGAAATGGGCGGAAAATGGTCCAAGAACCGCGAAATTTGCAAAATGTTCGATTTTGATGAAGCTTTGAGGAATGGTTGTACGCTTGCCCGCGAAGGTGTCTAAATTGAAGAAATGGGTCGGAAATGGTCATAAAACCACAAAATTTCAAAAACTATACCGTTCATCCGATTGCCATAAGACTTTGGGCAACGCTTGCCCGCGAAGGTTTCTAAGGTCCAAAAATCGCAAAATTTGCAAAATAAAAGATGGCAATTGTAGACGGGTAAATAGGAGGTATTAATCAAACGGTCAAAAAAGTCAGAATTTGAAAAAATATCATGATTTTAGATTATTGACGTGTATATAGAGAAAAAGATCGTAGGTCCAAAATGTTTATCCCACTAGATTGAATATAATCTAGATTGAATTAAGAATCATAAGAACCCGGGCGACGCCGGGTATTCAGCTAGTAAAATATATTTTATACAATAGTTTCATTTTCGCTTTAAACAATGCTAGCTGAATGATTTCCAAAGCCGACCAACAGATGGCCAATAGATTTCGACATAATATTCCGATTTTCATCAAAGTCGGCAAGACAGTGCTGAAGCAGGTATTGTTTATATCTGGCCAATTTAAAGACGCTGCCATTGAAATCAAAAAAGTTCTTCATTCTCACCAGTCTCAGCTATATGCTTTGTAAAACTTTGTAGAATTATGAGAAAGTATAAAATTACTTGCCTATTTTATGAAAATTTCCAATGAAAATAAAAAAGTTTGTTTGTTGTATTCTATTCTTAAATTATAAAATCGGTCTGAAAAAAGCGTTCTATTGAGAACGAAAAGACACGTTTTCGGTACACTTAGAACGGATTATTTCTCTGGGTGTGTAGAATATGAATAACTTGTGAACTCCATGGTCGACACATGATCAATTGTAGGTCTACTAAATCTTTATGCAAGTTAAAATTCAGCCTTACTTAAATCAGAATCAAGTACTTTTAGTTCCTTCCAAAGAGTGTGATAACAGTTGCATTACGTTGTATAAGGAAATTACATTAATTTTCACTTCATACAAATATTTCTAATCTCAGCTCAGTCCCAGCACTAACATCACCTTATGTCACGCTACCAGCTTTGGAGGCAAAGTTTCAATTATGCACCAAGTTACGCCTACACTGGCCATTTTATTTTTGCTAGGTTAATCCAGCGCATAATTACATACTCGCAAAAACTGGCTGGCCCCGGCCCAGTCGCCTTCGAAGAACTCGTAAATATCGCCTTGTCACAGTTCCGCCTCGCAGACTGGCCAATGCCCGTCGTAACTGCCACCGTCTAAAGGGGGGAAACCGGCAGAGCGGAGGGTGGCATGGAATGTCCGACTGTGCGCATAATTGGCGTGTGTTCGCTTTAAAGTTGTTGGAGACCGCCAAGTCTATTCCGCTACTAAAACTCTCTTTTAATAGCCATCAGCGATAATAAGCCCAGCGAGTTTATGGCTCCAGATAGCAAGTGTCAGCGTCACGTAAATTCGCCAGCTGAAAGGCGAATTTAGGGAATGGTCAGTGGAATCTATGGCCAACATCTGCAGTTACTTATGAATACTTAACGGAGGATTCAAGAAATTAAGATAAGCTCATGGCACAAATAAATTATACTCTTGCACTTGGAAAAGTAAACTGGTAATCAAATGAAGTATGATTCTATGTTATGTAAGAAATAGACTGTCGATATCAATGAAATAAGAACCAAAATGTTTCAATAAGGAATAACTAAATTTCTGAATTCGAATACAAAATTTCAGGGATTGGGTTCAAAAGAGAGTTATAAAGCTATCGATTATGTCTCATTTGTAAGTAATTACGGTCAAAAATCAAGTATTTTGGGATTGTACTCATGATACTTGATATGAGAATGTTCATACTTAGCATACCATTTAATCCGTTTGTGCTTTCAAATTATGTACAATATACTTAACTTTTTCTGAGTGACTTAAGCCCAATTGGTGGCTTTAACTAACATTAATTATCATCCTAGATCTGCTTTATAATTTATACAAATAAACTACACATCAAGGCGTGGTCTTGCTCTCTCTCTGGCAAACACATTTTCTCCATTATGGCACTGGCATAGCATCAATAAACTAATCTAAATTTAATCTTCCCATAATTTATGTGCTGTGCTTGTCTCACACGGTTGGAGACGGAAAATAGAATCCTCGTTCTTGAATATTCAATCCCCCCCTCTCAGAATGTACAATAACTTGGTCAATCGATTGTCGGGATGGCGATGACCCAGGCACTGAGAATGTAGTCCTATCTTATGGCTGAAACGTCACAAAACAACGAAAACAACGCATTACGGTTGAATGCCAGGCCAAAGAAAAAAGAGTTTGCGATGACCGCACGATGAGTCAATGGCTGGAAACGAGTTTCACGCCATGTCAACGTGGCCTTGCCTGCCTCGTCCCGCCCGAGGAGTGCAGTGAGTGAGAGCAGAGTGTGACAAGAGATGTGCGCGGGCAAAGGGGATGAAATTTTGCCAGGGCAATTCTCATTTAAATCTATTCACAAGCAAACCAGAGCATGGCGGTCAGTCTCACTCGGAGGCGTTTCAATGCGGTTTGTGTTATCACTGCCATTTCTTGTCTTAACCGCCTGCCATTGTGGACGCCATGCCGCCGCTGTCGAACTCCAAAGTGGTTGATCCGGTTTATGAGGCCCCCGACTCCATACGCCTGGCCTTTCGTGTGAATCTGTCGTTTCCCTCTTCGCTTGTTATGCAGGTTTTAGGGGCTCTTCTGCCCGTTGCAAAAGGTCGCCGTGCGACCATTGCATAATATTCTATGTTCCAACTGAAATTAATTCGTAATGTCCCGCCGGACTGCGACCTGCGACTGAGGGTGCTGCCATCTGATTGTGAATGCGCACTTAGCTCACGCGAATTGACATCGTTAATTTGAAATGCGACCTACAATTTGTCATTATGCAAATGAAATTGTATCGAGAATTCCCATTGACTGCCGCTTAAGTTGGAAATTAGCTATCGAACTGTCTGCCAATTAAATCAATTTAAGAGCTGACATTAGCAATTTGTAATCAAATATTAACAGGTGTATTTCTTAATAAATATTCAGTGAGTTATTAATAAATAGAAGCAGTTTTTGATGGCCTTGAAGAGCTGGGTAAATTATGCTTGTTTTTGCATAAAATTTGCTTATTATTGTGGCAAAAAGTTGTTCAATTTTTCTATAGAAGTGAAAAAGAAGTGTGAGTGTAAGCACAGAGGTATGTTTTCATCACTCTTAGCCAGTTACATTAGATCTTATTACTTAAGATTCCAAGTTATGAAGGTTAGGCGAAATAATCTGAGTTAGGAAGTGGCCCTAGATGTTATTTATTAAATAAATGTAGATTTAATTGCTCAAACTACATATTAGGTTACTAGTTAGTCTAAAAAACAGTGACCCAAGATAAAATTGTGTCTTCTGGTAGAAACTGTGACTGAAGTTGATGAACTGGTCTAACTATTTTGCCTCATAAAAGTAATCCTAGATGAAGTTGAGTCAGTGGCGTAAGCATTGCTTTTTCCAAGGGGGGTTTTATAAAAAAAATTTCTGCGTACGCCACTGAATTAAGGTATGAATTTTAGCTGGTGGCTGACATGGTAATGAAATTTAATTATATCAAAAAGTGACTCCAGATGAAATTGTGACTTACTTTATACTTTAACTCTTAGCAACAGTGATTCTGTGTGCAGCTAAACTCGATTCATTGTAAATAGTAACCCTAGGTGAAATAGTGACTAATTCAAAGTGGATAAGCTGCTCTACCTGTCGGGTAAATCTATTTTCAGTTGAAATATTTTCCTTTTTAAACTCAAAACAGTGACCCTTGATTAATTTTTTAACAAAAATTCAAGAAACTAAAGAAATTCATGATTATTATTTTCTTCTCCATTTAGTATTGCTCTAAGAAATCCACAAAAAGTACACAAGAACCCTATGAACATTTAGTGGCGCAGTAGTCGAGTGCCACTCACAACTCTAAACTTCCCTGTATCCTTGATTTCATGTGTTTTCACCCATTTTCTAGCCGCACGTATACATCCACTTACAAACGCACAAACGCCCTAGCTGACAATGCTGTACAACCCGATCCACTAAGCAAAATTGTTTTGTAGATAACTTCTGTGTTTTTTATCGGATCTTATTGTGCTTTTTCAAATATATAGATATTAGGCCTAAGTTTATACGCGAATTTTGAATTTACTGTGGCTACGTATTCAATTTTTTATTTATTGGTGGCGTTATGTTGGTAATCATGTCCCTCACTTGAACTGTTTCCTTAATTTTTGCCAGATGTTTTTGCATGGAGGATCTGTTGGAATAGGTCCGCGACGACCCAAATGTGCTCCAGAGGGTGATAACAGGTGACGAATCATGAGTTTATGGGTATGACTTGGAACTCAAGCTCAATCATAAGCCAAGACCGAAAAAAGCACGCTAAGTTCAGACGAAAGGGGAGGTTTTGCTCACTGTTTTCTTTGAAATGCCGTGGCGTGGTCAACCATTTGTTCTTGGAAAAACTTGAACATCGGTCAAAAGGAAATATTACCTGGAAGATATGCGCGAATTGCGTGAAGGTATCTCTCAGAAATGCCTGGAATTGTGGAAGAACATAAATTGGCTTTTGAACCTTGATAACGCCCATGCTCACAAATCGTTGCTTGTGCCCGAAGTTCTGTCCAAAAATAACACTTAAATAATGACGCAGACCCCGTGTTTCCTCATCTAAAACTAAAGAGGCACATGAAAGGACGACGCTACGACGACAAAGACGGCATCGAAGGAGAAGCTAAACAAAATATCAATCAATGAATTTTTGTGCTTCGATGATTGAAAGAAACGTTGTTCTAAATTTGTTATAGCCGAGGCAGATCATTTTTAAGGGGACAAAGTAGATATTAATAAGTAAATAAATAAAGCAACTTTAACCCACTAGTTCGGGGCTGGAGAATGTCGACCGATTCCTGACTGTCGCCGCCACTTGTCATACCAGCTCCCATACCAGATTTTTTATGGGATGTCATCAAGTCCGGAAGCTGGAGCCGGGCGGTCGGTAAAAGTGACCAGCAGTACGGCAGGCTGTTTGAGAACTCCATACGGCCTGACGGTATTATCAACCAAAATATTTAAATAAGAAAGATTTGTTGTTTTCTCAATTTAGTTAATGCTTGTAATGTTCCATTTAAGAACGCGCAACATAATTACTACTTTTTATACACTGTTCCCATTAAAAATGGGAAAAGGGGGATCATGAAGTTGTGCAAAAGTATGTAACAGGTAGAAGGAAGCATTTGCGACCCCAAAAAGTATATATATTCTTGATCAGCATGAACAGCCGAGTCAATTTAGCCATGTCCGTCTCCGTCCGTCCGTCTGTCTGTCTGTGCGTCTGTCGCGTCGATCTCAGAGACTATAAGAGATAGAGCCACAAATTTTTGAATCTAGGTAGGTGTATACAAGATTCAAATCGAGTTTGTTTCAGATTTGGAAAATTCCTCCCCCCTTTAAGCGCAAAAAACTGTCAGAGCCACAATTTTTAACTTAGACCCTCGAGCCTTTATAATGTAAGGCCCAATATCTATCTATTCTGAAAAGATCAATAACATCGGACAAAAAACACCGAAGTTATATTCGGATCAATTTTGCTTGCGGGAGAGAGGGGGGTCTTGCATTGTCAGTTATCGCGCGCGGCCGCATGCGCGCTTGCGTTTGTGTGTATGTTGGGGTGTGTGTATAAGTGTGTGTGTGTGTGTGTATGTAAAGGAAAACACACAAAATCAAGGGAATAGGGTATTTTGTAGTCGGGGCACTCGACTGCAGCTCCCTTACTTGTTATACTCTGTACCAGAGGTACACAGTATATTAAGTTTGTGCAAAAGTATGTAACAGGCAGAAGGAAGCATCTCTGCCCCTGCAAATTGGAAAAAACGTCATATCTCCCACAGTTTTCTAGATAGAAGGTTCCTTCCTTCTGGACATATTTAGTAATCAGGATTATTTATCGATCCGCCAAAGAAATGGTAAAGATCGGATGAACGGTTGTCGAGTTGTTAGTGAATGTGAAACTGAAGGCTGTTCCAAAATCGCCTGGCGGACGGCTGACATTTCATGAAAAGTCCCTGTTAGTCGTGGTCGGTTGTGATGCAGTGGGTAGGGTGAATGGCTGCATTTAATTTTATGTAAATATATACAGATGATGACATGGTGCTATTGGCGGGCTTTCCAACTGTATGATCGATTGCTGCACAATACGGAATCTTTGGAAAATCACAGATAAAAGATATAAAGGAGTCAGAAAGAGCAATTATCTGGATGTACTTATTGTGACCGGGTAGTGTATCTGCCTGATGAGCAAGCGGTCGTAGGATCGATCGCGCCTCGGGACATATAATGGAAGGAGATAGCTCGGCTTGGCAATTTGGGGCTATGTGCGGATTTGCCGGGCGAACGATTATCCCAAACAGACTGCCGAACGCATAACGAAATTGCCCAAGCCGATGGCTGCCTGAAATCACCTGGCGGATGGCTGACTTTTATGGCTGACATTTAATGTACAAACTCTGGTACTGCTTTGCGGATCGGACAGGCCATCGGTTACCCTTACCTGGCTGCCGGATGCTTAACAGAAACGACGGCAGTCCCAAAATCGCCTGCCGTACGGCTGACATTTCGAGCACAGTTTCTGGTAATGCTGAACCGATCTGCCATTAATGGTGAAGGGCCAGACCAACTGTCAGTCGGATGGCAGACACTTCATGTGTGAGCTTCTGGTAGTTCTGTGCTGATCGGCCAGGCCGATGGTTACACTTAGGTCACCGCCGGATTGTTAACTATATTTGTGTGAGCGTCCGGGGGTACAGTGCCGATCCGGTCACCTGACAGACCTCTATTTCTTACCATCTCAGAAATCTGTTTGTTCATACGGACGGATGGACAGACAGACAGACAAACAGAGAGACATGGCTAGATCGACTCGGCTGTTGATGCTGATCAAGAATATATTTACTTTATAGGATCGGAGATGTTTCCTTCTGCCTATTACATACTTTTGCATAATCTTATTATACTCAGTGTACCTCAGAGTATAATAGATATTCGTTTTAGAATTTTCAAGAATTTTGTTCTTAAAATCTAACTAAATTTGTGCTCAATTTGGTTTTTATAGGCAAGGAGAGTGAGGATAAGTAACTGTACCAAGAGAACAGCCCAACTTTAAGAAAATAGAGTTGAACGCGCTTTTACTGTTTCGTTTTAAATGGGAGCGGGACTTGGAGAAACTGAGAGCAGAACTGTGTCGTTGTCAAAGGAGACCGAGCGGCCGTCATTTTACTTAATATTGCATGATTGCATTTATGTACATATATCTCATAGAAGAATCTTCATTGAGAAGCTTCCGGGGAGTCGAAGTAACTCGTGCTTTTCACATAAAAACTAGCCGAACTTTTGAGAGAGAAGCACAAACAAGATTGTAAATACATTGCTGTCTTTAGTGCTTACCATTAAAAGCATATTTTTCTCCATTTGACCCACACCCACACCTTGATGGATAGACAAATCTGCAAATAGACTTCAACGAAGTCGGTTATCCGGTATATAAAACGCGCGTCACCTGCAGATGCCTTCAGTCAGCCAAAAAGATTAAGTCAACAGAATATAGTTAGCTCAAAGATTTTGTCAATTGAATTTCTTTTTATGCATGTAATCATTATTTCCTGTGAAATTAATTAATAAATTAAATGTTTATGTCAATTTATCGTGGTCTTGATTAAAGATTGATTGAAGCTCTTATAAGTTAAGAAACTCTGGGATCAAGAAATTCCGGGTCAAAATTTTAAGTTAAAAACTCAGGATCAAGAATTCTTTCTTGGATCAAGAATTTTCAGACTTATTGCTCTAAAACAACGATGCTCGAGAAGAGAGAGGCCAAAAAGTGAGAGTGTATTGGTGTGCGATATCAAAGCGACACAGCCCACCTTTGAACTGCCCTGGTCGACGTCTGGGCATCGAATGCAAGCAAAGAGAGCGCTGCTTACGTTCATATGCCCGACTTCGGCATGCGCTTGGCTCGTGTGCATGTAAATAGCCGATTGCGCTCGGCCCCTGGGGGCTATGGAGGAACATCGCTGCTCTAATACCTAACGTTTTTGATCTAAGTATCAAATTCTCAATTTCTTTTCTGATTCTAGTAACGGAATTTCACAAGAAACGCTAGTATTTTTCCAAGTTAGTAATAATATTTTTGAGACCTTTTCGGTTCCAACTAAAAAATTGCAAGGCTATTGAAAATCGGTTCCGGGGTTTTGGTACTTTTTGTTTAAAGCAGTTCTTTAATAATGCAAGCAGTGCTAAAGGCTAAGAAGTTCGTTTAAGCAGTGTCAGGCAGTGCATGCCAAACAGTTTTAAGTGCATAAATAGTCGCTCTAGAGAAAGAAGTTTAGTAACTTTGCAATAGTTGATGGAAAAAAATGCCTATTACTATGCAAAAGCTGAAAGCAGTTCTCATGAATAACACAAAATCTGGATTTTTCTTAGTTCGTAAAATTAATTTTTATTATCTCTTCAGTAAGTGACTAGCTCTTTAGCACACTTTGCAAAGTATCTTTCGCCCCCCTGACGAATAGGATACCCCTACAAGCGCCAGCGTGTTGCCGCTTCCCGGATTCCAGTTCCCGATTTGAGCATCTTGGCGCATTCCTTCACATGCGCTCGCCCTCGTCTGACGCCAGCCACGCCTCGCAGCGCCAAACTGTCGGTTTACGAGCCCATCAAACTGCGCCGCCACAACAATTCAAGTCTCCATCTAAGCAATATCGTGCGATTGGCCCTTCTTCTGCCTTCTTCTGGTTTCAGCTATCGGCTATCGGAGCTGGCGTTTGTCTGCGGCAGCACAAATCTTTAAATTGTTGCAAATTGTATTTGATTGTTGGGGCCCAGTCGGCCGGACGTGCTGTTTCCAGCAGATGGATGCTGGGGCCCTCGTCTCGGACAAAGATACATACCCAATCCCAATGTACTGGCGGTCGTGCCGTTGCATATGAGAATCGCTGAGTGGCCAGCACATTTTTTCCACTTTATTTCGTTCGACACTTTAACGAGTTCAAATACAAATTACTCATGAGTGGATCGGGTGCTGCGTCTGGTTTTTGGCTGCGGTTCTGGCCGGGCTAGCAAATACGAAAGTTACGCAAAACCATAATTAACAAACATTCGTCGAATCGTTGGAATTCGTTTTACGACCAGCTAGTTCACCCACCACTTGACACCGGCTTTTGATTTATTTGCTCAAGAGTAGCTCTTGAGCGGGCTCTTGGTCTGGGGCACGTCTACATTGTCGTCTTGATTTACCCAAGTACGCGACATTGGGAAGTGCTGGAAATTATAGGAAATCCTTCCTCCAAGTCACATAACTCGCGTCAATCGTTAGTTAGACACTTGGCTGATGTATGTCCGCGTCTAATGAAGTCGTCAGGTCGTTGTCACCAGACATCGGCCATTTGTCCTAGCTAGAAACTCACGTTCTACGTGACTTCACCTACGAATTGCAACCAATGAGCAAGGCATCCAATGTGCACGCATATTTGTAGTTCTGGGTTTACACTAGGGAAGTGCAAGTGAGGAAGGCGGTACAGGTGGTCAAGTATATGTGTAAGACGAAATTAAATTTTCGATTGAAATGTCTACCGCTGAATATGGTCATGAAATGGTTAAGTTTATGTACATTGATGCAGTCGATGAGTGCTATTAAATTGTGATACCCGTGTGCATTACTTAAGTTTAAAATCTATTGAAGTAAATCAAAATATCCAAGCGAGATGGCCTTACTCTTTTAATTAGATGATATTGCATAATATTCGCACGAAAAGGGTCTCTTGGCAATGTAAGAAATTTTTCAGCTTCATGGGAGGGTGAAAACATCATAACAGGCGCCGATACATGAACAAAGGTAATCGACTCAACACTCTGAGATAAAATAGAAAATTTCACAATTGGATCAAGATTGTTTGATATCAGAATGTCGATAAGAATGAAAGTTAGTGATCCAAGAGCGAAATTCTTGATCCAAGTATGAGTTTATGATCTCGATTTTCTTGGTTCAGAGCTTCAATACTTGAACAAAAAAGCTAAATCAAGTAGAACAATTCTTGAATCAAGTGCTAAATGTAATTAAATCCGAGATTGCTCATTCTTAAATTAAGAACCAAAAGCCAAGAATGTTCGTTCTTGAATCAAGACCTTATCAGGTTCAAGAGTAAGATCGTTCTCTTGAGTCAAGAATTACAAGCTCCACAGCTTCAAAAGTAAGAGCGCCAATAATCCATTCGAACAACGACGATTTAAAACAATGTTAAGCCATGATTGATTTAATATACTTTCTTTTATCTTGCTATGGCACTTTACGTTTCTAAATTGGATTTATTAAAATTTAAGTGTTCCACCGAAACGTAGTAAACCCACATTTAAAAATTTAGCACTTGTCTGTCTATTTGTCCGTCTGTTTCTGTTTCTATGCTATCTCCTCCGTCAGATTTAAAGCTATCCTCACCAAACTTTGCACGAAGTCTTTTGGTACAAATACGCTGCACATTTGTCGGAACCGGCCGGATCGGATGACTATAGCATATAGCTGCCATAGGAACGATCGGTTAAAGAACTAGTCTTAAAGAGAAAAACTTTTTTGTTTTAAATGGAAACGCCTCCAAAGTACGTATTTCTTAGTTTACTATCCCTTCCCATGATTTCACTAAGTTTGATCGAAATCGGATGACTATATCATATAGCTGCCATAGGAACGATCGGTCGAAAAACTAGTTCTAGTAAGAAAAATATTTTGTTTTCAAAGCAAACGCCTCCAAACTTTGTATATCTTAGTTTACTATGCTTTTTCATGATTCAATTAAATTTGGTCTAAATCGGACATCTTATATAGTATAGCTGTCATAGAAAAGTATAGTCTGAAAAGTAGTTTTAGTTAGAAAAACTTTTTTGTTTTCAATGGAAATGTCGTCAAAACTAGCATTTATTTGTTTTATATGCTCCCACAAAATTCTACAAATTTTTGTGGAAATTGGATGACTATAGCATATAGCAACATATAGAAAAACTAGTTCTAGTGAGAAATCCACCGTGAACGTGAATGGTGAACGCTACCTCGCTAAGTGATTGGTTCTTCCATGATCGAATAATCAGCAAATATGGAGATGTGAATTGGCCGCCAAGAAGCTGTGATCTGACACCGTTAGACTATTATCTTTGGGGAGCGGTCAAGGACAAACTTTAAGCAAACAATCCTGAAACAATTGATGAGTTGAAGAACGAGATTCGAGTTGCTATTGCTGACATACGTGCCGAAACAATTGAAAATGTTCTCAAAAATTGGGTGGATCGAATGGGCTACTTCCAAGTGAGCCGTGGTGGTCATTTGACCGAAATTGTTTTTCATAAATAAATGACAAGAACCAACCTTTCCAATAAATGTTCAACCTTTGAAAAATATCGAGCTGTTTTTTTTTATAGCAAAATTAAATTCCAATTTTAAATGGACTACAGGGTGGTTGCAGTATAAATGAACGGTCGAAATAGAAGTTCTAGTGAGAAAAACTTTTTTTGTTTTAAACGGAATCGCCTTCAAAAAATGTACAGGTTAGTTTGTTATTCTTTTCCATGATTCAACTTAATTTGTTCGAAATCGGACTTCTATATAGTATAGCTCCCATGGAAAAGTAAGGTCCAAAAAGTTGTCTTATTTAGAAAAACAAACTGCAAGGGTATACAAAACTTCGGCCGAGCTGAAGTTAACTTTCCCCTATTTTTTTGGGATTTTATTATTTCTTTTCTGAGATTGAGATTCAGTGGACAATTTTTGAATATTCTGAATCTAGAGATTCGAACATCCTACAAAGAACACAGTTTAAAAATTGTGGAAGGTGCCAAAATTTATTATAACGACGGAAACAATTGCAGAGAAGCCGAGCTAAAACAAGAAATAGTTTTGTGGCACAAGAATTGCGAAAACTCTGGCTTAAAAAATAACCAAAGCTACACTTGCGGCAATAAGGACATAAATTCGAAGAAATTCCATTATTTTTCCCGAATTTTGCAATATTGTTGTAATTGTTTTCAACGATCTTTGCCACTTAGGCAACTGCTGACCGAACGTTTTCTCTGACGTTTAGTATATGCTAGTATATCTGAGCTCAGACTAAACGGGTTAGCGTTGGGAAACATACACAAAGATAAACAAATTTAAATTGACAGAGTATTGCAACAAGGGTCTGGGCAGGATCAAGTACATATGATCGCATAAAAAGTCCAAAGAAATGTGCACGAAGTCTTATCCACTAAGGAATAGTTTTAGTGCAAACGCACCTGATAAAATGTTAAGAGATTCTGTTCTTTTAATCGAGCTGAATGAGTTCTTTTCCGGAATTAGTAAGCGAGTATAAGTATTTGAACGAAGAACGCAAAGAAAGTTAAATAAAATAGAGTAGAAAACTCATGAAGCAAAAAATACGGAATCAAAAGTTAAATATTTGATCAAGAAATTCGCTTTTGGATTAACAATTGGCGTTCTTACCGTACATTTGACATCGAACATTCTTGATCCAAGCAAGAAATTCTCTATTTCTTATTTGTTCGTAATACACAAATAAATTAACATTTTTCGTTCTAAAATAATTCTCTTGAGAGTTGCTTTGCTGCCGCTATATCAAAGTAATAATAATTCATTTTGATATATTGAAACGCTTATTCTATTGTATTATGTTTTAATTTTTAGCACGACTTGCCTTACTTCTTTTTTAGTTTTCGTACATCCATTATATCACATTTGCACTCAAATTACCTTTATAAACTAACTGCTTGGTTTCAAAGCCATAACGTTTGGGCGATTCAGAATAAAATGGGAAGTGCAAAAGGACATCTGTGTTGGCCGGCTCACCAATGGTAAAATTCTATCAGGCCACACCCACACGGTCACTGATCGCAATTTCATTTGTTGTCTCTTTCAGTGCAATTTTTCAGCCCACCTACTATTGTCGAGCAATCTACTATCTCAACCTCATCCCTTGCCGAAAACAGGACGCGTTCGCACTGCTTGCCTGACACTGCTTGGTGAGCGCTGGCCAGCTTCCACACTTAGCGCATAGATGGCGCTGTAGTGCCATTACCTGGTTAGCATTGTAATTGCCTTAGAAACATCCCCGTCCCCAAGGGGGATCCAAAAATGGCTCCATTAATTGAAATGTTTAGCTGGTTTTTTTTTGCTTTGTCGAAAAAAACACACAAACTGTATTAACGCTTTTCAAGTAAAGTCTTATCCAGCGCACTTATGCGGTCCATCTTTTGGCTATCGCCTGATTTAACCGCATCCTCTCCTGCGACCAGTTGCCTGTTTTGTCCCCCGACACCACCACTCGCCCATATTTTACCGCTTTTAAGCAGCGCGTAAATACTCACGCTTACTGCAAGAGTCCATTAAACGCTCGTAAAAACTTTACGATTCCCAATATGAGATTCTCTTAATACGATTTTTTATGATATTGAAATCTCCTTTCGCTGCGAGCCCATCTTTCCCAGTCAACAACATCTGAGGCCCCAAAGTTTTTTGTCTTTTGCTGTTGCCTTAGTTTGCCTTGCACTGTGCTCAAATTTGCCTCTCTTAATGGGGGGAAAACTGGAAAACCCCTCCAGGTATAATGGCCACACCACCCATCTGTCCCAGGCACACGCAAGAAGGGGCGTGTTTGTATTTTAATGTCTTGTTGAGGACTATAAAACATGCTCGTCATCGCATTGCCCAACTGCTGTCCATTGTCCCGTTGATCAGACTATATTTAGCCCTCCAGGCATACGGGGGTAAATCGCATACCAATGAAATTACCAATTAGGGAAATTCTTTTAAGTTTTAAATATATTTGAAAGAAGAAGTTGATTAAGAAAGAAGCTAGATTTGAATAGCAAGAATTATTTGAATTTTTTCTCAAGTGTGAGCTCAAATAAACCTGAGATAATTGATTGAGACAATTTATTACAACCTTAATATACATACTAATATATTGTGCTAAATGCTTTTATAATTACGATAGCATTCTGAAAAGAAATAGTTAAGAAAAATATTTATTTTACATAAATTAAAGTTAAATTTCTTTTTACTGGACCGAAAATCTGCAATAAAGATTGCATACCTTTTAGATATAAATACTGGAAAATTGGGTGCTAATGTATGTATTAGGGCGGGTCAATTTTTTATACGATAAGCGTATGCAGATGCGAAATCTGCGATGAATTCTAAGAAAATTTCACCAAGAAACCCCATGTCTAAAATGAATTCCTAGCCCCGCTGCGAAGCTGAAAATTTAAGTTTGCAGTATATTTTGGTATATTGAGGTTTGTACGGTTTTTAAAAAAATAATACTTTTGTAAAGATATTATATTTTATTCTGATTCTTTTTATGATATAATTTTAAATATTTTTGTTTTTAAATTAACCAACAAATTTTTTTAGTTATTTTTTTAATAAAAATAACGAAAACACGCCATACACTGTGAAGTGAAACCAAAGTCTATAACTTTTTGACAATAAAAATATAGGTTTGCAATTTGAAATATATATTCAATAATTTGGAAATAAGGTATTAAAAAAAGTGGGCTGGCCAGTTGTAAATACATTGGCCGTTTTCTTTATATCTAAAAATTTACCAAATAATGAAAATGTTAGTCATAAAACGCTGTTGTTCCTTTTCTACTCCCAATAAAATAATAAAGTCTTTTAAAGTCTTGCTTCGACTCGTTTGTGGATAACGACTTTCGTCGACACGTTTTTGTTTACATCATCCGTCCGTTCTGATTCTGTTTTCAAATACTCATTTTTGGTTGAACGGGTTATTGTTGTGTTCTGTACAAATCATTCTTGGTCTTTATTCTTTTTAAGACCTTTTAATGTATCCGTAATTTTTGTTAGCTTTCCACTCTCCAAGCACTACATTTTTTCTGTATGACAAATTTTGTTTCTTTCCAATCTTGATTTTCTTTCTACCGATAAAATAAAGTTACTCGTACCAGTAAATTTGACTTAAAATACTTGTTGAACTCTTAGTTAAATTTTTAAATTGTTTGATGGTAAACTACTAGCGACAAAGGCGTTTCTCTTTTTGTACAGAAGAATTTCGGTTTCTGTTGGGACTCTACAGACTCCGATACACTTTGTTCTTGTAAAAACGACGTGGATTTTCTCTCCTTAGTTCCCATGGGTAGTGGGTATATCTAAATGTTTCTTAATTTGTGAGTTTTAATTTGTGCTTACCGGTTTTCCATCTTACCGCTCTTTTTCCGTCCAATGTTTTTGCTTTTTGTCTCACCATCGTTTTTAGTTGTGAAGTTTTTAGCTATCCGGTTTCCCCGGCAAATTTCACCCCATGAAATCCTAGCTTTTTCAATTTAGTTATTGAATTGTTCTGTTTTTTTATTCTCTGTTTTTTAAGAAATTAAGCTTTTTCAAAATGCTCTTTTTTTTATAAGCTCATTTTTTTTTTCCCAAATTTCTCTTTGTTTTACTTCGTAAACTTTTTTTTTTTTTTTTGAACCCCAGGCATACACCTCCGCCCACGCACCGCACTCGACACAAACGTCGAAAAGTACATTCCGTATGACAATCGTAGTGTTACCCCGCGATTTAGTCTGTTTCGTGGTGGCTTTCTTTTACACTATCCTCATTTCCATAACAAACAACCCCTCTTTGATCTTCCACGTTTCTCAAAACTTTCTTCTACCTGTCTTCTATTATCTTGCTCTAACCTCTATGTATTTTACACCCCGCCCGCCCCTTTTGAATACCTTAATTTCCAAATATGAATATTTTCAAATTGCAACCTATATCTTTTATTGTAAAAAGTTATAGACTTTGGTTTCCACTTCTTTTGTTTTCGTATTTTTATTAAAAAAATTAACTAAAAAACTTTGTGTTAATTTAAAAACAAAAATATTTATAAATTATATTATAAAAATGAATCAATAAAATATAATATCTTTACAAAATGTTTTTTTTTTAAAAACCGTACAACCCAATATACCAAAATAACTGTAACCTTAATTTCTCTTCCAACTTTTAGACATGGTTTCTTATTTAAGTCCACAAAGAAAAGTAAAGATATCTTTAATTCAAGTTCTGTTTTGATTAAAAATATAAGTAGAAAGTGCCTTGGTCTGGGACAAAATTGTGCTAACATTTTAATTATTTTTTGTATTTTACAAATATTACCAGAGCTTGCAAAAGGTGGCCCCATTTCACAGGAAGTCAGGAAAAAACAGTTACCCTTGGACACCATTAAATGGGGAACCAAAATGACATTTCACATCTGTATTGTCACAACGAGCTCTTTGTTTAACTAACGAGATTTTTTTCGTGTGTTTTGCGCATGTATGTGTTTTGCGTTTGTGCCTCAGTAAACTGCAAGTGTGTATGAGTGCTTGAGTTCTTCTATGGCAACAACATTAGCTTAACGCAACAGAGAAGACACTTTGAGTTGACAGTTCTCTCGTTTAGCTCAGTTTCTTATGCTCAGCTGCTGAGAGCCGAGCCAAATTGTCCTCTTCATACTGTTTCTTGTAAGACAGCTACATATGTTTCTCTTATCGAGAACCATGAATCAGAAAACACTAGAGAACCAAAAAACAAGAGCGTAAGCGAGTCAAATTATGTTGTACCTGTCATTTTGTTGAGCAGACAGCAAAGAAAAAATTGGTTGGCCGTAGTTTTCGAGCTCTGCATTTTACATTTTAATTATTTTTATACCCTTGCAGAGGGTATTATAAAATTGTCCGGATGTTTGTTACGCATAGAAGGAAGCATCTCCGACCACATAAAGTACATATATTCTTGATCAGCATGACGAGCTGAGTTGATTTAGCTTTGTCCGTCTGTCCGTCCGTCCGTCTGTCCGTCTGTCTGTTTCTATGCTATCTCCTCCGTCAGTTTTAAAGCTATCCTCACCAAACTTTGCACGAAGTCTTCTGGTACAAATACGCTGCACATTTGTGCGCAACGATCGGTCGAAAACTAGTTTTATGGAAAGCTTTTTGTTTTTAATGGAAACGCCTCCTACGTTTTTGTTTACTTCCTTTCCTGTTTCAAAGTTTGGGCCAAATCGGATGACTATAGCATATTGCTGCCATAGGAACGATCGTTCGAAAAACTAGTTCTAGTGAGAAAAACTTTTTTGTTTTTAATGAAAACGCCCTTTCTTGATACGTTTTTATACTTTAATTCTCAAAGTTTGTCAACGACTATATAGCCTGACGTCGGTCGAAAAACTAGTCAAAACTTTGTTTCTAATGAAAACGCCGTTTTTATTGACATATTCTTATTTTAAATACTTTAACACATTTCTACAAAGTTTTCTCAAAAATCGGATGACTATAGCATATAGCTGCAGTATGAATGATCGGTCGAAAAAAAAAGTTTTAGTAAGAAAAACTGTTTTGTTTTAAATGGGATCGCCTCCAAATTTCGTAATTAACAGTGTATTATGCTTTCCCATGATTTCACCAAGCTTGGTCGAAATCAGACATCTTCTATATATAGTAAAGTCCAAAAAGTAGTCTTAGTTAGAAAAACTTTTTGTTTTCAATGGAAGCTGCAAGGGTATACAAAACCGAGCCGAAGTTAATTTTCCCCTATTTTTATACCCTGTTCCCATTGAAAATGGGAAAAGGGGGATCATGAAGTTGTGCAAAAGTATGTAACAGGTAGAAGGAAGCATTTGCGACCCTATAAAGTATATATATTCTTGATCAGCATCAACAGCCGAGTCGATTTAGCCCTGTCCGTCCGTCTGTCCGTCTGTCCGTCCGTCTGTCCGTATGAACGCGTGTTTCTCAGAGACTATAAGAGCTAGAGCCACAAATTTTTGCATGTAGATAGGTGTATACCCGATTCAAAACGAGTTTGTTTCAGATTTGGAAAATTCCTCCCCCTCCCCCCTTTAAGCGCAAAAAACTGTCAGAGCCACAATTTTTAAGATAGACCTTCCAAACTTTACACATATCAAGTAAGGCCCAATATCTATCTATAGATCAATAAGATCGGACAATAAACACCGAAGTTATATACGAATCAATTTTGCTTGTGGGAGAGAGGGGGGGTCTTGCATTGTCAGTTATCGCGCGCGGCCGCATGCCATGCGTTTGTGTGTATGTTGGAGTGTGTGTATGTGTGAGCGTGTGTGTGTATGTGTGTGTGTGTGAGTATGTAAAGAAAAAACACACGAAATCAAGGGAACAGGGTATTTTGTAGTCGGGGCACTCGACTACAGCTCCCTTACTTGTTTTATATTGATTTGATACAATTGGGCTTAGTAGCTCCGGTTTCAATAGGCAAACACTGTAGTCGTCAATTCTGTGATCTGCAAGTATAAGAATAATTTGTTAGCTGCTTAACCTTCATTCTTGGTTGCTCTCTTTTTTTTTGCCATAAGATATAGTCATCCGATCCGGCCGGCTCTGACATGGTAAAAACGCAGAGAAGCTTGCTGATGTTTGTATACCCCTGCAATTGCTCGGTTTAAGATATGCGGGTTTTTTTCCGAATTCCGCTTCGGTTTTCGTGTAAACACTGGTTTTTTAATTTAAGGTTTACAATTTCGAATGAAAATTAAGATGAATGTCTGTTTGTTCAATCTGTTTGAAAGCAATTAATATAATGAGGACTAAATTTAGGAAGACTAACAATACAAACAAAAAAAGTTTTTGTCCTCTGTGCTATTTCAGCGCTATAGCTTCAAAATTGAGTTTGCTTTGAAACAGACAGACGGGGGAAAAGCCTCAATCGACTCAGATCTTCGGCATGATCAGATATGTATACTAAAGATCTGCTAGAGTGCACTCGCTGTAAAAGCGGTGTATGCGGTGTAAGTAACACACAACCATTGTCTTACTAGTGCAGGCCTGTCAAATAGAGAGAACAGAAAAACAATTTCTGTTCCTCTCTGACACTCAGTGATGATTGACTTCGGCAAGCATTCAGTGTGAATCGGCAAGTGTCTTTGGGCCTTAGGGGCTATGGCTGGCCAGGTCTCTACTTGTATTTCTGTGACTGAGTGTCTTGTGTGTGTTTTCGTCTTCGCATGGCAGTCGTACGCGCTTGCTCTCTTTGTTTATAAAAAAGTAACGGTAGGCGCCGTAATATTGTTCGTGTAATGTCAAGAGAGAGACAGCGACAAACCAAATCAACACTCAAATTTTTACGCTCTCTGTTACCATGAGTATTTGAAATGAGTGACGCGAGTGTTGCGGATATTGTTGGGACTGCATGACCGAAGCGCAAATACGCCTTGAGTAGACTGCATACATTTTGTTGGAGTGGTTGTGAAACTTGATGTGAGTGCATTGCACTAGTAGTTGCAATGCTCTGTTGCAGGTCTCTGATATATACTTTATGGGGCTGGAAATTAATATTTCCATGCGTTGCAAACTTGGGAAAAGTTCTGGGTCAACGATAAAAACTCGAACATGCACTTATATGCCACTTACTGCTCTTTGTGTTTCCAGAGCCTCTTCCGAAAATGGGTTTCTCACATCCATTCTGATAGTCTCAGTACGCGTTGACACTTCGTGCAGTCGTTGCGTCAATCATTTGCTCAATACCTGTATTAAAATGATGATCGGATAATATTAAGCAGATACATAAAAACGAAAGCGTAAGTTAAAAACGGCCATGCACATCTTCGATATATCCGTTACTCACGTTTAATAGCCTTCTCTAGAGCTGCAAAACTATCGATAGTGACGCCATTCGATATTTTCGATAGTTTTCAGACAAAATCTCGACACTATCGATAGTATTGGTTTTTCTTCATGCAATGAAAACCATAAAAGCAGAAAACACAAAACAAATTATAAACATAACAAAATAATTCAGAATTTTAATTTCATGAGTAAGTCCATAATTTACGAATCCTTGTCATACATAAATGCGATCTTCAAACTACAATTTATTTACCTTCGCACAGGGTATATTCAAGTTTGTAACGCATAGAAGGAAACATAAAGTCTATATATTCTTGATCAGCAAGGTCCAAATCGAACAACTATATAAGGTGCGATTCATATTTATTATTAGAAGTCAGTCACCAAATTTGTCTTTCAATGCTCGCAAAACTTCGCAAGCATAAAAAAATCCTTTATCAAAGAAAAGAATGGAAGGATAGGGATTAAGGAATAGTATGACTCAGCTGAAATCAATTTTTTCGGATTGCTGTAAGAGCACAGTAATTTTTGGTAAAAAAGCTCATATTTTTATATGCCTGCAGGCGTTATATTTTTGTACGACATATCTTAAAGAAATCAAAGTAGGTAAGCAATAAAATGACACGTGGAAAACGGTTAAAGGATCCGGCAAAAGGCATGATTAATTCATTCAAAGAAACTGCCCTAAGTGTTCAATTGGTCGTACAAGGAGTATAATCACAAATTTATTTAACAATCCATCAAGTTATTGAATAAAATGCATTTATATGTCAATAAATAAAAGCAAGTTTGGCTTTAAGGAAGCCCGTCTTCCAGCTTTACTGAACAATCTTTCAGATTCTGTTAATGGCATACACAAAAAAAAATATTTTAAAATGGTATTGGTTACATTTCAAAGCCGCCAACACCAGTGAATCCTCATCTTAGTGAATTTTTAACTATTAATTTGCATAATATATCTAGTGTTCTTAAGTAAGTCTAATCAGCAATCTGCTTTCTTAACGCTAGCTAAGAATGCCAAAGAATCAAAAAATGGAAGGGCCACTATAGATAGAGAAAAATTACTATCGATAATGTGACACGAAACCAAATATTTGATACCTCGATAGTACTATCGATAATTTTGCAGCTCTAGCCTTACCTTATGTTTATTAACAGAGCACGACTTTAATATGTCCTTCTTATTCCCATTACTCGTAGAGTAAAAAGAGTATACTAAAGACATCTGTTCGTCAGGAAGTCCGTCCGTCTGTATGTAAGAACACCTAGATCTCAAGGACTAGAAGAGCTAGAGCAACCAAGTTTTACCTATAGACTAGTATTGACTGCACGCAGATCAAGTTTTTTTCACACCCTCTTCCGCCCCCGCAAAAAGAAATGTTGAAAAGCTCCCACAGTTTTAAAGATATCGATCTGAAATTTGAAGCTCACGGTTATATATTACGTTTACGGTTTAATCGCTTAAATTTTCATAAAGATCGGATCATAAATAGCGGAGTTAAAAGAATATAACCTTCAGTCAAACAAATGGGGCTTACAAAAAACAGTTGCATTCTTTTCGGCGCAGTGAGCTACACATAAGAAATGGCTTTTGAACACTTTTTTCTCTGCGTAACGGGTAAATCAAAGTCGGAAAGGCCGACTTTAACTCAAGCTCTCGTTACTCTTCGAATAACGGGTATAATTACAACTTCTTTCTTTAATGCCAACGCTCTGTTAAGTGAAGGCTAATCACTATTTCTACCCCTAAATCGAAGTAAGACTGGACCGACTTTAACTCGTGAAACGTCGTCTGAACGAGAGCGTAGGTTAAAGTCGGTCCTGCCCGACTTCGTTATACTCGATACTCAGGGGAATTAATGTTGTTTAGCCTTCCCTTATGTTAGTAAACAGAGTATTAACATTAATGTGAACATTTGAACATTATTTAAGCAAACAGCGCATGCGGGGCCAAAAAGTACGCAACGATTTTGATAACTTGTATAACTCTGCCATTTATTATGCAATCTTTATGAAAGTTTTAGATATTGTAGATATTGGGCACATACACTACACAGCAAAATTTAAAATTGTTGGAGTTATTGAACATTTTTTATTGAACATTTTTTATTTGAGAGAGAGGGGGCTTGGCCAAAATTTGATCTGCGTACAGACTTATGAGTCCACATAAAACATTTGGTCTCTATAGCTCTTCTAGTCTCCGAGACTTAGGTGTTCATTTAGTATATCCTTTTTACTCTACGAGTATCCGGTCTAAAACGTTCAAACGGAAATAATTGACTTGGATTTAGAGCATATGTTGCATCGATCATTCTTAAACTTTGAATAAAACAGGACATAGTAAAATCTGGGGTCTTAAAGAATTAGATAATCAGACTTAAGTTGATTGTTTGGTTATCCAACCAACAGAGCAGCAGCAGCCCAAATCTATAAATTAAATTCATTGTCAATCATTTCGTTGCTCTGTGAAGTAAAAACGCATATAACGTAACTTCTCTTATTATTGTTTGTTTTGCTAATGCGCTCTCTATTTAATTCTCTTGATCTGTTAAATTCTTCTATTTTGCTTGCCCTTGGCCTTGCCCTAATCAGTCTTGCTTTTGATCTCATCGGCGTCAGTTATTGATCTGACCTGCCGCAAGTCTCGTTTTCTTTGTGCTCAGCATCAGTTGTCGTTCTGATCCGCCGCAGCAGTTTTCTTTCGCTTGTCGTTACAACAGGGATCAACTCGGATTCGCCTGTGTGTTAAACATTAACTTTATAAACAAATTGTATTTCGCCTGAGCACTGCCAGTCAGCCTGCTTAGTATTCGACTACAACTACATCGGCCCTGTGCGGCAAATAAACAACTGTTACTTATGAGAAAAAACATATTTCGGCTTTAAATTATTTGGACAAATTTAGTGAACAAATCAACAGCTATTAAAAAAGCTTAATAGCCCGACATTGATGTTTCTCAACTCTTACAAATAACACTTTCTGGTCTATTTTCAGATTCCCTCTTCAACATTATTCAGCCTGGGTATCTTTGTGGTGAGTTTGACTGAACCAGCAGATAAGAAAGCATCTTTCCTCGAATTAGGAGTATTATTTTTTTTAAGTTCCTTAAATATTCATTTTGCTGATTTATAATTTCCATTTGCGTAATTTACGAAACGGTGGAGCATTAGTACAATTAAAACGCAATAAAAGTGCGCAAATAAAAACTCAAACATAACACTGACACAAGGATGGGCCGGGCACTTGGTTTGCACTCGTATAAATTTTACGGTGCTATTTTCAAATGACTGCAACTGCAGCCAAGGATGACACACAAACCCAGATTTCGAACGGGGCACAGGGAGAGGGTAGGGGGGGACCAAAGGGCGCTGCAAGTCATAAAACACCGCGACAACAACGAAGGATTAAAAAATGATTGCGTGAGAAGGCATTTTATAATCATCATTCGAATCACTTAAAAAAAAGCGAAGGAAACATTCGTCGTCGCTCGACAGAGAGTCACGCATCCTCAATCGTATGGGGTGAACCGCAAGAGCCAAACAAGCCATAAACTGGCGCAATAAAAGTGTATCAAATTAAGGAATGAATTTTGATGCGTGGCGTAACAGAAGCGGCAACCACTGTAAAGTGGATTTTTAATATGAAGTTTAAAATAAATTGCTAAAAAATGGTTCTTACAATATATGTTTCAGCACGAATACTAAAAATCGTGCGATCTCGCCTTAAAGATGACCAAGGCTTTTTTTACCGCTTACTCTTGTGATTTATGGCAATTTATTGCTCCAACTCCAGTTGGAGTACTCTATTTATGGTACTAGTTTCATTAACAGCCGTTATGTTTACCTATTTTGCTATACAGAATTCCATTTTCAACCACCGTGCATGAAGTCCACTCACATTTTCAAACTACATTTGAGCTAAGTGAGTGCAAATTTGACTCAAATGGCAACGAGTCTATACTTCCATCACTTTTTCACTCACTTTGTTTGTTTTCCTTGGGATTTTTATGGCCGACACTTACAATCGATGCGAATGAGCCATTTGTTGTAGTCAATTTGAGCGCTGATTGCGCCCGAACTCATTACTCGTATTTAAACTCAAGATTGAGTTGAAATATTTTTACAATCTTTTTATGTGCACTTACCCTGTCATGCCTTCTAGCGCAGTTTACGATTGCAGATGCGGAGAATAAGAGCCATAGAGTAGTTGCTTTGTATATCGAATGTGAGTTATGAAAACAAATATGATTGCATACCTTACAGTTTATTAGGTAAGGTTATGTTTGTTACGTGTGTGGGACCAATTAACATTATAAATAATAATTTATAACACATTACGGAGGCTTTGTTGCATTTTTTTATGTTCTTAATCATAGAAGAAATGTCGAAAAGTCGGAAAAGTCTTCACAATATTAAAACTTTAGTTGGTCTGTGAAAAATGTAGTCGATTTTATATTTCGTTTTAAGTTTGATTCGATATTCAGTCTTCGCATTCCTTTGCTGATCTGCCTTAACACAGACGATTGGCTCCATGCATTAGTTTCAGTTGCATGTCTTTCAGCAATATATTCCAGACTGTTAATGCCTTTCAAAAAGAAGTATGGTAAACAATTTGTATTTCTTCCGATGGTCTTCCAACTTGGTTTGTAAATTAATTATGCGAAATTATTGGACATGATTTTTACCGATTTTGCAAAATCCGCCATCAACAAAAGTGAACGATCAGGCGATTGAATTGAAACTTGTTTTGTAAAGCCTTCATACTTCTCTGCATAGTCAGTTGCAAGGGAGTACGCAGGGCGCCCGAACTATGAAATCAAGCATTATTAACATGAAAATTTTGTGCCCAAAGCACAGAAACTAATAAAGAAAAGAAAATAAGAATGATGAGATAATGGATGCTCGGCGTTAAATACTGAACATTCTTAATATCGGAATCCCGGAAATCGGAGATTATTTTTCCTCGTTGAATTGCGATCTATCTATTACTTACCCAAAAATATTATTATCCATGATAATTTTGTAACTAAAGGGGTTGAATGACGTAATTTTTGTAAGGATTGAAAAAGAAACCAGGGATTATAGCTGGACCGAATTTCGGTTTCGGTCAAGGCACGAAACTGTTGCTTAAAAATGTTTAAACTGATCCTAAGCAGTGTTGCCAGTGTTGTCGAGAAAAAAAGCCGTTTTTGACGGGACGGAGAGGGGAAAAGCTTATGAAACAGCTGATAAAAGCGCATGTCATATTTATGTATGTAATTTTATAATGTAATTTTATGTAGTTTTAAAATGGTATAATTATAATTTATTTAATATATCATTTGTCTGTTGAAGTTCCTCGTCCTCATCCTTTTCGTAGGCATTATTTGTGCCTATAAGCTTAAGGTAACTGACGGAACCTTGTAATGGAAGCAGCATTTCGCATGTCGACGCAACCCGTATCTGGAATTATACATATTCGGGCCTGTTCCGAATTCCGAAAACGAGTGAAATTGCCGAAAATCGAGTTGATTGCTGTTCCGAATTCCGCAAATCGACAAGAATTGTCGTTTTCAAAACGTGCGCTGCAGAGTCAGCGGAATTAAAAGTAATTGCAAATTAAAGCATTGAACTACTTCCCTAATATGATAAACCAAAAATTCGAAATTAGTTGATCAATTTTAAGATCGTTTAACATCATTACTAAAACTGTTTTAAGTTTAAGTATAATTTTACAGAATTCTTTTATAAACTTCTATAAAATATTGCATGAAAAACAAAACCGAGCGGCCGTGTGCTGTTCTGAATTCCACTTTACTTTTAAGTCGATTCCGACCTTCAATCGGTGGCTGCTAGGGTTGCTGCATATGAATTTATTTAATCGGACTGCACTTTTTTCTATTTCACTTAGCTATGTTTCACCACATTTGGTATGACATATTCAAATGAAATATTTAAATACTGGTTTAAGTAAAAATAAATGGATTTAAAGAGTAAATAAGAGCTTTATAAACTTAAATTAGGGAGAAGATGACAACTCTGTCTGCTGACGATAAACAAACACGTTCGCAGGCCAGCCAGCCAGCTGTTTTCGAAACCGAGTTCGAAAAGTCAAAACGTAACCAAATCGTTCGGAATTGGGAACAGAAAATAGTAAAACGTTCCTTTTTGTTTCGTTTTTTACTTTCTGAAAACGTTCGAAATTCGGAACAGGCCTGATTATATTTCTTATATTATTACTTAAATACAGATACACTAACGTCCATTATCCTATAGATAGTACTGAGTTAAGCGTGCTTACTTCCACTCGATTTTTGAGTTTTGATTTTACAATATTGACCAGTCTAGGTCACGCTCAACTTTTGCATTGGACCATGTCAAGGAAACATCTGAATCACGAATGAGGCTCCAAAAACCGTTGATTACCTCCAAAATCTCTGAAAGCTATTGCTTCACTCCAAAACTTTATTGTTTCATCGTTGTTCTGCCATTTCTCTTAGTAAAAATCATCATAGTTACACTCAATTTTTCCAATATCTTCTACGGAAAATTCTTTCAAAATGGGAACAATGCTATGCTTTGTTTTTTGATCGTAAAATTTTTGTAAACCGAAAATATGTCAATTTGTAGAAGGCGGAAGATTGTCAGGTAGTCAAAAAACAATTCAATTGCTTAATCTAATGTATTCTATCAAAATCCCACAAGAAGATCATTAACTCTTCTTCTTCTTATTTGGCCCGATATTTCTATCACAACTGTTGGACGGTCTCGGCCGCTGCTATTAATGCCCGCCAATCGCCTCTGTCTTGTGCGAGCTGGCACCAGTTGTTTATTTTAAGCGCCCAACTAAGTTTCGGTCGTCCTACAGCTCCTGCTTTTCCTAATTCGTTCGCCTTCCGCCTGTACACTTTTTTTACTGGAGCTTCTTCATCCAAACGAGCAACATGTCCAAGCCAGCCCAGCCGCTGTTGTTTTATGCGCTTGACTATGTCAGTGTCCCCATAGAGCTCATACAGTTCGTGATTCATTCGGATGCGAAATTCGCCGCCAACGTTTAGAGGTCCATAAATCCTCCGAAGGACTTTTCTCTCGAACATGCCAATTGCCGCCTCATCCGTTGCTGACATTGTCCATGCTTCTGCGCCGTATAGCAGGACTGGGATGATAAGCGACTTGTATAGCGCAATTTTCGTTTGCTCTTGAACTCCTTACTAAGCCCGTAGTAACATCGGTTTGCAAGAGTTATTCTTCTTCGGATCTCCAGACTGATGTTGTTATCGCTGGTGACCATCGTTCCGAGGTAGACAAAGTCCTTTACAACGTTAAAGTTGTACTCTCCCATTGCAACAGATTGTCCAAGACGCGTAGGCTCACTGCGCGCTGAGACTAGGAACTTCGTCTTTTCCTCATTTACCGCTAAGCCCATGCGTTTTGACTGCTTCTCAATCTCTGAAAACGCCTTGCCTTGCTCAATGTCATCGGCATATGCCGAGTAGCATTACATCTTTATAAAAGATGGTGCCCAAACTGTTAGCATTTGGGCACTGGCGCAGTATATATTCCATCAGCAGATTAAAGAAGTTACACGATAAGGTGTCACCCTGCCTAAAACCTCTTCTGGTATCGAAAGACTCGGAGAGGTTATTTCCTATTTTGACGGAGCTTTGTGTGCTTCTCAACGTCATCATGCAAAGTCGAACGTACTTAGCTGGTATACCAAAATTGACAGGGCTTCGAAGAACTTTGACCTTATCGGGGTGTCAAAAGCGGCTTTATAATCAACAAAAAGATGGTAGGTTTTGATTTTCGTCGCATGGGTTTTCTCCAGTATTTGTCTCAATGTGAATATTTGGTCTATGGTGGATTTAAAAGGTCTAAAGCCACACTGATAAGGTTCGATCAGTTCGCTCATTCTCGGCTTTAGACGTTCACATAAGGTACATGACAGAACCTTATATGCAATGGGTAGGAGACTGATCCCGCGGTAATTGGCGCATATTGCAGGGTCTCCTTTTTTTGAGTATTGGGCGGAGAACACTTAGACTCCAATCTTCGGGCAAACTCTCTTCGGACCAAATTCTGCATACCAGCTCTCGCCGCCAGCCTTGAACAATTCAGCGGGCAGCTCATCGGCTCCAGCTGATTTGTTAACCAAACTTCGTTATGGTCCGGTGGGCTTATTTCTATTACATTAACTCAGCTTTACTAAATTTAAGTTAGTTGCTTTATGAGATCAACTATAAATAGTGTGTGCGTATAGTTGTGCAAGAGGTCGTGGGCTCGATCCCGCTTCGGGATATCTTTGAAAAACTTACACACCCTGCAGCAGTTTTGAAAAGATTTCTCCAATTCGCTATCCACTTGAAGCATTTTAGTTTGCTTTTTCAACTCATATGCTTGATATAAATTTTGGCAGTCGCCTACTTGTTTTATTTCAATAATTTTTGTAAAATAATACATTTTTTAGTTATCAAAGCCATCTATCTGATCGGTCCTTGGGCCCTGCAGTCAGACTTCACGAAGTTTTTGTTTGAAAACTTTCAGCATTTTTGCCAATCGATCTGCAAACTTGGCACACTCTTAGAAATGACAGCTGGATGAACGTTAGAGGCAATTAGGGTCGTTAAGTGACTGATAGATTTGACAAAACATCGATATTCTTATAGGTTTTGACTCAAATGAATCCAAATTTAAAAGAAAGCTGATAAAAGCCGATATCAATCTTAATAAAGCCAGAATCTCCCGCAGTATCCAAATTTTTCCCGCAATCCGGCTTTAAAACAAGAAAGAAAGTCGGTGAAGCCCGGCTATAGCATACTCTGTACCTCTGAAGTGCTGCCCATCTCCGTTGCGACCGGTGCTGCCCATAATTGTTTGTTTTCCTTATAACTAGACTATCGTTCATCCGATCTTTACCATTCCTTTGGCCGTTCGATAAAGAATCCTAATTACTAAATATATCCAGAAGGAACGAGCCTTCTATCTATAAAACTGTGGGAGATATGATGTTTTTCCATCTTGCGGGGGCGGGAGGGGGCATGGCAAAAATTCAAAATAAACTTGATCTGACTGCAAGTATAAGAAGTTTTTGTCCCATACATGTCAATCCTCTATCTTTTACCATCTCTGAGATCTGTTTGCTCAAACGGACAGACGGAAACTTTTGCACAAACTTAATATACTCTGTGTACCTCTGGTACAGAGTATAAAAGCCTGAAATGACGGGGGCAAAAGCTGATCTGGCAACACTGATGCTGAGGCTTGTTCTGGTTTTCTTAATTCCTTGAAGCTGACTAGGGAAAGAATAGTGTCACAAAATCGAGCGACTTCTACCAAAAACAAGTAAGAAAGTTGGTCACGCCTTACTACCAAGCATGATACAACTATACAGGTACGGCGCACATTTAAAAACGTGGACTGACAGCATTTGGTAAGTAAGCCAGAGAGAGTGTGTAAGTGAGAGAGTCTCACAGGGCACATGCACACAAATTTAGTGTGTGTGTGAAAAAAACGATTTTAAAAATGACATACTTGATGTAAATCAACATCACCAAAAAACTGTGCTGAGCAAACAAAAACCCTCCCCTAAATTTGCCCCCGGCAATTGGATAGAGGAGAGTTTGACAACCTTTCACATGGAGTGACTGCAACAGACTGAAATAATGTGGACTAAGTTGAGAGCACAATGACATATCCGCCGTACCTGTGTAATTGTATCGAGCTACAAAGTACTCGCTATTGTTTTGGTACACAGTTTTTTGGTCATAAAATGAAAACGAATGATTATTTTTCAAAAGTTTTTCTCCTTTTTATTCGTTCACTAAGTGGTTACAAATCGTAGAACAACTTATTTGAAATGGCCGCATTGTGTCTTCCAGAGTCGCCTAAGTCTCTCTGGCCACACATCGATCGAAGTGCTTACCTCATGCATTGGGGAATGCTCGGACAAGGGCGCGCTTTAGAGACTCAATATTGGGGTGTCGAGTAGAGCAAGCCATAGCCTCGAGAACGGACCACTGTTTATAGTGCTACCAGCAGGTCTATTATCCGTACATGGATTTTCAGCCAAGTGTGAGTCGTTTTTGCCTTGTGAGCTGGAACGGAGTCTTGTTGAAAGGTCCACGGCATGTTTGCAAATAGTGTCGTGTTGAGAGGCTTCACAACCTTTTCCAAAACGTCGGATTGATACACTTTTGCCGAAGTTTTGACTCCTTTTTCACAAAAATGGAGTTTGGTTGACACCAATATAGGCGACTCCCCACCAAACCTTCACATAAGTCGGATCTCTCTGAACTCTCGGAATGAAATCGGACGTTTTTTTTTGATGTCACAGGATACACACTAACGTTCTATTTTTTGAACTATTGAGGAATTGTGAGAATTTTTTCGTCAGTAAACAGATTTCGACTGTGGGCCCTGTTCGCGCACGGTCGACGCAATGCTTTCGATTTCAATGCTGTTGTGAGCAAATGGCCTGTGTGTCTCTGGTATGCACCGAGTCCCAAGTCACGATTTATGATGCGCGACATGTTGTCCTTGCTGATATTCATCTCATGAGACATGATTGTCTGCTTGTGCAGTGGACTTTGACGAATTCGAACTTCCACGGCTTTGATGGCTAGTGGTGTTCACACAGTGCGTGGACGGCCGGATTTCGCGCTATCTTGACCCGGTAAGATACACAATGTTTCGGGTGACATCCAGTGGGCGCAACATCCGAAAGATTTCACATTTTTCGTAGCTGCATTTATGCAGGCCAATTACGATAATACGATTTTCGAGCAAGCCCCATTCCATGATTGCAAACAATTGACGCCAATTACTGTTGATGCAGGCCGGGTGTCTCAGCGGCTAGTGTGTGCGACCGCTGTGCATGAGGTTGTGGGTTCGATCCCGCCTCGGAACATCTACTGAAAAATTTTTTTCTTTGAATAAACTTTACACCCGGCCACACCTCTTTGCTGTTGGCGCACGCATGATAAAGCCATGAAAAGCTTCTTTCTCTTGTGCTAAAAATTAGAAGCGCACAAGCCAAGAGATTTGAGAGAGGCTCGGCTTTGGCCCTTTGGGGCTGTGTCATCTTGACAAGCTAGTTTTACTTTTACTTACTGTTGATGCATTAATATAGCTGCTTTGCTGACAAATGAATTGGTTGTGACTTGCAAGCTTTTTGGATAATTCCTAATCATGGTTTACAAATATTTCACGGGATCAATAGAGTTTACACCGAATTAACCGCTTGGTAAACATATGGGTTTGAATTAAAGTCTACAGGGAAATTTTACTTAGTTAATAAAACTTTCTAGATTTAAAGTTTTCGTTTCGAAATCTGTGTTATTTTATTTGTACACCCAATATTTTCGCAAACAGAAAGCCCTTACAACAATTACATCTAGATTTTGTACACATTAACATAAGGAAAACTATAAACTTTTGGAATTGTTCACCGTTTTGTAGTATTTAATGGCATGTTTTGGTTTTTATGTTTATTTTTTTTTTATTTTAGATACAACCTGTCGCTCGAGATATTACACGCAGTGGCAGCCGCTTAACTGTTTTTATGGTTTGTTCTTGTTTTGAGGATCGCACGCAATCAACCCCCAACACACACTCACACACACAGCCGTCATGGAGCAGAGCTCAAAATAGTGTTTTACTGTGATTTTGATGTTATTTTTGTTTTGTTTTGTTTTTTTTTTTTTTATTATAAATGTTAAATTGCCACTCTTCTCTCTCACTCGGCCAATTTCAATTTTATTAGTTTATTACGATTATTATCATTTAATGACGCTCATTCGCACCGCTGACGACGACGCGTGGTGGTGTTGTTGTTCCAACTCGAGTGAGTAGTTGAGCACCAACGTGTGAAGTTGTTTTATTATTTGTTTTGATTATCAAAATGGCCGTTTTACATTTTTCCGGTCGTTGGTCGGCCCACCTGCCTGCTAGGAGGGGCATGGGGGCAAGTAAGCTGTAAATCACAGCACGCCGGGAGTGCTAAAAGTGAGTATAACCACTCGCACTCGCCGTATGACCCATAAACCTAAACCAAAGTGTGGCAAAATGTTTAATTTGGAATTTATGAGCAATTAATTTTAAACACTTCTTCTGTCCGCTGAGCTGGCCCCTGCGGTCGAACGACCATTAAAGTTTAACTTGCGGGGTTGCCAAAAAAAAAATTGATTGTTAACCACTGATCAGTCAGTGGAGATGATGATTGATCAATTATTCAATTGTTATGGCCAACATAAAGATTTAGACATTAAGACCGAACATTAAATTGGTTCAGTAAACACAGAATTTACCGCATATGTAACATGAAACGTGAGAGAGAAGTTGCTAGTCAATTAAGAGAAGACAAAGAAGCTTTAGAAATGTAAGAAATATGTAAAATGTAAGCCTATAAACCCAACTAACAAGCCCTGTAAGTAGTCTATGCCAATGTTAAGTGATTGTGATCAACAAAATAAAAATTGTTAGCTAAAATATTATTTAAGCAGTTCTAGTACTTAATTTTCATCTAAACTAATGTAAATTTTATAGAAATCGTTAATAAAGGAATACTTAAAATATGAAGGAAATTTCATGGACACTTCAAACTAAGTAAGCAAAAACAGAGGTGTACAAAATGATTTACGTATACTGATAAATTGTGTGCAATGTTTTATTAGATCTCAGGCACCCATTTCTACCAGGTTCAATACTCAACCAGGTCTTAGGTAAGTTTCTTAGTGCTTTTAAATACCCAAATTGGGAACCTGGTAGAGTTGTCAATATTTTTCAACATATCAAAATCAATAGTATCACAAATTCCAATTTATATTTGATATATTGCGTCCGAAAACATCGATATATGGTTATTTTCTAAAGCTTAAGACATGATACAACTATATAGTTATGGTATGTCTGTCATTGTGTACTCATTATTTCAGTCTGTTACTGTCACTCGATGTAAACGGTTGCCGCACACTCCTCTGTTCGATTGTCTTTGTTGTTTTTGTTGGAGATGGCGAAAGAAGAAAAGCGTGGCCGGAGTCAGCTGAAGTTTCACTCAATAAATTTAATCAAATTTGTTCATGCATTTAAATCAGTGTTCGTTAAGAACAGCGAGACCATAAAGAGAGTGTGTGTTGGTGTGTGTTGGTCGGCGCAAACTAGCTCTGACCTGCCCTCAGCGCGCTGTTCGCTCTCTTGGCACAAGCCTTAGCAAGCGCTCGCTCAACTCTGTGTGAATAGAGCAGGGTTCCCTCGGCAGGGTTCCCTCGGTCTCTCTCTGAGACTCACTGATGCATTACTTTGGAAAGCATTCGATTAGAATTGTCGAGTGGGTTCGGCCCCTAGGGGCTATGGCTTAGGTTTAGCGAAATGTGCGGTTTTTGTTTTGTTTGCGCTCTGATTTGAATCATGTTCATCTTTATTCCATTCATTTTGGATGGTTTTTCGTTCGTCTTAACAACGAATGAGCGAAAATGACCTCTTATGAAATTTCGCTTGCGTTGAGAGTTCTGCTTGGGCATTTTAAGCAGAGCCAATCAAATGGAGAGTACAAAAAAATGAGCTTGTGTAGGGCAGCACGAAAACCGACCTATACCCCTGTTCTACTGGCACATTCTAGACGACATTCTTTGGATGAGCTAAATGACCTCATTCCTTCTGTGCATTTTCCCATAAGAGATCGAGGTGCATTCGGCAGATCATCCGTGACAGATGACCAAGCCAAAGGCTAAATAATATAGCCATTTCCCACAAAAAATCTAGATTTTCTATCGATAAGCTATAGAGTCCAAAAAAGTTACCAATAGGAAAAGCTGTGGGTCAGTGGCGTTGCCATGGGTGGAGAGAGTTTTAGCTCAGTGGAAGGGGTCTTAGCAGAGTGGGAGATGTTAAAGTATCCCCTTCATTGAAAACTGGCTACGCCTTTGGAATGTTTTAAAATATAGAATGTTAAAATGCCATCGTATTTCTAATGAATGCTTACGTAAAAATTGCAACATGAAGGGACTACAATAAGAGCATGCAGGTTAGCAAGTGGAAGGTAAACTTTCACAAAGCAATCCAACCAGCTGTTCTCTGTTTATGTTAGTGTGACCGTAATGCTTATCTGTCAGTGGAACAATAGTAATTTCTTGAACGATGTTGAATGTTTGCAAGTGCAACAAGGGTAATACTTGCTAACATTCAGTCGGCCGCACGTAAGGGTTGTCGGTAAGAAGCAGTTTTTATTCAACGCTAAGTTTGGTTGATTGATCAATAGAGAATTCCTACTCATCTCGTGGTTTTTGCAGTTCTCTGTTCGCTTATTTCTTCAAACCACAACTTTTCTAAAATAATGGAGTTAAAGTTATTGAATTTAATCCTTACGTTTTTATAAACTTAAAAAGTTTATTATAATTTTGCCCAGAAGTTCGGAACGCATAGAAAGAATCATCTCCGACCACATAAAGTATATATATTCTTGATCAGCACGACGAGCTCAGTTGATTTAGCCATGTCCGTCTGTTTCTGTGCCATCTCATCCGTCAGTTTGAAAGCTATCTTCACCAAACTTTGCACGCAGTCTTTTGGTACAGCCGGATCGGATGACTATAGCATTTACCTGTCATAGGAACGATCGGTCGAAAAACTAGTTTTAGAGGGAAAAACTTTTTTGTTTTCAATGGAAACGCTTCCGAACTTCGTATTTCTTAGTTTGCTATGCTTTCCCATGATTTCATTAAGTTTGGTCAAAGTCGGACATCTATATAGTATAGCTGTAATAGAAAAGTATAGTTTGAAAAGTAGACTATGTTAGAAAAACTTTTTTGTTTTCCACGGAAATGACCTATAAATCGGCATTTATTTATTTGTTATGCTTTCACACAATTCTACAAAGTTTAGTCAAAATCGGATGACTATAGCATATAGCTCCCATAGGAACGATCGGTCGAAAAACAAGTTCTAGTGAGAAAAACTTTTTTGTTTTTAATGAAAACGTCCTTATCATTGACATACACTTATTTTGTATACTTTTACAAAACTCTACAAAGTTTGGTCGAAATCGGATTACTATAGCATATAGCTCCCATAGGAACGATCGGTCGAAAAACTAGTTCGAGTGAGGAAAACTTTTTTGCTGTCATATTCTTATTTTATATACTTTAACACATTTCTACAAAGTTTTATCAATATCGGATGACTATAGTATATAGCTGCAGTATGAATGATCGGACGAAAAAGAAAGTTCTAGTGAGAAAAATTTTTTTGTTTTAAATGTGATCGCCTCCAAATTTCGTAATGAACAGTGTATTACGCTATCCATGATTTCGCCAAGTTTGGTCGAAATCAGACATCTATATAGTATAGCTCCCATAGAAAAGTAAGGTCCGAAAAGTAGTCTTAGTTAGAAAAACTTTTTTGTTTTCAATGGAAGCTGCAATGGTATACAAAACTTCGGCCGAGCCGAAGTTAACTTCCCCTTTTTTTTTATTTTATATCCCAATGACACAATACATGAAGCTTATAAATTAAGTCTTTGATCAGAAAATCAAGTCAGGGGTCATAAAAATTTCAAGTGTATTTCAACTTCGGCACAGACGAAGTAAGCTTAGCTTTCTCGTTTTTAATTAATCCGAATGCTTTTAGGTCCTGAGACTTTACTTTTCTATTTTCATTGTGTAGGTCTGTATCCAGAAGTAAAGGTTAGTTAACGAGAGGAAAAGTATTTTCAAGCCAAATTTAATATCTGAAAATTTTACCCTAATTTTTGTTAATTTACTTCTGGATACAGACCTTAGGCATCGAAGTTTTTAATAGTAGAGCCCAGAGGAAAAAAAGTGTTCGGAAATAAGATTTCTTCATCTCAAAATATGAACAGAATGTTCTCTCAAATTTTTTAGAACAAATTTTCCGAATGTTCATGAATTGAGCACAATTCAGCCCAACTTAACCTACGCACAGAAAAGTAAAAGTATCCATTCAAACCTGTGGCTTCTGCACTGGGCAATGGTCTAATCGTCTAAGACGGCCGCCGTCGTTGAGTGCGGCAAAGGTCTTGGGCTCTACTCCCAGTGATCGGACAAAATTGGACCTGGACGGTGGATCTGGACGGTGGTGGACCTGGACTTGATCGGTGGCCCCTGGACCTCAAATTTTTTTTGAGTTTATAATGTTCTCAAAAACGGAACATATCACATCAAGATTTTGCGTTCTCAAAAAAAAATTCATGAAGTGAGAAAATCCGGTCATGACCAGTTTTTGACAACGAATGTGTTCATTTTGTCCAATGTTCTCGATTTTTTTGCCTCTATCTGGACAAACCGAAAATAACCCTTATGTTTGTTCCTGCTATAAACATTTTTTCGGTTAGGGTTACGCTTACGACTTAAAACCGTTTATAACGGATATGGGTTACGGTTTCGGTTACGGTTTTAATGTCTGCTTAAGGGGGGAGCCTGCTTTAGAAGCTTCAAAAAATCGATTTTTCCGAGGACTTTTTTGGGAAGGAAAGAAATATTCGATTGAAACGAAACTTTCAGGTTTTATTGTTATATATTTCAACAGTCTTCTGAAATTTGTTTATTAAAATATATGTCATAATATGCCTGGTACAAGCATTTCGCCGAGGCGCCTCGAGTGTGCATGTGTCGTGCGGCGGGAAAGATGCAGGTCGCAATTTCCATCTGAAACAAAAAAACCCAAAAAGTTTTCTATTTTCAATAGTATAGCTTCTAGTTAAACCAAGAAAATTGAACAGAAAGTGAGAAATTCAAAAATTTTTCGCAAATTAAAAAATAAATATTTTTTTTTTTTTTAAATTCACTTCAGATTGTTTAAAAAGTGGGTTAATCATAACTTTCTTAAAGGTTTTTAGGTTCAAGCGAATTTAATCCCGAATACAATAAATTTTGTCTCGTTTCGATAGGACGTTTAATTTTCTCCCTATCTTTCCCGCCAATTAGGAAAAATCGTAAAAATGAAAAACCGAGAAATCGCACGTCAAAGCGATCCGGCCGCTCGTATACCTGCTCGACGCTTGCTCACTACTTTTCCTGTAACTTTAAAAATATTTTGAATTTGCTTCTGAAATTTTAGGGACACATTCTTGGAAAGTTTGAGTAGACATTTATGCAAAAAACAAAATTCGATTTTTTGATGCCTCTAAAGCAGGCTCTCCCCTTAAGTTAATGGTTCTGATTCTCTTCGGTCACGAAAAGAGAAAATCAGTCTTTTTTCTGTCTGTATTCTACATGTTATATGGCAACCAATTCATTAAAACCTGGTTTTAAAAGTGTTTGTATGTACCGCTCAATCCTTTCTAATTCAATGCGCCCTTTGGCTACACCAAAACGAGAAATACACTTGAAACTTTTGTGACCACTGACTTAATTTTGTGACCAATGACTAATTTTATAAGCTTTATGTCTTGTGTCATAGGGAAAAAATAAATCAACTAAAAAAAAATTTGTATGGCAGGTACAAGAAGTGATCATCTGAATTTAGAAGCTCCAACATATGTGCAGTGTGCAGCTTAAAAACATCTCTGTGCAAAATTTCAGCTCGATAGCTTCGAAACTAAGGGACTAGTTTGCGTAGAAACAGACAGACGGACGGACGGACAAAGCTCAATTGACTTAGCTCGTCATGCTGATTAAGAATATATATACATACTTTATGTGATTGGAGATGATTCCATCTATGCGTTCCAAACTTCAGGGCAAAAATATAGTACACTTTGCAGTGTTTAATAAAACACATATCGTGCCCTAACCGCGACAATAACGTAAGCTCCAAAAAGCCAATTTTTCAGGAGAGAGTTTTTTTACTTCTTCTTGAAACATGCATGGTGGATTTTGTTAAAACATTAACTGTAGTCTATATTAGATCTCATATAAATAATAGATACATTTTGAAGTTGCTTTTTGTGCCAATTTCGCTTTTTTATGGCGCATACGTTATTTTCGCCGTCACTCTTGGTGAAGGCTGAAGTTGAAATGTGGCGCATACGTTTTTTGAAGTGATATTGTTTTACTTTTGTAAAATATATTATTATATTAAATATCTTATATTAAAGCATTTAACAATGAGAAAACATTTAAATTGTAGTAGAATATTTTAAGTGAACATTCTTAGTCTTCTTCATCTGTTTCATTGAACGAATCCTTTACATTTGCGGAAGATCGAAGGCTGAGGTATTCATTACGAAATTGGTTGGGAATACTGTTCTTATCGCAAAGAGCTATTAAATCATAAAACTTTTTGGAAGTGATATATAGCTCTGAAAAATGTAAAGATTGCGGTATAACGGAACAGCTAAAACTAATTTTGATAGTTTTTTCTTGGCTGGTTTCGAACAAGCACTACTTAAGTTTTAAGCCATCTTTATCAAAATTGGCAAAGCGGAGCAAGCTCAAATTCAATTTGTTCCTTTTTGGTAAAGTTTAATTAGAAAATAATTTCCAATTTAAAAAATCTGAATATTTTAGTTCTATGCATTCATAGCTGAAAGGGTTGGTTCTCAAACTTCGAAAAATCGTAAGCCACTCGCTAGGTGCCCATACTGTTCGACTATCGTACTATGAATAGAATCGACAGGCATCATGGTATGACCTGGTAACAAATACGAAATTTGTATACATTTAATAAATGTGGACCATGAAATAAAGTACGCAATCATTTTTACAGTTTTACTTTTATCTAGAATAAGAAGGTATTTATAGATGGCAGTGCAAATCTCATTACATCCACGTTTGCCATCTTTTTCTCCCCACAGAAAACAATATCCATTTCTGGTTCCATTTTCGTGAATACTCAAATTGTAATGTGCGTATTTTCTCGCATAAAATAATGTAATGTTCTTACTGTGGGAAATATTTAATACTTTTTGAAGATCGAAGCTTGCACATAAAAACAAATTATTATCTTTTCCCTTTTTCTGCTCGCTTAAAAAATATTTTTAATTTTGTCTTTGTCTCTTAAATGTGACTCTAACGCTTCAGGTTTGAAGCCTTCGCTGCTCAAATTTTTTCCTTGATGACATTTACAATACATATCTTTTTTGGCATATGAAAACCAATGTGATAATCATTTTTAAAAATTTTCCGAAATACTCTTAATGACAATGAAGAGTTTGAGAGTTCCTTTTCTTGCAAGTATTTAAGATAACACTTACACAATGTTGAAATATTGAAAAACTCCTTTGGCAAAAAGAACAAAAAAAGTGAAAGACCAAATTAATGATATGCAAGAGAACGCAAACAAAATGCTAAAACCTTCCTAACTATTCAGTAAATCTGTGTTTCTCTTTATCAGTTTGTTGTTATTCCTAATTCTAAGGCTCCTCTTAGTTTCCGTTATTCTGCTAATGGTTTTTGAGGCGCTTACGTTATTTTCGCGGTCAAGAAAAAACATATGTGGCGCTTACGTTATAATTGAAAGTGCGATATCTCTGTAAATATATATAATTAATGTTTAATATTTGACGTATAGATGTAAATGACATTGTAGAACATATTTGCATTAAAAAAAAAAATTTTCGAAGAATTGGCGGTTACGTTATTCTCGCGGTTAGGGCTCGATATGTTCTTCTTCCTGTTCATGCATTTTTCTCTTTGAAAATCACGCCTTGGATCTGATACTGATAGAACGGGACCTTAAATCAAACAAATTGAGGGTGAGCGAAGGTAGAAAAAAACTACGAACCCAATAGAAAAATCACATTTCAAAAGCTCAGTTTAAGAAAAAACCCCATTTTTGGACCCAGTAACAATGAGCTAAAACTTAAAAAGTTAAGTCTAGTTTTTGAGAAATGCCAAAATACATTTCCGCATAAATTCCAGGCTAAAATAAGAATTTTGCTCTTCAAGGCACAAAAAAAAACAAGGAAAATGAAACAAATGCCTTCTTGTTGTTGTGCAATTTCAATCGTAAATTTCAAATTTTTCATAAAAATGTCATAACAGTAATTTTAGCGACAACGGCAAAAAAAAGCAACCATGAAGAAGAAACACAACAAAAGGCCAAAAAAAGTCGGGCGGGAAAAGAAGTTGTTTTTTTTTTTGGCTGTGTCGGCGTTTTTCATCTCTCGAATTTATGGATTTTTCGTAATTTTATTTCAGGAAAACAACAACATTGTAAGAGCGGGAGGAAGTGAGGGGCGAAATAAATCACTAAACTGTTAATTCATCATAATAACTGGGCCACACTTAATTGCCTAGGCTCAAAGCCCCACCATACAAAACAATTGAATCAACAATAACATTTGGCCAAACAAAGCATAAAACACTTAAAAACGCATTCCACTCACGCTCACTCAAAACCATAGTTTCGCTCAATGCCCGCTGCGTGGGTGTGCTGTCCGCTTGGCGCATACGCAATTCGCATTCTCACGTTATAAACATCAAATTAAAAACCCAGAGAAATCGTATAAGAAAAATGCCACACACAAAAACCACTCCGAAACCTGCTCAGCGGGCGAGTCTCACTCAACTTCTCTTGCACTCAATGCCGACGGCCATTATGCCTTACTCACACACACACAGGAAGGGAGAGAGCCAGGCAAGCAGCGCAGCAACGACAGGCCCCAGGTCCGTAAGTGGAGGCAAGAGCGAGACAAACAGCTAAGTGCGACTGCGCTGCCATGTTTCCTATTGACGCTGCAAGTGCCTGTGCGTCTGTGCGTGTGAGCGTGTGTGCGAGTGCTTGAAATGAATTGCTGGCTGGGCTGGACGGGCTGTCTTACTGTCTCAGCATCCAACGGCAACAGCCAAGTTGCCCATAAGAGCGCTCGCATGGCTTTTGTATTGCGCCATAAACGTTTCGCTGCTCGTAACGCCACAACGGCCGACGCGGACCTCGCAGCATAGTTGTAGTAAAAAAAACCCGCACCCGGGACCGGGACAAAGCCCAGACAGCGATCCAACACAGACCCCCAGACAGACAGACAAACTCTCCACTCTCGCTGCCTCTGCCGCCGTCTCCGCGTGCGCCAACGCGCTGCCAACGCCGGCAGCAAGAATTACCAATTACACGAAATTTTTATACTCTTTTAAAAATTTCGTTTTATTATAATATTTATTATCGTGGCGCGCAGTAGTGTCTGCGGAATAGCGCTTGCTCCACACTCGACTTTGACGATCTCCAATTGACAACGCCAACGCCGTCGCCGCCGCCGTGTTTACTCCCCGGCTTATTGTCATTTAACTGTTGCCGCCAAATTACGGCATTACGGTATTACGGCTTTATAGTGCGGTTTATAGTGACAAAATCATCAAATCAGAAATCAATCAAGCAAACGACTCGACTCGATAGTTGTGGCAGTTGCAAGTGTTTTTCATGGCGTTTTAAACAAAGTAATTAAACTGTCCCAGGTCGGAGAAAGCACTCGCCCGCCGCCGCAGAAGTCATAAAAGTGCTCGGGGAAGACCTCAAGGAGAAGGGCCATAAAAACATAACGCGTCCCAGTTCCACGCGTACCGCTCCTCCAAGTGTCAATTGTCGAGAGTCGAGTGTCGAAAGCCGAAAGCCGTCGCGCAGCTATTAAAAATCGCGCGTCCATAAATCAAGCGACGTCTTGTGCATTTTCCGTGTAATTGATGGCCACTTTTTAATTACTTTTACAACAAATAAATATCCCACACACAAACACACACACACACATCACAGCTGAAACAACAACAACAGCAACAGCCAACGCCAACATATGCAAATTTAACAAATTTCGTTGTGAATTCACAATTTCAAACGAAAAGCATTGCACAAATACAAATTGTTTGCCAAACGTTAAAAGCGTTTTTCCATAAAGAAACAAAGAGAGAGAAGGAGAGAGGGAGCTGAGAGCCGCCAAGCGAAAGGTAACGAAAATGCATTTCACATTTCCATACCCCTCCATACTCCACTTCTCTCCCAACTGGCAAAATTCTCTCTCCATATTAGACTAACTCAAAAATACTTGCCATTAATTTTCAATTACTAATCTCTGAGGTGATTACCCCTCCCCCCCAGTAGTTTCTACCTATAGTAGTACTAACCCTTTGGCATTGTGCAAAAAAAAAGAAGAGAATTGCTTAAAAGTTGAAGAAGAATCGAAGATTTTAGGCTGCAAAATGTGGTTTAAGAGTAGCAGAGATATTCTTTCTATATGTTCTTCGAACGATTGGCGGCTTATAAGGCGGGATATATCGCTCACTTACTTCAATACTGTTATCACCATATTCTATATTGTATCTCGTTTTCATATTACTATCTTTTTAAGTCTCCGAGTGAGTTGGGAGATGGCAATATTACTGACATATCATCTTACAGGTTCCAGCAAAAGCGACATATCTTAGATCCTTCGGTTTCTTGTTAAAACATCATACTTTTGAATATCTTCAGTAAGCGTGTCAAATATACGGAGGTGACACGGTAATCTCTAGTGATTTTCGTATAATCGCTTGTATTTCAAACTAAAACTGCTTGCCTTTGTATGTGAAATGTCTCCAAAATGGTAGTCTACTAGATTAGTTGAGAAAAGTTGAGCGAATAGAAACCGACTTTTCAATGCCAAGTAGATTTAGCTACTACTTAGGTCCAAATTGCTTAGCATTCACCATCTGATCTAGCTACCGAAGATATACTTGTTTCTTTACATATAAAGGTAACTTGAGATTTCTGTGTCACCCCTGATAAATATTTTACTGAATTGAGTCGAGATAAAATAATTATTTTCGCTAGGTAAAATCCATTGAGAACTTTTAACGCGATTTTCACAAAATGGATTATTAGGAGCTACAGCAGCGTTGAAGTAAGTGAGCGATAGGCTGATATCTACTCAGAAAAAAACAGTCAAATTGGCCTTCATCTGCAAAAATATCAATTTTAATATAAAATCTTACCTATACAACAATTTTTATATCAAAAGAATACCATTTAGATATGGACTCGATCATATCATCTTGATATTTTTGCAGATAAAGACCGATTTGATACTTATATCATGTATGATAATAGATAGGGTTATCTTTTTTTCTGTGTATGTCTGTATAAAAAATTATATATAGTTCCGTTCGTAATCGCTTTATTTAATTTAGTGAATCATTGATTTGTTTAATAGATGGTGGTGTACTTGCCCTTAAGCAGGTCTCCAAACCGGTTTCGAACTGTGAACCGAGCCTAAAACACGAACCTGTTTCGAACCTAAAGTTTCAGTTCAGATAAACAAAAATTATACACATCATCATTCTACAAGTTAGAAAGGTCGCCAGTTATAAACTTTTCATACTGCCAAAAGATTTTGTAAAATCTGGTGGATATTGAACTACTTACAGAGTCTCAGAATCTGCAGTAAAGTATCATTAGAGCCTTCGATGGCATGATACTTGCATGATACATGACCGTCGGAATTACCAACTTTAAAGTTTCAGACATCTTATCAATCTAAACTTTTTAAAGCTACATCCCTATTGGCTTTTAAGCCTTACTGTTTATTTTGTCTGAATTAAGAAGTAGCATAGTCAAAAATTTACTCGACATAGGCTTTATATATTCAAGACTAAACTTTACTCGACTAGAACTTTGAAAAAAGCATGTGCAAAACCCAGGTACGAACCAAAATCTTTGTCATAAAACTATAAACCTTAAATTTCTGTATAATAACTATTGATTTTTTTCGAGGCCGCAAGCCGCTGGTCCGAATAAATTGTTTGGCTTGCAGCCTTGCTTTAAAAACCGGCTAAAAGTAACCTAATTTAAGTGAGGGATGTGAATAGAACTAGCTTAATTGAGAAAGCCAGAATAGTTGAAAGTATTCAAAACGAATATTAAGCTTGAATCAAGAACTTTCACTTTTACTGGAAATTGTGTCCGTCGAGTATGGCTAACATTGTAAATCGAAAAGTCTAAAATAAAACGAGAGTGCAAAGCTAAGTTCGGCTGTGCCAAAGTGTTAATACCCCAGCAAATGCTCCTTTTGTTATAATGATTTCTACCAAATTTTTAAAAAATCTGCTTATATTATTAATGATATCCAAGTTAAAGAACGGTAACATTAAAAAAAGTTTTTTACCTTGACCAATTTTCCGACCGGTCGGTCCTTTGGAAGCTTTATGCTATTGTGTTCCGATTTGAGAAAACTTTGTAGAATTAGGTATAAACATATAAAATAAACAAATGCCAAATTTCAAAACGGTACCATTTAAAACAAAAAAGTTTTTCTTACTAAGCCTTCTTTTCAGACCCATATTTTGTAGGGAAGCTAAGCCATATAGTTGTCCGATTTTCACCAAACTTAGTAGAATTAGAAATAAGCATAGAAAACCAATAAATATGAAGTTTGGAGACGTTTCCATTGAAAACAAAAAAGTTTTTCTCACTTAAACTAGTTTTTCTACCGATCGTTCCTATGAGAGCTATAAGATATAGTCATCCGATCCGGTCGGTTCCGACATATTAACAGCTTGCAGTAAAAAGAAGACTCTGTGCTAGATTTCAGCTCGATATACAGACGGACAGACAGACGGACATGACTAAATCAACTAAGCTCGTCACCCTGATCAAGTATATGTATACAGAGGTGACACGGAAATTTTTAGTGATTTTCGTATAAACGCTTGTACTTCAAACTAAAACTGCTTGCCTTTGTATTTGAAATGTCTCCAAAATTCTAGGCTACTTGATTAGTCGATAAAAGTTGAACGACTTGAAACCGACTGTTCAATCCCAAGGTGATTTGAGGGTCTGTTCCGGAATTCGTCTCGATTTTCGTGTAAACGTTAATGTTTCTTGTTTAAGTTGTATTAATTTGTATGTAAGTAACAAGACAATGGTTACCAAATCTCGTCGTAATTTTTACTTGAATTGAATTCACTTGGCATTGAGCAATCGATTTCATTTGTTCAATCGAATTCGAGTTTTATTATAACAGATCCAGTAACCGTAGACATATTTTCCACCTTCTATACAACGTTATTCAAATTTGATGCAAAATGTTAAAGTTTACAAGAAAATCGACTCGAAAACCGGAACAGGGCCCTTAGTTAGTAGGTCCAAATCGCTTTACATTCATCATCTGATCTAGCAACCGAAGATATACTTGTCACTTTACATATAAAAGTAACCAATTTAAGATTGAAAAGCCATCGTTTATACGAAATTCACTAGAGATTTCTGTGTCACCCCCCCTAGTTTATGGTTTCGTAAATGAATTGCAAACTTTTGCGCAAAATTATAATACCCTTTGTAAGGGTATAAATATTTTGGAATAAGTGAAAGTTCTGGATCAAAAATTTACATTTTTTTTGTGATATTTTTCAAATCGAAAATTCTTAATTCATTAATTCATTTTTATTATTGTTTTTTTTTTCATTCTGGACTAAAAAATTTCATTCCTATCCAAAATTTTTATTCATTTCAATTTCTTTCATTCTGGATTAACAATTTTCATCTTCTACGATTCGATTTTCGATTTTGCATTGAAAATTTTTGATCTGCAATTTTCTTTATATCTAATATTCCTATACCCGTTACTTAAAGAGTAACAAGTACCAACGAAATTGAATGCTCAGTATGTATTTTGCTGCTGCAGTAACAGCTGAAAGCAGCGCTGCTACTGCGCTGCAACGAACTTCGTTTTGTTCATAATTTGAGTATCGTTCATCCGATCCTCCGCTTTATAATCTTGATTACAACTCATGTCCAGAAGGAATGAACCTTCTATCTATAAAACTGTGAGATATGACTTTTTTCCAATTTGCGGGGGCGGGAGGGGGCGTGGCAAAAATTGAAAATAAAAAGAAGAAGCATATGTCCCATACATGTCAAACCTCTATCTCTTACCATCTCTGAGATCGGTTTGTTCATACGGACAGACGGACAGACAGACTGACAGAGAGACAGACAGACGGACAGACAGTTATGACTAGATCGACTCGGCTGTCGATGCTGATCAAGAATATGTATTCTTTATGGGGTCGGAGATGCTTCCTTCTGGCTGTTACATACTTTTGCACAAACTTAATATACTCTGTGTACCTCTGGTACACTAAAATCATGCAAATGATATCATAAAGCATATATATTCTTGATCAGCATCAACATAAGAGTCTATATTGCCATGTCCGTCCGTCTGTATGAACACCGATATCTCAGAATCCCGAAGGGCTTAAGCAACCAAATTTGAAATGCAGATTCCTATTTTTGCCACGCCCCTTCCGCTCTCACAGTCAAAATATGTTGAATAACTTTTGCAGTTTTGAAGATATCGATCTCAAATTTAATACTCACATTTTTATACTAAATATCTATAGTCTCTTAAGGTCTGATATTAAATGGCGGACTTATTGGAATAACACCTTCTGTCACATATTTGGGGATAAAAAATGAAGTTCCATACTTGCAGTTTTTTTGCAACTCTGAAACATATGCAAACATTTTTGGACTTCTGCTTCAGACGTGAGTCCGAGTACAAAGTACAAATGGAGGCCACACACTTACAGAGGGGAATGGCTGTCTTAGGCTGTCTTTTTGGTGTTTTGCGCGCAAGCTGCTTTTGAAATTCCCAAACAGTTTTGCCGTCGCTGGGATGGAGAGGCTGCTCTTTGGATAGACATTTCAGGCCCAAGATCGCTGATGAGTAAGGACTTGCTCCCTCATGAAACGCGTCCGATCAACCTGAAGCCTACTTTGTTGTGGTGTGTGCCTCTGTTTAAAGTTATGCCAATAGCAAAACAAGACCTCGAGCCAGTTAAAACTGCAAGTTAGTTCATTAAAACAGTCATAAAAGAAGTTCCACACTTTTCGGGACCCTGAGTTACGGGTATATCGAAGTCGGGCGGATCGACTTTAACTCCCGCTTCTTTTATTAAAACAAAAATTACACAAAGCCACAAAAGGGCTAGAGTGATTCTAGATGTCCGTCACGTCCGTCACGTCTAGATCTTAAGTACTTTGAGCTTAAAGTTGCTTAAAATGCATATTTTGACCCTTTTTGTGAACTTTTTGTGGAGAGCCTTTACTAATGTTTAAACTCTTTTTTACATAATCGTAAAGTATTACTCCTTGGCTTTAATATAAACTCTCTGAAAAATTTCTGCGATTTCTTAAGCGAAAATAAACAATTCTGAATACAGGTATTCAAAATAATTGAATTGCTTATTGCCCAAAAATATGCGCTAAACTACTTTGAGCAACATCCATCGCCTACCATGAAATTAAAAAAAATACTTTAGGATAATATCAAAGGGAGCCAAATCAAACGAAAAGAAACCCCACAAAACGTTCACAAGAAATGTCAAAATGTGCATTTAAAGCAAGCAACTTTAAGCTTAAATTAGCAAAAATCTAGACGTTATGGACCGTTTCTGAAAACAGATCAGTGCTAAGCACACAAAAATCGTCTAGAATCACCACCAACCCTTCAATGTACTGGATCTTGTTGTCTAGTGTTATTGATCCAAGTTTGAAATTCTAAGGACCAATTTCACACCTTCTACACAGACAGATACACTCACAATTTACTCTGTTTTATTTTAGAAGATGTGAAATCGTCCCTAAATGTTTTATTCTCCAACACTCTCCCGTTTTCACTTGTCTGATATCTCAGACAAGTTATTTTATATAAGTTGCTCTGAAAGTCAGTCTAAGAGCTTAAAAATTGTTTTGATAATAGGACAAGTAGCCTATTTGAGTTCGATTTTTAGTCTTTTGACTGCCAACTCACAGTAAACTCTGGTATTGTTCAGCCAAATCGTATGAGAACTCAGAAAAGGGAAAATACTGCTTTGATAGTAAAGCTTTAAAAGATTTTTTCTGAACAAACTTAAGAGACATTTTTCTAAGTATTTGATTGATTTCTTTTCGCAAAGCGACTTGATAAACTTGATAAGCGACTTGATAAGCTTAATCGGAACCTCTATATGTTCCACTTGTTCACTTCTAAACAATTAAGTAAGATTGGTATAATATTTGAAGTCATTTTTAAAAAAAACAAATGCCAATGGATGAATGGATAATCTCAGAAAAATATTTTATGCTAGGTTGGTAACAATAAGCGAATTTGTTGCTTGATTAAAAAAGTAATTTCGCGGACTTTTCCAGTTCTGCAAACTACTTAAAATACGAATGGGGTTCAATTTGGGACTCAAATCCGCAAAGAATTTTTGCATCAGCAAATTCGGAAGGTCGCTGAACCTAGGTGTGGGTTCGAACGCAATAATAGATTTGAGAAGTCAGAAATATGCAAATTGGTGCTTGAGATGATAAAGATATCAAATCTTGTTTGAAATAACAAAACCAATAAATATGAAATTTCAATTTGTTGCTGATGATGTTGACATTTCAAAGCGATCAGTCAACTTCAGCTTAAAGCAGTTTTGGGTTGATTGGAAAGATGCAATGGGGATCGCCAGACGCTCTGCAGGGCATTTTGCCAGGTTTGAGAAAAACGTTGGTGGTACCATGTATATATTTGGAAAATAAGGTAGAACGATCAAAAAAGTACAGATCTTATTACTTGGTTCAGTACGTTATAAAGCGAAAAAAGTTATACTTTCATATTTGGTTGGTTAGTTTGTAAAGCAGACTTGTTATTATTTTCTTATGTACTCGTATACCTTCTTAATCAGTTAAAATGCAGGTCCAAGAACTTACACAAGATACTCAAATATATTAATGTCGTCTACTGGTCGACCTTCAATTAATGGAAAACCACAAATTGTTCGAAATATATGTACTAGTATATCTTCTGGTTTGGCCATAGAAAAGATTTATTTCCAATCTAAGCATATTTAAGTTATTTTAAGTGTGTTTTTATGAGTTCTCAAGAAAAAATACATCTGCCATTATAAGTATATAGAGAATATATATAAATAAATTGTGAAATATATTCCCCCAACATATTTCCCTAGTGCTTATGCTGTCAGTTCTGTTTAGATACAATTTCTATTTATTAGAATTTCCACCATTCATTTTGTTGACATTTTCATTTGGTTTTTAGAGCATTTTAATTAAAACTATTTTGATTGTAGTTAATTGGGGGTGTACCATAAACATTATCTGCTGTTGTTTCTAGATGAAAAGTCAATTCCATATTCAGAGTTAAGACTTGGCGAAGTTTAAGGCTTATATAAATTGGGGCTCGATCTCGCATCTTTATGATAATAACTTGTTCAAATTGTTTATGATTGTGGCTTTATTTTTTTTGCACGTTAAAGAAATTTGTAGACGGGAGATTTAATAAGAAGTACTTTTTTCAATAGAGATTTGATGAGAGATTGCTCCAGAAAGTTTGATATTTCATTACGAAAGAAGTTAGCCTTGCATCAAGTGTACAAATTGTTCAGCTAATCGGCATACCAAACTCACAATTTATTATACCATAGAAAAATTCAAGCCAAAGATCATTAATTGATAATATTCAACCAAATAGATCACAAATACGGCCTGTCTGAATGTGAATGGCCTGAAATTTATTCTTGCTAAACAGCCAATCAATCCAAATCTTAATTAAGTTAAAATTCTACACACTGAAAAAATGACCCTGAATGACCCTGAAATTATTGATTTAAGTGCAATGTTTATGATTTCAGCACTTGTTTTTAGTTCCGAAATGTAAATGTAAAGCTCTTTCTAGATTGCCTTAAGAACTTCTAGTGCTCAATACTTTCCTGTCTTAAGCATACTTAGTACTCAGACAAACTAAGTCAAGAGCTAGCTAAAAAGACCAATTATTGCAAATGTGACTGTTCAACGCCAAATTACCACCTTTCAAAAGCAAAATACCACCAAATGTCAACGGGTAAAACTGGATTGCGTTTGTTTCCATTGGGTGTTTAAATTGATTTAATTAATAAAAGTAAAAATGCAGGAGAGCAGAAGTCATGGGCGCCCTATTTGCGTTTTGTTTTGTTTTTGCTGCAGGCGGTAGCAATTGTTGAATCCATTTAGCTGGGTAGGTAGCGAAAAAATTGCATTCTATTTTTTCGGCGCATACCCAGCTAAACTTAATCAGCTGTTTAGATAGTCAAGGTTGCGGCGCCACGAGATTTACGCTGGGTATGGGATAAAATATTTAGTTTGTCGGAGAACTGGCCCAGCTAAGAGACCAGTCGGCAGTTTAGCAACCCTTTGGCAAACCTTTTGTATAAACCGTCAGCTAAATTGATTTAGCTTGTCTGAGTTCTATGCTTAAATCTATATTAAGTTCATTAAGTCCTTAGCTTAGAAACCAAAACACTTGGATCAAGTAATTTGATACTAATTAATTCTCTTTGATCTGAATAAATAAAATTATAAGCCAATCCCTTTACGCAGTTTGTTCTCCACTATCGCGCTCTTAGATCAGGTTCCAAATATATCCAATTTCTATTTTTTTTTTTTGAGAACGAATTGATTCTAATTTATGCGGGTGCGTCCCAGAAATCTCTAGAGATTTTCGTATAAACGAAGAGATTTTTAATTTAACTTGGCTTTATATGTAAAGTGGCAAGAATAATGGCTACTAGATTTTATGGAAGAAAACCCCTACGTATCAAATCTGCTTTGCCTTGAGCAGTCGGTTTCAAATCTCTCAACTTTTGTCATCTAGTCTAGTAGCCTTGCATTTTAAAAGCTCTTCACATATAAGGCAAGCAGTTTTATTTCGAAATGAAACCATTTATACACAAATCTCTAGAGATTTCTGGGACACACCCGAATATGTTTTTTTTCTGATTCAAGAATTTTAGAACGATTCCTTTAAAAAGCAAGAACACACAAGAGCGAATCGTTCTTAAAAACTCTATAGCAAAATGGGACATATTAAGGAATGTTTATTAAGAACGAGTCGTTGTGCAAGTAATTCATTAAATCCTACTCAGAAAAACGAAATGTTGATTAGACTTTCAATATGTAAATTAACAGAGCATTAACATTAAAGCTAACATATTAACATTATGTTAGCAAACAGCGCAAGCTGACCCCAAATATATGACAACAGTTTATTGTTGGATATTGGCCTTAAGTTAATTCTGATTTTTCTTAAAAATTGCACAGATATAAGTTGGGGGCACACACTTTATATATGGTAAAATTTGTGAACGATATCTTGGAAATTAAAGGAGTTATTACAAATTGTTTATTGCGGAAGCGGAAGGGGGCGCGAAAAAATTTGAAACAAACTTGTGTTCCTTTGGTACAGAATATAAGAAGGGTGAAAATAATTATTTTACCTTATGGTTCAAGCTTAAAATGGGCTTAAATGAAGAATGCATAGTTCCATTTTGCTCTTGCCATATCTCAATACACCTGCAAAGTGATTGAAATAAAAATATGTTGTTAGGGACCTTGTAGTGAAAATAACCTTACTCACAACTTTCTTAGCCCTGTTTACAAAACCAGGTTTGAGAAAACTTGCAATTACTTAAGCAGCTGAAACCGATTGCTCAATGCCAAGTGGATTCAATTTAGGAGAAAACGTCTGTAGGATCTAGTACCCTCAGCTTTGTTTGTCACATACCTAAAAGTTTATTAATCTGGAAATGGTTATCAATACAAACGTACGAGTATTTTCGAAACTGGACTTGAAATTCGGAACAGGGTCAATTAATGCATTTTAGCTTTGAGTTTTTTGTTTATTTTATCTCTAGGGCTTTCTAGTCAATTCTGGATCAAAGTGAAAATTATTTTATCATTCATCGAAGAACTAGAATAGAGCGATTGTCTTTGTAAATATATTCAGGACTCTTTATCAAGGAGAGCAAAGTTATTATACTTAATTATTTATTAGCCAAAAACTTTGGAGCACATTTTGCGGCCTAAAATTGTCTACCCTTCGACTTAGATTTAGCTGAATTCGAAACCAAATTTGTTAAAGAGAACCAACTGCAAATCACCAACAAAATTCCAAACTCAATCTATTTCTTAGTTGCATCTGTGTGATTCCAACTTGTAAGACTCCAACTAAACAGAAGCATATAATTAATAATACAAACACAAAACCCATAACCACATCGACATCAAGTAGAATATCCAATTGCCATCCACTAAACAACCAAAACTCTAAAGCAATTCGGCGATTCTCGGCCAGAGAAACAAACTATGTGCAATGTCAAAATTTGTTTTCGATAGTATGCTGCCAAAGTACCCACAGTTCCAGCCATTTATCAGTTCACATTTAACCACAACCCCCACCAATTCGTCATCAGCAGCAGTTGCCGCCGCACTCGCCGTCGCAGCAGCCACCACAACATCCGCGGCCGCCGCCAGCAGCAGCAGCAGTAACAGTCACAGCAGCAACCTCAATTTGCAGTCATCTTCGCTGTCGCCCGGCTCCGGAGCCTTGCATCTAGGCAACCAGTTGCACCAGCAACACTCGCCAGTGTCTTCCTCATCGCCATCATCGTCGGCTCTGTTGCAGCAACAGGCTCAGCAGGCCCAGCAACAGCAACACCAACACCAGCAGCAGCTGCACCAGCAACAACAGCATTCGCAGTACTCCTCCCTCTCGGCTGCCCTTCAGTTGCAACAGCATAAGCTCGCTGCCGCTGCAGTCGCTGCCCAGGGACACACACACGCCCATCAGCAACTGTTGCTGACACCACCCTCCGCCGGCAACTCGCAGACGGGGGACAGCAGCTGCTCGCCCTCACCATCGGCCAGCTCGTCGCTGCATCGCAGCCTTAACGACAACTCGCCCGGATCAGCGGCCAGCTCTGTAGCAGCTGCCGTTGCTGCGGCAAGCTCCTCGTTTGCCATACCCACCAGTAAGATGTATCCGTATGTGTCAAATCATCCAAGCAGCCATGGCGGTCTCTCCGGCATGGCTGGCTTCACCGGACTGGAGGACAAGTCGTGCAGGTGAGTTCGTTTTGTGATAGTTTTCTTGCTACATTTGAAAAAGTCCGACTTGCGGTTTTATCTTAAATATTCCTAGATTTTCGAGTTTTTAAAAGCATTGAACTCTTGGTATTGATTTCAACCTAGGCAAATAACTAAAAACAAATTAGTTAATGTGACAATCAATTTTCAATTGGTAATAATTTGAATTTGCTATGGAAAACTCCTCCGTGGTGCCCTCAACAAATTACTACTTATCTTTTACTTGTTTATTTTAACCCAATTCGAAATTGTAAAGCAAACTATATAAGCTCGAACTTAACAAGTATTCACTAAATGATGCATTTCTCCACTGTTTTGATCGTAAAATTGACTTTTCAATGTCATAAAAGTCGTAAATTTATAACAATTTTGTCCAAGGCTTCAAACTGGTGTAGAACCGAACCACTTTTTGATTTTTGGGGACTCAAACCTTATGTTACTTAATAACGTAAGGCCTTCCAAACCAGAACCATAACCCGTACCGAACCAAATTCATCAAAAATGGAGGCAAAATTGTTAACCCGTCATCGTCATCGTTCGTCGATTTGACTACCAAAAATATGTACGTCAAATGGATATAAAAAATTAATAAACTTCCAGGGATAAGGACGTTAGAAGCTATGAACCAAAACCTTAAGTTCGTCAAACCTAGGAAATGGTCTGCGGGCCGATCCTCAGACTTCAGAACGGGTTGAACCCCCTGAGCCAATCCCAAGCAGAATTTGAGAAGTTTTTTGCCTTGATATTTATCCACTCCCAAAAAAATCCTTTCAAGTTTGATAAAATCCTAAAGACCTTTTTGTAAGCCTTCCTGGTAACTATCATGAATTTGCAATGGAATTTCATTTCAAAAATGAGTTCTAATAACAACCAAATTACTCTTAGCTGTACTGCTTACTAAAATGACAGCTAAAAATGAAATAGAATTGCTTACTCTCAGAACAAAACACTTGTTTTTGCCGAAGTTGTAATACCCTTGCCCCAATTGCAGCTGTAGGCGTCGACACCTACCAAGGTTACCAGGTTTCCAGTTTACCCATCAACAATTGCCATTACTCAAAAATTCAAAAATCTCAAATAACTCACCATAAAATTTTCCAAATATCGCGATTTATTTGGACCGTTGGATCTTATTCTCCTGTTTACCCCTCCTGTTTCATAATAATCTAAGCTCCCCTGTAGTTAAGCTGCACCGATTCTCTAACTCTTCATAGTGAGCACTCGCCACCAGACCAACCACCAGTCAAGTATTTGCCTAACGAATTTTGTATGGGATCGGTACGACCCTGCATTACCAGTCGTTAGTGTGGTGATGGGTGCACACTATAGTTCACGTACTAGACTAGCGCTGTGATGCATTACTTGTCGTTAACGACGCGACTGTCGCTCAGTGATGCATCAAGTCGTTAGGCCTGGTGGTGAATTGACAACAGCTGAACTACAGGGTCATACGAAAATTTGGCAAATTTCTTTACGATTTTGACAAATTGACCCATCTACAATGGGCGTCTATTAGATTTTTATAATAATCTAGCTTCATTTAAAAAATTTGCAAATATTGCAATATTTTGGACCGTTTAATCTGCATCTTCCATTTTGCAACGCCTGCATTGTATTCCAATCATTAGGCGCTGTCATAAATACTCATATGTTAATTTTGCAAATTTCGCAGTTCTTGAACCTTTTTCCGTCTATTTCTTCATGTTAGAAACCACCATTCCCCAAAGTTTCATCGCAATCATATGAAATTCGCAATTTTATATGAACATATAACTTCGCAAAATCCACGGCTTATTGGCAAAAAACCTCTGACCTGTAAATTTAAATTATCACAAGCTTACACACTTGAAGTTTACTGAGGCAAAAGACACTTTCGTCAGACTCTGAACAGAAATGTGTCTCATAGAAACAATTGAACTTAAAAAAACTCTCAATGGTTGAGCAAAGACTGCTTTGGAAAAAACTGAGGTGAAATATTGATTTGGTTCCATTTTTCTTGGTGTCCTATGCTAACTTTTTAGGAGCTCTGTCTATTAAGAACGAGAAAGCAAAGCTGAGCCGAAGTTTAAACACTTGAAACTTTGGTGAAACAATGACTTAATTTATAAGCTTTCTGTCTTGTGTCATCGGGATATTGGGATATAAAAATTTGTCTGACAGCTAAAGAAGTGACCAACCGAAATTTTCCGGTTCCGACATATGTGGTGCAGCTAAAAGATGAAGTGACCAAATTTAGCTTCAATATAGCTCCGATTGCTTCAAAACTGAGAGGCTAGTTTGCGTCGAAACAGACAGACGGACGTACAAAGATCAATCGACTCAGCTCGTCATGCTGAACAAGAATATATATGATGATTCCTTCTATGTGTTCCGAACTTCTGAGCAAAACTATAATACACTTTTCAAGTGTATAAAAATCTTGAAATAAATTTGCCTCTGTTTCTTAAGATTAAGAATTCCAAAAACAGCTCATGTTCTCTTAGCTTTGCCAACTTCTTGATATTCCAATCAATCTCAGTGTAGATACTTTAAATCTAAAATCTGCCTAGCCATCAGAATCAGATCAGAATCCAAAATAATTAGATATCGGAATAATTATATATTTGTTGTTGGTCAACAACCAATTGGTTACTAATCTGATCGAGAAACATAGCTTCTTCAAATAATCTGAGTCTGCGCCTTGCTACAGCATCGCAGTATTCTAGTGTATATTAAGAGGACTCCTTCTTCAAGTATTCTCAACTTTTACAGATGACTCCGCAGTTTGCTGTGGCCAGTGTATATCCCTGTCCAGATATTGGGGGCATGGTTTCCTTGTTGGACGATTCGATGTGGCCCAATTTCACCATAGGTACAGGTTTCAATTTTATATTTAAATTGTCAAACGTTTAGTATTATTTTAATACTTGATTTAATCAATTTCATGTTTCTTAAAAGTAATCTGCTTAAATTCTGGATTTCAAACCAATATATTTTTTGTCTTGGTTTTTAGATAATTGGGCATAGATAATATGCTTACTAATATAAATTTTCTTTAGAATAGTGTGAAAATAACGACGACCAGAGAAGCTCATTTTCTGCCAGATTTGTGTATACCAGTTATCTGTTCAGACTGAGTAAAGAACATGAGAATATTGACAGAAGAATACGGGTACTGAAATTCAATCATTGTGGAGGAAAGGATTTCTTTCTATGTTTTTCGAATAAAACCGCTTGCAGTTTGATTTATGAATCATAGAATCTTAGGAAAATTAAACACATTATAAATCAATTTTGCTAGATTTATAAGCACTTAAGTCCCAAAATATTCCCAAATTGTTTTTTTTTTTTTTGGCATATTTGTGTCCTTTTTCTTAAGATTATAAAATCATAACATCATCTCTGTTAAATTCTACTACAAAGCCACCGCAAGGACCAACCGCAAATATGCTCTAATTATCGACTCATTGAAGGGCCATAAAGAGCAGCCCTGAGCTGTGGTCTAAACGGAAATTGGGCCGCTGGGCAAATTAGAGCAGCGCTGCGGTAGCTTGACCGGCAATTTGTCGTCAGCCGCAAGATTCGCACGCACATTGACCTTCCGCTGTGGCCATTTGCATATTACGCTGCGGGTGTGTGTGTGTTGTGTTAGGGCGGATTAGTGCGCAATTAGATGCAACCGCAGCGAGCACATTAGCATTTGACTTTTGATATTCGGGACCTTCTTAGACACCTTTATGCTAATATCTCTCTTTTCCTCTCCTTTTGTATTTCTTCCCTCTTGCAGCAGGTACACAGACAGCGTGATGAACAGTTACCAGTCGATGAGCGTACCTGCCTCGGCGTCCGCCAGTTTTGCCCAATTCTATCAGCATGCAGCCGCCGCCTCGGCCGTTTCAGCGGCCAGTGCCGGAGCCATCGGTGTGGACTCGCTGGGCAATGCCTGCACTCAGCCCTCCTCCGGAGTGGTGCCAGGAGCCGGCGGCGCTGGCTCTGGTATTGGCGATCTGCCGCGGTATCCCTGGATGACGCTCACAGGTGAGTCAATCGTGAAATCAATCAACCACTCGACCAGTTAGAGCACATAAAAGATTCTATTAAATTCTGCATAAATCAACGCCGGCGGCGGGCAATTTAATTTATACCTCCTCCATGGGCCATTTGGGCATATAAACAATAGATAAACGCAAACCATTTCAATTCCAATTCCGATTCCAATTCATAATGAACACTTTGCGGGGCATTTCCAAGTCGTTTGTTTCGCATCAGTCTTCCAGCCAGATACGAAATTGCCGCTTCCCTGGCGACAGGCGGGCGCGTGAGGAGCGGGGAGCGTGAGGCGAAGAGCTAAAAAGTGGCAGTAAATAAAAATGAAAATAGTTGAAAAATGTTGTTGTTGGTTTTTGTTTTGTGGTATGGCGCGTCGATTTGTAATTTAAATAGCTTCAAGGTTGCCTCACACACACTCAAACATGCTCACATGCTGTGTGCCCCCGCGCATACAAAACTGACAATCAGTCAGCGCCAGATACTCGGCAAAAGATACAGAAACATTTTTTTTTGTATACCCTGTATCGTAGGTACAAGGGGTATGTTGAAGATTACGGCGGGATTCTGCAAAACAACAGAATTTTGAGCCAAGTTATGGGAAGTATTGAACTCCAGTTTTTTAGTTCAAATCTAGGTTCGAAGGGAATAAGAAAATATTCAGTTGGTGCTTAAATTTTGGCGTTTTTCAGTGAAAGTTCTTGCTGTTGGGTTGTATTTATGTCGGGAACTGCAAGTTTTTGGAAATTTATTTAAACTTCAATCGATAGTTAAGCTTATTTATAGTTCAATTGTGAAACTTATCCTCAATTATTTACGAGACTGGCATATCGTGTTTCCCAATTTATTTGATTTTTTAATACTTTTTTTATGGAAATTTTATGGAGTTCCCCAAGTTTTTAAAAAATTTTTGTAGTGTTGTTTTTATAAATAATTTGTTTAAGAATTTCCGTAAAAGTCAACCGGTATATCAAAGCTAATAAATACAATCAGGGAAAACAGTTTTGATATTTTAATATTTACATCTTGGTTTTAATATTTTCCCAATTGATTTAAGTTTAAATATGAGGTTCAATAATCTAGATTGTGTACACTTTAATTAAAAATTAAAAATAGTTAAAACTTTTTATTTAAAAATTTTGCCAGCCAACCTAAGCTCAATTTATTTTGTTATGAATCCAGAGCAAAATTTTATTAGATTTGGTTTTGAAAAACCACGAGTTACATTCATTTGTAAACATTTTTTAATTAGGGTGCGTTCAGATCCACTGGCAGGTTATCTGCCAGATATCTGGCAGGCCTGTTCAGACAAGTAAAATATATAAAAATATTGACACATTTATCTGGCACCAGTCAACTGGCACTACACTGGCAGGAGTTTACATGTGTATGTCAGCAACTGGCACCAATATGTAAATATGTAAAACTTTTGCCATGGAAAGTTAAATTTTTAGGCGGGAATGCTTTGTGTGCATCAGACAGCCACAAACACACACAGCAATAGGTAATAACCTGTTTTCTTTTTCGTTTTTTTCTGGTGTTGCTGTTTCAGACTTATTTTCTTCATTTGCATTGGTGACTACGCGGCCTTAAGGTGCCCGTAGGCACCCCTGGATTACATTATATTACTGAACGTAAATAAGTAATCAAACAGAGCAACCAAATCAAATTCAAGCGACAGTATTGCTTCTACCAAAAAAACAACTATTCAGCAACAATTTGTTATGCGGCGAATTCATCAGCTGTGTCTCACTCTCACCCATTTCGATTCCCATAAGTCCAAAATTGCTGCTGGAAATTGTCAGTAGATCACTGAAAATATTTATTACGCGCCAATGAACTGTCATCTCGAGCATCATTGGTGTAAAACATTTCAATCAAAGTACTTACGTTTACAAGCTGCGAGAGTTTCGTGCAAGTCTAATTGTACAGAGGGGTGCTTGAAGTTTTACGTCTTCAAAGAAAAGTGGCAAGAAAATCTGACATCGTATAAAGGACGTCTTATTGGTTCCTTCTTTGATTTAAAAACATTTGACCAAAATTAAGATTCGCTCTGCAAAGGAAAAAAAAAAAACGAAACCGTACCGGTACTAACGTTTCGGGCTCGATCCGGTTCTTTCGATTCCAATAATAACAGTAAACGGTATTCGGTTTTCCAAAACAAAAATTTGTTTCGGTTCCGATACGTGACTTGAAACGGGTTATTTCAGTTAACGGTTCCGGTTCCGGTACTAAACCCTGCTATAAAGTGTTTTGAGACATATTTGAAGGTGTTATGCGGAAGCTATAAGTTATATTTCCAAAATTCGTAATAAAAAGTTAATAATTGTTCATAAGCCAGAATAAATGAAAAATTTTTACAAAAAATGATCTGAAAAAGTGTTGATAATACTTATTTAGTTAGAATAACTTAAACAACTTATTGGTCCAGCTTGGGATCTGTTTTTTTTTTTTTTGCATGCGCGCTAAAGTATTGAACCCCAGAGCTAAAAGATCACAATATCCAAGAAAACCTGATCTATCGGGTGTGTCCCAGAAATCTCTAGAGATTTTCGAGATTTTCGAAGAGATATTTAATTTAACTAGGAGGACTTTATCTGTAAAGTGGCAAGAATAATGTCGGCTACTAGATTTTAGGGAAGGAAAACCGTACGCATCAAATCTGCTTTGCCTTGTGCAGTCGGTTTCAAATCTCTCAACTTTTGTCATCTAATCTAGTAGCCTAGCATTTAAAGACACATCACATATTAAGGCAAGCAGTTTTATTTCGAAATAAAACAGCTTATACACAAATCTCTAGAGATTTCTGGGACACACCCGTATGCTTACATCTCTAAAAATGAGGAAAACGAAATCGACCTTGCCACTTTGAGATAACGGGTTGAAACCTTGATTCATCGAATCAAGTCCAACTGAGAATATGGAAGAAGCGCAACATGCACCTCCAGTTGTTCGATTCGATATCCAAAAACAATAAGTATCTATATCTATTAACAAGCCAGGCAATACCCATACAGAAGTTTGTCTCCCTTTTGTATACACTTGCAGAGGGTATTATAAAATTGTCCGGATGTTTGTAACGCACAAAAGGAAACATCTCCGACCACATAAAGCATATATATTCTTGATCAGCATGACGAGCTGAGTTGATTTAGCCCTGTCCGTCTGTCCGTCAGTTTCTATGCTATCTCCTTCGTCAGTTTAAAAGCTATCCTCACCAAGCTTTGCACGAAGTCTTTTAGTACAAATACGCTGCACATTTGTAGGAACCGGCCGGATCGGATGACTATAGCATATAGCTGTCATGGGAACGATCGGTCGAAAAACTAGTTTTATTGAGAAAAACTTTGTTGTTTTCTATTTTACTATGCTTTTGCATGATTCCACCAAATTTAGTCAAAATCGGATAACTATATAGTACAGCTGTCATAGAAAACTAGAGTCTAAAAAGAAGTCTTAGAAAAACTTTTTTGTTTTCAATGGAAATGTCCTCATTGGCATGAATTTATTTAATATACTCCCACACAAGTCTACAAATTTTGGTCATAATCGGATGACTATAGCATATAGCTGCCATAGAAACGGTATATAGCATAATAAAACATTCCATTAAACCAATATTTAGCAATTGTTGGTATGAGTATTGGGAGCTGACGAATACCAATTAACACAAAATCAGATTTCAGTAATCTGTAATCTTTATGAAGGCTTTCGAACTAATGTCCCAGCTCAAATCGAAAAATATCTTTTCAAATACATATATCTTGCTTATGAAAAATCCTGAGTTGTTGACAAAGGAAAATAAAATTCTTCCGCGTCGTATGAAAAACTACGTGAAAACAGTGCCTTCAATCGATAAAATAATTACCAGGCTATCGTCTTCAAAGTTAAAGGAATGCACTTCCAGGTACTAGAATTGATCAATTTTTACCAAAACTCTAACTAAAGACCAATCAAGAGCAAGAGCAGCTTTCAAAACGTTGCTCATGGTTTTCTGGATTAGTAAAAATACCGAACTATGCCAAGCTAGAAAACCATTTGTGGGCTGACTACTAAATTTTTTTATGAAATCAGGGTTTATAGGGTTGCAATGCATTTTGAGCCTCCACCTATATTTTTCTAAGCGCTCTTCGTTATATGTACATTCAGTTATCACCAAACTGATTTCTTTTAAATGTTAAGTGTTAATTTATTAAATGGTCCCACCTAGTTAAAGCAATTTCTGTATCCATATCAACCTTCACGAACAGAAATGGTATATCAGCTTTACCAGATACAGGATATATATCAGTCGGTCTTGACCAAATTTCTTGCTTGTTTTATTCGTTGCGCTTTTGTATTGTTCGTCTGTTCGTTGGCCGTTGACGTTGGGCGACTGGCGATCTCTTTTTTTTATGCGCCAAACGTAGTACGAAAAAAAATGACTGAAAATTTATGTGGGTCAGTTTAATTTACGCGCATTTTTGCATAGCAGATTTATTTATATCTCTGCACTCGATTTTCTTGATAGGTTTATAAGTAGACGAAATGGAATGAGTTCAGTTTTCGGAGAGACCAATTGGAATAATGGATAGGGAAAATATGTACAAGTCGCTTTTTGGCACCGAATTTATGGACTGACTTATTAAAAGCTCAGTTTATAAATCAGATAAGACTGCAAAACCAGTTAGACCAAGCCAATCCCAGTAATCGCAGGCCGAAAAACCCGTCTAGTCGAAGATAAACGGTATTTCGCACAATGAAATATTTTGCATATCTCTGACTTCCAACGCCAAAGCGATAAAATTGTCAACAAGATCATAGACGACGTCCACCACGACGAAGGCGACTGGCTGCGTTGAAAGTAAATATGAGCATGACGCCATTATGGTGCCCCTTGCCGCTCCCTTTAGCATTTTCCACCTTCGCCCACACACACACACACACACACACAGTTTTGCAGTTGCTTGCAACCAAGAAATGTTGTTGGAGACGCGGCACCAGAATCACCCTCCTCCATCTCCTCCTCCTCTACAACTATGCTCGCTTTGGCTTTCTCCTCGTCAGACCCGGACCCGGCCACGACAACGCTTTACAGCTGAATGCTTGCCAAATGCAATTTAACTAATGAATTTTAATATTTTACGCCAAAGCGTCTGAATGAATTTTCATTTTCACATCGTTGCACCAACCCAGCAACAATGTTGCACAATGCAACCAATTGGTTGGAATTGGGAGGAGGAGCAGTCGCAGTGGAAGCAGTAGAACACTGTGCCTGATTATGCTGATAAGAAAGCGAAGAGGTTAACTTTTCTTAATTATCTGGAAAAGCGCAGCCAATGGGAATGTGTAATGTGACTGGAAAAGGCAGGCGAAAGCTTTGGCAAAAATTTTGCAAGCTCAGCACGTGCTGACAGAACAAAAGAGGACAAGGTAGGAGAAAGAGAGAAGAAGGGAGAAAGAAGAGCAAAAAATGTGAAGAGTTAGAGAAATGTCTGTAATGCAAATTATGTGTACACAGAAAACTAGAATGTACACACTTCAGTTAAAACTGAACTCGCAAAACGTTCTAAATTATTATAAATTTTCAGATTTTATGAGCTTGTGTAATAAGTGTTTCGTGGCATTACAAGGAAATTAGTTTATCACTGAACATATAAAACACTTTTCTACCAACAGACTTAGTTTTAAAGAAATCCATCGTAGCGTACACAATACAGTTCTGGTACAATGAGATGTTTACGGAATACTTTAGGACTTACATAACAAATATTAGGATTCAATATACTAATTAGAGAAAACTCACCAATACTTGTGGCAGGGTAGTCACCAATCTATAAAGAGGTGATATTTGGCAAGACTTCAAGAAACAACACTCAGAAAATTAAAGCATATTTGATCTAAAAATGATATAGTTCATTCTAGAATTGTTAAGAATTTTGAATTTTAAATCCTCCTGAAATAGTTCTCAATTCATTTGAAGGGCGAGGTTAGTTAGGAAAATCACCATAGCGGTGAAAGGAAGTAAGCTTCGTGGGATCAAAAAATTCAAGATAAATAAAGTTTACCTGGATGAAGAAATTCGCTCTTGGATCAAAAGTTTTCATTCTACCGTGCGTTTAAGAGCGAAAATAAGGTATAAATGTATGAAGTTACATTTTTTTCCTGAGTGAAGGCCTTGTCAAAAGCTCAGAGGCCTTAAAGCCTTCTATCTGAGCAAATCTTCGGTAAGGTAGATTTTAGTAGGAGTAAAATTTGATTTGATATCGAATATTGAGTACTTAGTATCCAGAAGTAATTATCGAGTAATGAGTATCGAATTCAAAATAACGAGTACTCAGTGTAGAGTATCGAGGTCTAAGTATCAAGTACTGAGTATCGAGTTCTGAGTTTCGGGGACTTAGTGTCGAGCATTTAGTATCAAGAACTGAGTATCGAGTACTGAGTATCAAGTATTAAGTATCGAGTATCAATTATCGAGTATTGAGAATCGAGTTATGAGTATCAAGTTTCAATTAAGAGTATCGAGTAATAAGTAAGTGAAAATCGGAGCACATTATATATAGCATGTTTCACATTATGGCCCATTATGTGTTGGTCACACTCACACTTTGTTTTAAGCGACGATTCTTTCTTTTGACAAGTTAAAAGATGGTAGAAATTTAAAAAAAACAGTAATTTTCTGTTCCGAGTGTTTTTTTTATTACCTCTAATTCTCAAGAAGTTAAAGCTCTTAAAAATTTAGCTTAGTTTTGAAACTTCCAGTCTAGTTTTTTTTTGGTTCAGTGTTCACCGAAAGCAAATGTCTGGCGATAAGCAACGACTGATGCATAAATTCTGCAATCATCAAGACGACAAAGAACGCCGAGCCAGTCGCATTTCATGCCCGACCCCGCGCGCTACTACGGGCGACTTTGTACATACTTATTAGATACAGAGACAGAGACTCCGTCTATCTGTCCCATAAAGTGCCAACAACGACAGCGTAAATGTACAGAAATTTGTGTATTTTAATTAAAAACGCGCCGAGGAAGCCGAGCAGCTTCATCTGCTTATTAATTAGGCGTCGCTTGGTCGCCCGAACGAGGAGTCTTGGTCTACTTCAGCTACAGCCGGTTAAACTGGCCGTTGGCCACTTGGTTGGTGGTCTCGCAAAATGCAGTGGCAGTAGCTTGGGTCGCGCTGACAACTAAATTGAAAATGTTCTGATTGAGTGGTTTATGGGGGGCGGAAAAGTCTGGGCAAATTGCTTGCCCATCAACTCAAGGCTATTTTTCAGGCATTAATCTTTATGACAATGACATTGGAAAAAAAACCAGCGCCTAACAATAATTCCTTTCTTTTTCTTACTTTTTTCTTGCAGATTGGATGGGAAGTCCCTTTGAGCGTGTCGTTTGTGGCGATTTCAATGGTAAGTACCACGCAATTACCGAAACCCTTAAAGTTAATGCGTTAACTGGCATTGGGAATTCTAATGGGTTATCCGCAACAACCAAGCGAAAAATATGAAATATTTTTCATAACTTTTTTTTAATGCCAAAATGTCCTTGAACGTTGTCGGACAGACGGTTACCTGCTGAGTGTCGACTTTCACCCTTCTTTCCAGAGTCTAGGCATTCGTCACATGTCGCGCTCCTGCTGTTGCCTTTTGGCAATTGTGACTTTCACCCTGTCATAAATCCTTTAGACTATGCCTTTTGTTAACCCATGATGCATTGTGCAATCGTTTTGCTTATTGAAGTCATTTTCTGGTAAATGTTGTAGTTTCAGGTAAAAACATCTGCCAAGTGTGAAAGTTGAGTGCAAAATTTAATCAACTTGCAATGGAGCTAAGCAACTGAAACGAGCTGCCTTGCATAACAAGTGTGTTGGGTTGTTCCATAAGAAGCAAAAGCTCAGAAGTGGTAGAACATTTATGTCAGAATTCCAAATCATCCAAATGGCAGTACCTTGTTTTTCGTGCTTCTCAGGACACAGCTGGGTACTTTTTTCTAACGATTTCATTGGTCAGCTAAAACTGCATTAAAGATCACTGAAGGTCAATGTCTACCAACAAGGCTTGCGAAATTGTTGTTACAATTAACGAATAAGAGGGAAGTGAAACGAAAGTGATAAATTGTTTGTGTATTTCGCATTGGCTAGTGCCGAGTGGTTAGTGTGAAAGCCTACAGAGAGCAGCAACGTGCACCTAATTTTCGGACTCGCCGTTAAGACGATCAAGCAATCTGTGAGAAACTTTCAAATATGCTTTGGGAGACACCTTCTCGCCTCTTTTCTTCAAAAACAGGGATATTGGGTTCCTTTTGAAATCAAGGACACTTTGGAGGTACCTTAATGGTATGTCCTACCGCTTTATTCACCAGAATTGATTCCTCATTACACTAATTTCCCAAAATAAAGCTCCAAAACTATCTAAAAAGGCCCCTCCAACTTAAGTTAAGAAGCCAATCGGATTTTAAAAGCATCGTACCCAAGGATTCCGTTTCAATTAGTTGAATATAGAAACAAACTTTGCCGCTTTTTTCTGCGACTTCTTACTGACTTGACAACCAAATGTCGAAAAATAGTTTTTTAGAATTTAAGATTTGCCTCCAATTGCAAAAATACTAATAAGTCGCATGATTCTTCTTCATCTTTGGCCCGATAAGTTTATGACAATCGTTGAACGGTCTCGGCCACTGCTATTTATCCCCTCCACTCACCTCGCATGATTACTTTGTGATAATCTTTTAGTTCGTTATAATGTTGATATAAGATGCATTTTTAAAACAAACCCTTTTCCCAAATAGAAATCAGGTTCGGTTCCTGGTCCGGTTCAACTTCTTATGATCACAATGATCTCATTTGCTTGCAAAAACTTACCCACTGCATGCCAAGTGAAAGGGCAACGGCAACGTCAAACTGGGCAAGTTAATTACTTGTCAAACAGCGGCTGTTAATGCTGTAAATTGCGCGAATGACTCCGCCAACGCCAGTGATTTATTTACAAAACAAACAAAAGAGGTTGCAAGGGGGATTGTGGAGAGTTGGCTCGCAAGCAACTCGAATATCAAACGATCTGTGACGCTCAAAGCCAAGCCAAAGCACGTAGCCAAGACTTCCCAACAAAACGTCAGAGATGGCTCCAGTTTCAGTTTAGGCGCAGACTCACAGTCTCTCCGATTTGTTTGTACACCATTCGAAGGCCATTAAGCGGTTTGCAATTACATGCCACAGTCGCAGCGGTGACTAATGTGTTTTGGGGAGTGCGAGGAGATTCCAAATCTTTCGTTAAATGTTAATTATTAATTAGTTTAGCTATAATTACAAATGTATGCGGGCGATGTCATTGAACCAATCAAAAGGGAATTGCCATATGCCCACTGTGTTGTGGTTCTCTTTAACAATCGAGCTGAGCGCAGCATAATCAACACCATTATCACATCAGACGCATAAAACGACGATCGGTTTGTTGCGGTACTCAAATCGTGGCCTGTGCGTTGCGGTAGTCACCAGCAGCATCGTTATGCGCGCCGCAAGACCAGGCGTAAAATCGTAAATAGTTCATAAAATGATCGTAAACAGAATTTAACGACTACAAGCATAACAACGGGCGCAACGGTGATAGACTCGAATTGATCAATTGAGTGGAACTAGCCCTCCGTTCTGTACGAGTAATGTTTCATAATTGAGTTACTGACTTAAGACTGATGATGAAATGACAGGTTTTATTACTATTTAGAGTGCCAATCCTTAGGGTGCGTTCACACACTCTGGCAGGTTCTCATGTCTTTTTGTGACAGTCAAATAATGCAGCACTCCAGTTTTTTTGAACTCTCTCTTTAGCTTAAGTTTGAAATATGACAATTAGGTGGTTTATCTAGAAATAAAGAAAAATTAACTCAAGAATGCATTCTAAGTTTCACCCCTTCTAAGAATTTGGTACAATTAAATTGAGTCTTAGATCTCGAAGCAAACTTCAAAAAGTTTTCCAAAAAATTTATGCTTGCTGAAGTCGAGTACAAAGGAGTTATAAAACTTTTCCTCTACACATGTTTATTACAAGCAATAGCTTTAACGTGTAAGTCCATACTTCGTGTTCGGTGTTTGTTGCAGTACACAGAAAAAAAGATCAAGTCGAACTTCATTTACAAAAATATCAATTCCAATATCAAATTTGACCCTATATGGACTCGATCATATCATCTTGATATTTTCCGGGTTTTTGCAAATAAAGGTCGATTTGATTATAAGAATACCCGCACAGAGAGAAAAACTAGAGAATTTAATACTTGGATCAAGAATGTTTGACGTCAGAAGCTAGATAAGAATGAAAATTCTTGATCCAAAAGCGAAATTCTTGATCCAAGTATGAATTATTGATCCCGTTTTTCTTGATCCAAGAGTTTTAATGCTTTAACTAATTACGAAACATTCTCAAATCAAGCAGAAAAATTCTTAGAACAAGTGCTAATCATACTCAAATAATGTCATTCTTGAATCAAGAGCATAGTGCTTTGTCAAAAACCAAGATTGTTCGTTTTTGAATCAAGAGCTCATCAAATTTAAGAGATAGATGGTTCACCCTTGAATCAAGATCTCCACAGATTCAAAAGTAAGGGCGCCCATATTCCAATCGAATAACAATTGAAAATAATGTTTTTTTCCTTTTTTATTTTTATTTATTTAAGTTTTAACCGGTTCGAGAAATACAACAAAGCAAAGCGTCAGCAGTCTTTGCCTGCTAACTACCTTCTCTCAATGCCAGCAATGCCACAACTGTTTCGGACTTTTTTTTTGTTTCCTTATTGTCTAATCATTCTAGCTCTAGAAAACTAATAATTTAAGCCGCACTCATGTTGCCGAAATCGTTAGCGGTTCCCCTAACACACCTCTATCCCATTAAAATCGAAACTGTGAGATCGGACTCAACACTATTTTCTCAAATGTGCTTGTTTCTTCACCTCACTCCCCTCGCCTAAAATCACTAATAGTTCAGTCTAGATAGAATTTTTTGATGCATTAAATATAGACCAGCCAGATTTTGGATATGTGGTAGCGGACTGTCTAAAAGGCTTTAGTTCAAATTTGTTCCAATTTGTGGCATTGGGAACGTTATATTGCAAAACGCCATTTAGACAGTCCCCTACCACATATGGAAAATCTGTCTGGTCTATATCTCATGCATGAATAAGCTTTTTTTTTGTCTAACTTGACAGGACTATAAGAGAATCTTGAAAATGAACAAATTTAGCTTGATTTCAAGAGCTCTAGAACTTAATTATTCGTTCTGTTTTTAATGTGTAAAACGATTATGAGACACTTTCGCTACATATAGAGAAAACGTGATTGTGGATGTAGCCATGTTTTTCTGAACTGTGACTCAATCTAGCGAATTTGATTTCTTGAAACTAAAAAAAAGGGTTTCATTCCGTGAGACCTGAAAAATGAGTTTTGGTAGGGATGCTTCAGGGGCTATGTCAAAATCCCGTATTTTCCGACCGTTTAATATTTCGGCTGAGAGTTTAAGCTAGCTATAGAAACAATTTATGAAATTAACTTTTAGAATAAACCAGTGAACACACGAACAAGCGCACGCATCCAGGTTTTGGGCACTGAACCGCCCCCACCCACTGCATATATATTTACATACTAAAAACTATTCAAAGAAAAAAGCAACTAAAGAAAATATCAAAATTTTTTAGTTTTTTTATTAAGGACCAGAATCTTTTAAAAGTTATCGCCTAGTAGGCCCTTCCCCCTTGGAAAAATCCTGCTTACGCCACTGACACAAGATACCAGAAGAAAGATCTACTCGCTAGGCTTTAACTTTTAAAAGATTCTGTTCCTTAATAACAAAAATAGCTCTAACATTTTGTAAAGTTTATATTATATTGCATTATGAATTTAAATTTAATAAACTATCTTTAAGCTATGTAATGAATTAATTCAGCCATATGGAAAAAATGCTCGCTTGCAGACCGACATGGAATTTAAAAAACAAGATTTTATGTAGGCTCGCAGGTAATCGCAGTTCATAGTGAACATTTAACGATCACAAGAACTCACATTAACAGAAAATAATCAAAGTAGCTTGAATACAGGCGAATATTCTTTCATTCCACACAAAACGACTGTAGTTTACTATTTAAGCGTTTTTAGAGAGCTTTTATTAGACGAGTTCTTGTCGTTAAAACATACAACAACATGACAAATATTTATTTTTTATTAATAACATTCCTTATATAAACACACTGAACTTTTTAAATTAAGCGGCTTAGCTTATATTCAGGCAAATCAACGGAACTAACAAATCGGCGGGAATAAGTTTCAGTCCTCGCTCTAAAACATAAGTACGTGATATTTGAAAGGCAACAGCTGAGGAAATTAGTATCCCAATGCCGGTACTAAAATAGTGATCGATAAACTAGCTAAATTATATTTTCAATCGAAATCAAATATAATTTTGGCAAAACTCAAAAAATACTCAAAGCTCCTAAAAACAATTTTGCCATTAAGATTTGGGTAATTATCATAGGACGTCGAGTCGCTATGGCTGAATCTAATTTATGTATAACCTCAGCTATTTCACCTTATTTTGCATTTCCCTCGGCTATACAGCTTGACAATAAAATTCATTATTTTGATTAATTTTACAAACCACAATCATAAGTCAAGATAAGCGCTCTGAGCAATTCAATTATAAAAATGAACACAATCAGTGTCAGTCATAGTCCAGCCTTAGTCGTATGCTCCGTCTCAGTATTCTCAATAGCTGTCACTGTCAATGGCGTCGAAATCAATTGTATTGTACGTACTCACACACTCACAGACACAAGGCGTTTGTTTCAATTTCGATCATGATCTGTCAGCGGCAACGGATGCCAATGTCATTGACAGAGAGAGCTCCGTCTTGTCTCCGGGTCTGCATCTTCTTGGGCCTGGGATCTATGGCAGATAAACGCCTCTAAAGGCTGCAACCTCGCCGACCCCAACAACCACTTAACGCCTGTCTGTTTCCATCTATCTCTATCCCACTCGGATTCAGATGTGGGCTTGGCCTGCTCTGCAGGCTCATCCGACCGCTGCAAGGGTTAATTTATGAGGCGCGATAAGCGAATTCCATTTCGTTTCGGTTTTTGTTTAATTTCCGATTTTCTGTGTTGTTGTATATTTTTTTTATTTGGTGTTTTGCTGTATTTACATTTGGTTCGCCTTCTCTCTGTCGCTCTGTCTCATGGTCGTGTGGGAGGGTGATGGGGTGTGGGGGTTGTAAGTGGGGGAAATGTGCGACACCGCGTTATCGGCACGTTTTGTGCCGTTGTTTTTGTTTTTTTTTGTTTTTGGTTTCACTCTGCCTGCGGAAAATTCGAAATGACACGTTTGCGAGTGCGGAAGGGTCGGGAGTTTTTAACTACCCCGTGCGGCTGTTAATCTGCGGTTTTAATGCCCAAGTGGCGCAAATTGGCGAAAGGGTTTGAATTACATAGACAAGGACAAAATGGCAGCCAGACAGCGGGCGGGAGACCCTTTGTCCTGACAGACATGTAAATTTGCAGACGAAATCAAATTAAAAGCGCACACGTTCCCATGCACAAATCTCATTCGCTCAGAGTTTATTCCACTTTCCGGACATGTCGCTGAGCAACTTTTTGCCCTTTTTCATTAATTTAAATTTTCATTTACGCTAAACCTAACTTTGTGTTTAAGCCAGTTTTGTTATTGTTGTTTTGTTTGTTTGTACAAAGCCGTTTTTCACTCCTCGCGTGCTCCGCTGCACTGCCATTTTCCGCATTCCACACTCTGCGTGACGTGTACCCATTTTTACACTCCTATGACTGCTAGTTTTTTTCCTTTTTAAAGTAGTAAATAGTCGTTAATATTAATTTAATTACAGAATTATACACCTCGGTTAATGCACTCGGCAATTGTTTTAGTGCTTTTTTTCCGCTCAGCCATTAATCTGTGAGATAACAATTTTATGATGTGTTTTACTTTTGTTGTTGGTGCCATAATCATTAGAGTTATTGGGCAATTGATGTGGTAATACTTGTAGTTAAAGATATGCTTGAGATTTCCTTTTAAATGAATGAGGATTAATTTTATTTAACGATGGTGTCGGATAGTCTAAGTATTAAGGTTCTTTTAAATATAGAATGGACGAAAGTAGAAAACATTGCAATTGAGTTGACAGCAGAATACTTTTCGTCGGCCACGGGACATAAGCTAGGATTCCCAAACATTGGCGTTAAAAAATATAGTTCAAACTTTACGTTTAGCCGTATGAAATCATCCCTAGTGCTAATGAAAAGATTATCAAGAGAGCAAAGCTTACTTCGTCTGTGCCGAAGTTTTAATACACTCGATACACTCAATACACTTAAAACTGAGGGAGTACTTCGCTTAGAAAAAGACAGACAGACGGACAAAGCTCAATCTACTCAGCTCGTCTTGCTGATCAAGAATTTATATACTTTATGTGGTCGCAGATTGCTTATCATTGTGGCAGCGGATATCAGCTAGTTGCTGCAGTGAGCGTACTGCCAAAAATGGTGCAGCTGACGTTCCATATGTCACAGTGCACAATTTAAACTCACGAATTGGTCCTTTGTGAATATTTCGGATGATAAAAAAAATGCTTATAACGAATCTATTGTATGTGAGTGGGAATGGGATCTACGACAGAAGAAAAAGATGAGAGCCAAAGAAATAAATACCCCAACCATTTATTTTCTCAATTCAATGTACTTTATTCATTAACAAAACTGTCATCATTGTTTAAAAAAATTAATATATTTTGTACTATAGGGTAGAAAAAAATTAAGAAAATGTTAATTTTGTAGAGCAATTGAGTGTACGAAATTTTATGTTAGACCGTCTTTAGCCAACACAAATAAGCTCGATGGTTTGCCCACGCGAGAACACGCCACATATAACTGTCCGTGTGAAAAACATGGGGTGCCCAAATCTAACATCGTTTGCTGACATCGTTTGCGACTTATTAATTGTCATTGCAAAAATCAATAGAATTCGTGGCTCGAAGCTCGGCTCGGAATTCGCCGTTTAATGTGGTGTCTTCGATAATGTGCCATTGCACAGCCGTATTGGGTTTAAATTCCGAAGTAATATAACCGGCGATCCAATACAGCTTCGGTGGCATCGCAGACTGCATCGACCGATTTGTATGATACCAAGTCGCCTGGCAACGACTGCTGTATCTTGAAGTTTATTTCATCGACGTCAACATTTTTTGCTGCCAAAGTGGCTCTTACTGCCAGCCATTCATGGTTTATGTATTGCGTGCTTACATCGGGAAATACGCTGTCAATAAGAGCATTTTGCGAATCAACGATTGTGCAGAAATTGGTGGGCAATTTTATGCATCCAGTATTTTCATGAACAGAAACTTTTCCTTCGCAGATATCTAGCAATTGGTTGGAGAATGTCTCAGCGGATGGATCTTGAACCATTTCGAAGCGAATGTTTATTTTGAGCTGGACTTTTCCAACATTTGATGGTGTCTTAATTTCCTGTTGTTGTTCCTGTTGTTTTCTTGATGCAGTCTCATTTTTGAATTTGAGCGTATGATAATTGGGACATTCTTTGTCCATAGCACCAGTCAGGACTTTCGGATGAGCGGAATATTCGATATCTGGCTCATACTGGAATGCGAAACGAAGGAACGGAGCAGATGTAAATGCTCGATGTACTTGTTGGCGTTGTCGGTCATTTGCTCTGCGTGTGCTAACATCTGCCCGGTGCGTTTGTCTTTGCTCCAATTGTTGACTTCCGAAAGCTCGTATTGAGAAGAATGCAGTTGCACATATGAGCAGGCTGCTGCAGAGGGACACCCAAATCACCTAGCGTTACAAATTATAGTTTAAAACGTATTCTACACCTGCCGAATTCATACAACAAAAATTTCATAAAAATCGGTCCAGCCGTTTCGGAGGAGTTTACTAACACAATTTGTTACGCGAGATTTTTATATATATAGATTTTTACATTTTTGACTACCTAGTCTTTTTTCTAATTTTGTCTTTTTAGGTGGGTTATTAAATTGGTCTTAAATTGCGTTGAGTTCCTAACTAGTTTAAGGTCATGTGGGAGGTGGTTCCAACAGTGAGCTGCGGCTGCCTAGTTATTATATGGCAGCTATATGATATTTTCATCAGATTTTCATTAAACTCGGAAAAATGGTGCTGAATCAGATAATACACCTAACTTTTCTAGAGCAGCTATACTTTACAATTGTCCGAATATACCCTGTGCAAGGGATTGAAGTCAAATCATTTCGAATCATTAAAGGTAAAAAAGGCTTGGACCAAGGCGTGAATTGAGTAGAGTATCCACTAAGACAAAATTGAATCTAAAAGCCCATGCCCGTCTTGAATTTCAAATTCAAGGTAGAATTAAAAGGTCGAAGGTTGGCTGAGTAATTGATGCAAATCTCACTTCGCATCCATTTAAACAGGAACACCATTCGTGGATATCCTTAAAAACACATTTTTATGCGGGAAATATACATAAAACAGACTATCATTGAGACCAAATAAAGGCTTCTTACAATCAGGCAAAGCCCGTGATTGTTTTTTTTTATAAACTAAATTAATTTTATCAGGTTTCCTTATCGCCCGTAATAAAACATTATTGACCGGCTTATCAAAAATCTTGCTAGAAATGTCTTCTACAATTTCCACAATTATGTAGATTATTCAGACCTATTATATCTTTTTATTAATACGCTAAGCAAATCCTATACAAATTTTTGTCTACCTTTTTGGCAAAGTAAATTAACTTCAATTAACTAATACAAGATTTATTCCATATTTTGGTCTGATGAGAGTTTCCAAAACTGTGGAATAGTTCATTTTGTTTGGGAAATTCGATGTGATACAAAAGCAAATCTGCTTATCAAGACGATATTCACCGAACACAGTTGGAGACTGTGCTATGATCCTGAAGTCGTAAAGACATTTACTGGCTTGTATAGCGGAAGTACATCGAATCCATGGTTTTTTTTCTTGAAAGCGTAAATCGTTAAATGTATCATAAATTAATATGAAACTGATTTCAGATAATAAAATTTCTAACACTGAGCGAACCTAGTACATATATCTCTATCAGCATTCTTTATGCATCCTCCAAGTTTAAAAACAATCAAATAAAATGTGGCAGCATACATAAAAGAGTATATTACAATCTGAATCGATCAACTTTCTTACTTGTTTTTCTTAAATATTCAAAAGAAAAACTGTCTTTTGAAATGTTCAAAAAAGTCGCCATTTCAATTATGAAGTTCACGTGAGGCGAAACTGGTTCATACATTGTGTACCGCATCATCCTCCCCTGGCGCAACTCGTAATTCTTGTTATTCTCAATTGTAAGTACCCTTTTGGTGCAATTTATGCACAATACCTAACCCCACACCTCTAATGAAGCCATTCAAGTAATTTCGGGCCAAAGCATTCCAGTTTTCAACGTTCTTTTTTCTTCTTTCATAACTTTGAAAAGAAAACTTGGCTCTGTAAACCTGTCTATGACAAAAGATGCTCTGGCATCGAGACTGAGGCGAACAGCAGCCACCATTTTCTTAAATTACTTTTATGTAAGCATTAACAAAAGACTCTCAACTATGTGTGTGTGCGTGTGTGTGAGCCATTAATCAACTAGTAAGAAAATGGGAAAAATAAGAAACTAAAACCCAACGCTACGTTTGTGGTCTGTGGTCCAATCAGCCAGTGTGTGTGTGTGTGAGCGACTTCGAGGAGCACACAGGACCACACCTTAAACCAGCCCCAGTGCCCCGCAGAGCCATGCGTCGACCCGCGCATATTGAAATTTCCATCCGGGACGTGGATAAGCATGAGTTATGTGCACGCCTAGGTAAATATAGAACCCGCAGCAAATGCTTTTCGTCGATCGATCGATGCTTTTTATACGAATTTAAATGTCACGTTTTTTCGAATGAATTGGGGGAGCCCATTCCTCGAATGGCATTTTAATACGTCATCGTTTCAGTCGGCCCACGCAATCTAAGTTATGGCCGACATCTGCTCAAGTTCGGAATTCGTGTTTGTTTTTACCAAATAGGAATACTGAGACTCCGACCCAGACCCAGACCTATCGTGTGCATTGGGCCATGAATGATTTTTTTTCGGAGGGGAACAAAGTAAGCCCAAAAAGGAAAAAAGAACCACTGCGCTCAGTTTCTCACTTGAGAACAGTTGGCACAATTTATATGTATTTTCAATAAAAGTCGATATAATGTTGCCAAGGTTCAGAGAACGCACAAACGAACTTGGAAATGCCGACGCCAATGAAGGCAATCAATTTCAATTCAGTTTCTTTTCGCCTTAAGCCAAATGTGCAAAGCCAATGAGGCGTCCAAAAGGGCAAAACGGGGCCAATTTCGGACGCCGGGTTGAACCTTTCTTAGGTCCAGCTGATGTGAGAAAGGGTAAAGCGAAATTTTCGACACTCTGAAAAATAATCAAGTATTTTGTATCTGAATCTAATTTTAAGTAAAATTTAGCTTAGAAATCGCGAAATTCTTGAAAAATTTTAAAAATAAAACTAAATTTTACTTAGTGCTCTGACAAACCTCATTTATTCTGAGTGTATGGTACTCAGGCCAAAGTAAAGTCAACTTTTCTTTCTTGCTTTTGTCTTATGTTATCTGCTGTGGCTGGCCAACAAACAAAGAAACCGAAAAATGTTGATGAACTCGAACAAAGTTGGCCAGGTCAACCCTCTGTACCCCCCTCAATCACACACACTGGCGCCACTTCATTGTCATTATTGAAAGGCCGTTGATTGTCGCATCGATTCGCGACGATTTGAATCGCAAGGCTTGCGCATTAAACGCCTTTCATTTGCAATTAAATTGCGGCGCAGGGACAGACACTCACTCACACACACACAGAAGCACTCAAGGGTGTTCAAGTTGCGGTCAGTTGGCGACACGTGGCCCGGAAGCTACAAACACACAGCAGCAGAGGCAGAGACAGCAGCAGCTGTCAAGCACATCCCAGACGTTGCTTGCAAAAATCTTGCGGATTACCAATTCTAGACGCCTAATGCCATTTATAGGCCATCGTTACAAATGTTCCATCTGTCTGTAGTCTCTTCCAGTTTTGCCTGGCCTGCCCAAAATTAGTTACCCACACCCAACAGCCCTCCCGGATGGGCCCACAAATTTATTGAAACTGCTTAAGGTGTGGGGAGGGGGTCGCAGGGAGCTACAGATTTTGCTTCCTCTCACTCTCTCTCTCGCTGGCTGGCTGGTTGGGCTCTTCCGTTTTCCCTTTTAACTTTTGGCCATATATTTTTCACATTTATGGCGGGTATTTTGTCTTATCACACCCTCGTGTTTGCACTGCGTGCAAAAAATACCGTCTCCTTCGTCTTTCCAACGTCTGTGGCTCATTGCCGAGCAGTAAGGCAGCAGGGAAGGGGGGCAGCCAACCACCCACGAGATTAAAAATGCCATAAAGACAGTAAGGGTGAATGGCTCTAATGGCTGCCGTTGCCGTTATGCGCTGTTTCATTCGCTCCCTCTCTTTCTCTGTTGCTGTAGCGCTCTCTTTCGTGCGCACGTTTACTTGTGTGCAAAAAAACAAAAAATAGTTACTGTTACCATGGCTATGTGCACACACCCATATTTTGGGTGTCGTTGTTTGTGCCGCACTTTAAGTGATAGTCAAGGAATATTTCAGTAGTCAAAGTCTGCCATGAGCATAGAAAAATGCAAAAATATGTTTAAGATGGTAAACAAGAACTCTAGTTGATCAAAATTTAGTACTTTAAACCGCCCTGATATTGCCGAAATTATTTTGAAATAAAACTTTTGTGAAAGAAATGACAGTTCTATAAGCGAAGTGGATTTTAATACCTTTATGAACCTTAAAAATAAAGTTTCATTCAGAATGACATCCAATATTACTATGAAATAATAATAATAATTTTGCGTACTTGAATTTAGTGAAAAGGCTTTAATTAGTAACGAATTAAACATTGGAAAGGTCGCCAAATAAATACGAAAAAAATGAAAATGTTTTTGATAATTTGGTTTTATTACAAGTAACCATTTTTTTATTAAAATTTGCTCCGACACTATAATTCGCAACTGGATTTAGCACTTTGTTTTTGGTATGAAAAATCTACTTTAACAGAGAAAACAAAATATGTAAGAACTACATAAAAAGTGTTCTTTTTCTACACGTTTAACAGGGACTTTCCACCCACAACGTTTATGTAGCTTTTTCGCATGCCGCGTTTACTTTTCACATTTCTACGTGCTGCAAGTAGCTTTCTACATGCCAAGTTTACGGCCCAACCCAAAAAGAAATCCTCTATTTAAACTACACTTTTGACAAAAAGGAATGTGGGAAGGTTGGTAGTGTGGAAAAGCGGGTAGGGTGGGGAGGAGGGGGCACGGAACTGCAAAGTATTCCTTCTGAAAATCTTGTATAGCCTTCCCTTATGTTAGTTAACAGAGCACTTTAACATTATGTTAGCAAACAGCGCCTGCGACGATAAAAAGTATGCAACAATTTTTATAACTTTTATAGCTCTGCCATTTATTTTTTGATCCTTATGAAAATTTCAGAGATTGAAGATATTGGGCATACGATACACTGCAACTTTAAAATTTTTGGAGCTACTGAACATTTTTTATTGTGGGGGCGGGAGCGAGCATGGCGAAAATTTGAAATAAACTTGATCTGTGTACAGACAATCGGAGTCAACGTTCAAAATTTGGCTGCCTTAGCTCTTCTAGTGTCCGAAATCTAGGTGTTCATACAGACAGACGGACATGGCTAAATGGACTTGGCTGTTGATGCTGATCAAGAATATATATACTTTATGGGGTTGGAGATGCTTTTTTCTGCGTGTTACATATATTTGCCCAACTTTATTATACCCTTTTTACTCTACGAGAAGCGGGTATAACTGATTTTGAGCTACAATTTTCGTTTAGAATTTCCAATCGGGAAATAGGCGATACATCAATAAGGTGACTAGAATTTCAGCTACCCTTTTTATATTAAGTGTCGATGAAATAAAAACTTGACTATTACAAGTGGTGTAATCTATACGATTTGCCAGAAATAAATTGGAGAATACTTTTAAGAAATATTATATAAATAATAGTTTAGCCGTGCATCAACCATCGTGTGCGATAGTGTAACTTGTAGAGACGACATTCCAATCGTGTTCAGTCTGAGGGTTCGAGTCCCAATCAGTGTAAGTATAAAGTTTATACAAATTTATATAATTCACGTTAGAAAGAATCATATTCCTTTGTCTAGGACGAAACGCTTTTTTGTCTTATTGCTTTTGTATCGCTCAGAAGAGACTTTTTCCTATCTCCCAAAAGTAACGCTTTCTTATCGCCCAGAAGTTATCGCATAGTATCACGTTTCTTCTCGTAGGGAGATGTGAATGCGATATCGCTAGAGTTAAGCGATACCTACTAGGCGAATCGCGTTCTTATCTTCCGAGATAAAAAATGTTTGCTGGGTCGTTTATTTTTTTTAATTTCTACATGTAGCATGTATTTTTTCTACATGCCACTTTGAACTTTCAGTTTTGTACATTTTTTGTGTGAAATTTAGCGGGGCGAGCTAGGTTTCGTTTAGGATTTCCGCTTCCACTCGCGGCGTGTAGCTAATTAGGTTTTCTCTGTGTACACTTACCAATCGTTTTGATTAAGATGTTTTAGGATAATACAGTGGCGTACTTAGGGTGTACAGTATGGCACTGAAAAGATTATACGTTTGGCAATTGGCAGATCAAAGCGACCCTATTGCTTCCGAAACGTAAAATCATTCCCGGTTGTTTATGATCTCAATCGAAAATCATGAATGAACGAAACCATTTTCGAAAAATGGCTGTTAAAATAAGATGAGACGTTTAAGAAACCAAATAGACCTTTATAATGTTTAATTTGTTAATAGTGTTGGGTAAAGGTTGTTCATTTCACTGTACATGTTCACCTGTTCTTTTTTTCAAAGTGTGTCACCTCACTCAAGTTGTTCAGTTGTTCTGCTGTTCAGTGTTGGTCGTTTCTTTGGGTCTGTGCTGTTCCAATTGTTCACAAGTTGCTTGACTGGGCATTGTGACGATTAGAGATCATTCAAACTAATTTTAATCTCTCGTTGCTGGTCACACTACGGAATGTTGCCTGTTTGTTTGCCATCTCTAAAATTGTTGCTACGCCAGCATGGTGCTTACATTAAACAATCAGACCCGCGGACAAAAAACATCTGAGGAGTCACCAAATTGAGTGAACAAGTCACTAAACAAATCACTGAACAACTCTCAATGAATAACTCACAGAACAAGAGCGGCTGAACAAGAGCAAGTGCACAACTCTGACTGAACAACTCACAGAACTCGAGTGAGTGAACATGAACAAATGAACAACTCTGAATGAACAAGAACAAAGCACAGATCGAGAGCGAGTGAAGAAGAACAAGTGAACAACTGAACAAAAATGAACAATTAATAAAGAACTTGTTCACTTGCACAGATTATTGAACAACTAAATTTTGTTTACTCACTCATAAACAACCCAATACTTCAATTGACAAACCTATATAAGAGAAGGCACGCTGTCTTGTTCTGAAAACGAAACTATCAAAAGTTTCATGTTTCCTGCTTGCATTCAAATATAACTGGCAGTTCCATTTTATAACAACCAAGGTACGGAGCTTTCACTTTGCGCTCTCAGCTCTGTACTCAAAACGCTCTCAGCTCAGTATGCAAAACGTTTGGGCGTAGCGGATGGCTGCGAATTCCCAACTTCCCAGTTCCCAACTGCCTAAAGCAGTGATGGCTGCTTTAGACAGTGGAGCCTACTAATGAGGAAACAAAGAAATTTCTGAAACAGTACGTTATAGTGTATCAAATGTTTACAGTTGTGAACAATCGCTACTTTTTGGGACCACGGCTGATTATTTTAATTGTGATGTCAATTTATCATGAGGATATAACATGACGGGAGAAGATATCATTGAAGATGTTTAGAGGGAGGTCAATAATAATTTTCGATTAACGATCGAACATGAAATTTATATTGACGAAAATGTGTTCTATTGTTTCGCAAATGTAAAATATAATCCTTAAACTTTTATCGTAGATCGTAGTTCTTGTAATGCTAGGAAAATAACCATTAAACAATAACGCTGCTAATTATAATAATGATTAAACAAAGTGTGAAATTCTAGATTCTCTCCGGACGGATTATAATGGGTCGGTCCAACAAACATCAGTTCCCGTTACTTTCTTGAATGCCCTTAATGAAGTGGAAAAATTTTTGGAACCAAATTAATCTTGCAACGATATTAGAATAAGAGTTCTAAAATAGCTGGAGAAGGAGACCGGTTATGTAAAAGTGATTAAATAACACCTTTTTCATTAGATGTCCGACAGCGGGATCGAACCCACGAGTGCGAATTGTTGTTGTTGATCTCTTAATTTTTGCCTTCGAGTTTTCTTGTCGCTACTTTTGTGCATAGTTCACTAATAAGATATTGCTCTTCTCTGAACTAGAGTGAACTCATCAGATAAAATTTAAAAACCACTTTGCCAAGTTTGAAGTACTTATTAATTCAAATCATTCAGGCCCTTCCATTCTTTGTCAGACTTCAAGTAAATTAAATGTTCTGTTGTGTTCGGGATTCATTTCACTAACAGCTCTGGGTTAAGCAACAACAAGCAATTCCAATAATGGCGTCAAATATATGATGAGAATATATTAATCCCCGAGGAGGTGGAGCAGGAGGCGTGGGGGAAAGTATTTATGTTTGAAAATATTTTTGCAACATTTGCCGGAAGTTTCCTTGGCGGCGTTATCCACTTAGGGAAGAAACAGACAACGACCACGACAGCTTGCCATATATTTTCCAAGATTAAGCACACAATTAGCAATTTATGCTGCTGCCAAGAGTTGGGCTGGGGGCGTGGCAACAACTACAACATTGGCAACGCGTTGCACATAAATTGCACAGCAAACACCCCCTCCCGCTCCAGCCAAACAACGCTTCGTTTCGCCTGTCGCTGCCAGGTTGTGTTCCTGCCAACCCCTCGGCCAGAGCATCCTGCTGCCTGTATCTCGCGCGTCTGATTAAATTTAAATAAATTTAATAAACATAAATTATTTGCAATGGCTGCCTGAGCTGCCACCCTCGAGTTGAGCACAAGTTAATGGCGCCGCTTACCTGCCCCATCCACCCTCATCCGCCCACCATTCAGCTAAAAGCCACACAAAGGCGCCAGATGTTGCCCGGGTGCCTTGTCAGCCTTTAAGCGGCTTTTCTTTCAAAGTTTAATTAGTCCTGGTCCTGGCTTCAGCCAAGCATTTGCATATCCCCAGGGAAGTCATTTTCCCAAAGAGAACATTGCAATTTGCGCTAAATGCCAAAAAGATCGACATCCAGCTAAACGGGAAGAGGAATTGTTGAGGCATCTTCTAGGTACATTTAAATTTTTCCACTCTCATTTCTCATTTTGTGTACGCCGCGCAGCCATGTTTCGTTTTCGGGCATGTTAAATGTCTGCCGATTGTTTATATATCTTTCAGCGTGCCATCCGGGAAGTCCGTTTCGAAAACGAAAACTCTAACCAATTATAAACAAATCAGCATAAAACATACCAAACAAGCACCAAATACCATTTCTAGTGAAATTTTTTTGGTGGAAAGAAGATAAATATACATAAATGTACACATAGAGAGAGAGGTCATGGGGTGAAAATTATATTATAATGTGAACTTTTAAAGTGGCCGCTGTGGCATAGTGGTAGCGACTTATATTAAAAGGTTGAGCTTTTATGCTGGGGCTACCTTTACTAGCTTCTGACGTCAACTGTTAGGCGTTAAGTTGTAGACTATTTTCTCATGAGTTTTAAAAAATAGCCAAGCCAAAAGAATGAGAGAAGCTGGGCTTTGGAGACTCTCTGAGGCTGCTCATATTATCGGAAAGTCCCTTTGATATGGCTTAAAATAGAATAAGTGATTTCTTTGATGAAATGATTTCATTCAGTCCTGTTTGCTCGCTTTCAGGAAAATGTTCAAGTCAATCAAAAATATATTTTATTTAGAATTGTGATTATTTGAAGTTTACATCAAGAAGAGAATGACAAAATGTGAGCGATAGATAGCGAGACAAAAAGGTTAAAATTTTAAGGTGTTCAAACCAGTGAAGTCAACCGGCTCTGAGCCAAACCGAACCGGCGTACCTTCGAAAATACTGTTCAACAAAAGATTTGCCAACACCAGCGCAGCGTTAAGTTGACTGCGTCTTGGCATTTCGTGAATTGACGGCAAATTCAAAGTCAACTTTTGTAAGTAGTCGAATTCATAAAGTGGTGTTTATGGTCGCACTCTCGGACTAATTTCATGAAATGATTTTGTAAAATGAGCATAGCATAAACGTAGTACTATATGAGTGACAGCCATGATTTTAGCAAAGTCATAACCTTAGCTGATTTCAGGCATGATTTCAGTACCGAACTCATGGTTGAGTTTTATGGGAAGTACTGTTCCTACTGCTCAGGTTTGAATAATGCCCCGAGAATTGAATACTGAACTTCATTAACCAGAACTTTTTATGTTAAAGGTGGAGGAGAAGACACTTTAGGTCAGGGGTGCCCGCGCTATATGCGCATGAGGCGCATTTGTTGTTGGTTTGCGCGGAGGCGTATGGCATGCGCATAGGACTAACGCAAAACGAAATTGTAGCAACAACTTCGAATGTGTCACTCTTCTCTTTCTCTCCTATGCTCTTGCGAAACTGAAGGCTACAACAATACGTGCAGACAGCGCTGTATCGTCGGTTTTGTTTTTGTAGTTGAGCCACAAGCACACACACACACACAACCGGTTTTCTCTTTTGATTTCTTGTGGTTGTTGTTGTTTTTGACTTTGGATTTTTTATCTGTGTGTGTAAAAACGCACGCATAAGAGGCATTTGGACACCTCTGCTTTAGGTGAACTTTGAAATTTTAAAAATCTTTTTGGTATGGAAAAGTTTTCAATGGCTTTCAATGGCAAAATTGTAAAATTTTTAAGGATTAGCTACCCCAAAAGGACTGGTTCAGTCGAAATCCAGGGGCTTAATACCTCTAAAAGCCAGAAATAATACCTTATAACGTGTTCGAACCCAACTTTATGTTACTGTAAACGGTATTGGACACCTAGATTTATGGTTTTTAGATTTTCCGCAAATTCAAAACAGTTTGGTTAAGATTCGGTGGAATTAAGGACCATCCAATAAAAGTTTGATTGGCCGCAACTTCAAAAGTCGAAATGGGACATTCCGAGGGCTTTAAGAGTTAATATGGGGCAAATAAAGGTCGATTCAAGAACAGAAATAAGTTTTTAATCGTTTTGGGGACAGCCTTACCTTCGAACGTTTAGAAACACCTTACCGCGCAGATTTAAGGGCAAACGAGAAGGGTTTTAAGACTTGAGACTTGCCAAAATTAAGGTCGATTTTTGAACAGAAATGCGATTTTGACAACTTTTCCTACTGCCTTCCCTTGAAAGTCCGGAAAAAACTCTCTGAACAGATTTAATCAACATGTTGTGACATTAACCTTAAGAAAATGCTTTAAGGGTTAAAATTCAGCGGAATTTCTGTTCTTGGATCAGAAATGCGTTTTTGGTCATTTTTAAAACTTACCGCTACTACGAAAGTTCGATTCAAGAACATTAATTGTGTTTTTGGCATTTTGCGGACTGCCTTACCTTCGAAACTTCGTAAAAAATACCTTTCTGAGCGGACTTAAGGGAAGATCTTGAAGAATTGTTTCCAAAAAGAAAGTCACCAAAAAGAAAGAGAGCCCCGATTATAGCCTGGTTATGTGTCTGTGTGCTCATGGCTGTCGGTTGCACGCGAAATCAACAAAGATTTACGCTCTCTACCGCTGATTATACATATTCTTTGTTGCGTTCGATTTTGAAAGAAGTAATGATGAGTAAGAAAAGAGAGAAAACATACAAAGTAGTCGTTATGGTTTACTTAGGCTTGTGCTATGAGTGAGTGTCTATAAGCGCCTCTATAACTAATGCGCGCAGAGCGCATAGGACGTTGGCACCCCTGCTTTAGAATGGCTTATCGTCGTTTATAGTTTTTTTTAAGAGTTTTCCAGCATAAAGTATAAGAAGGTTCGAAATATTTCGAAGACACTTTTAAAAACCAATCCTTCAACCGAACCTTAAGAAAAAAATTTCAGGGGCTTACAGACATAGAGCGGGCATTCGAACACACCCACACAGTTCCCAGCAGTAGCCGGCAATAACCGCAGTATGACAACTGATTGTGTACACAAAATTGATCGTTTTCCCTCTGAATCTTTTAAAAATTTATTCAGAATTTTTGTTCTCTTCGGTTTCTACAAAATTTCGATCAAAATAAATACACAAAAAACTGCAGTAGCAAACGAAAAATGCTTTCAAACTCCAAAAAGTGAATATGCTGCCAAATTTGAATAAAACAATTGAAATTAATTGCCAAACAAACAACAAACAGTGACCACAATGTTTCAACGATTTTACGTTTTTTGGCTATTGTCAAGCAATATGTAAATTTGTTTATAGTTCACCAAAAAGTTAAGAGAGAGAAAAAAGAGGCAGAAAAACCGCCAGAAAATAGAATCACACACGTATACAAAATGTTTGTTTATTGTACAATTTTGTGTCGCTTGATAAACAAGCGAAGCCGTCAACGTCCCCACGGAACCACTTTCAAATGCACACACAAATACAGATTCACACACACACACAAACACACTCCTTAACACTGGCACTTGCCATATAAACTATAGCGCTTTTTATAAGGCCCTCCTCCCCCAGCCGCCTCTCCGAGTGTGTGTGTGTGTGTTTGTCTACGCTTTGAATTGTTTTTATGATTTTTATGTCATCATAAGTTTCAGTCTGCTTTTTCGTATGTTTCCTGCTTATTTATACGCGCCGCTGTTTATTGAACAATTACGTTTATGATTATTAATATTTTTAATTGTTAATATCATTGTTATAGACGTTGTCCGTCGTTGACAGCGAATCTCCTCAGCCCGTAACACCTTTCGCTCGACTGGGCCAACGCCACAGCGTCTGGTATGGCCCCCAGGGCGCTCTGTGTTTTTGTTTGTTTTGTTTACTTTAGTGTGTGGGCCCCAAGTTGCTAGCCAGCCGGCATTGGCCACTTAGTAAATCATTTGAAATGCCAATTAGATCGTGAATCATAGGCCAGTTTCGGTTTCTGGCTAACAACAGTCGCATCAGTCAATTGCAGTATCGATTTATGGTGCGCTAATTGATTTTTAATTGGAAATGGCATATTCCATGCAATTGTGCAACGAACCGGTTCCGCTACAGACTAGTTTTCTACGATTGCCGCATGAATTGCTTGTTGTAGGCGATAACCAAGTCCACATAATGTTGCTACGCAACTAAATTGAATCAGTTAAGATAAACTTTACAAAAATGTGCAGGTGAAAGTTTTTTGAGATCATTTTTGGTAAATATTTTGTGAACTTAATTCTGGGAGGTTTCTTTAATAGAAGATTTTACTCGATAGTAAAATGGACTATGGACTGACAATTATAACATGAGACTGATTTGTGTAAGATAAGTGACTCGATTAATCACAACGAAAAAATACAACCAATGCAGTTAATCAAAGAACTGTTCCTACTTAGAAGCTATTCACTTGTATATAAATGTGTCAGCCATCGGAAAAGATCATTTACTGGCGAGTACGGCGGCTGGACTCGATCAGGGAATCAAGCTGTAGCAGAACCGGAACCGATATTTTGATATTTTAGAGAACTGATCCCAAATTTGTGGCACCGAAATTACTGGAAACATCGCACAATAACGAAATAACCTATTGTACTAACTCGAACCGGAACGAAACATTTTATACCCTAGCAAGTGCTAGTTTTGAAATATCTGTTCAAGAAATGTTATACCGTTTCAGCGTTTTGTCAGTTGAACACACCAACGATCTCAGATAAAAGATATGACTTAAATTATTTCTAAACATTGTATGGTCATACTTACTACACAGAAAAACACAAATAAAATTAGTCCGAACAGGATTGAAAACAGGGTAATCCCGTGTATTCTTGAGCCGTGCCGAAAAAAGATTGATTTGTTCCAAAAATCCCAAAATCAATCCCAAAAAACGGGATCACTTTAACCTGTTCCGGTATTACCCTGTTTTCAATCCTGTTTCGGATTGATTTAAGATTTTTATTCTGTGTAGCCTTACGATTTATGATTTATAATATTTTCAACCGATATCGATCGAACTCTGCAGAACTGTGTCAAATCTTTTAAATTATCTAATGTCTAAGAGAACTCTAACATGGAAACCAATAAGTCTTACTCATGAAAACTCAGTTTTCAACAGTTAGCAAACAAAATGTATAGTCTGGATCAAAATCTGCCTACTATATCATATAGATCCCATAGGAACAATCGGTCGAAAAACAAGTTTTAAAAAAAAAAATTTGTTGTGTCTTCGATGAACAAACTTTTTTAACTTTGCTTTAATTAGTTTTTATCGGCCCTGTTCCGAAATGTTGGTTTTTATAAACGTAGCTTTAAGAAAATAGTTAACTTGGCATTGAGCAATCGGTTTTAGCTACTTAGGCAATTCCGATTTTCGTCAAACAACTTATTAGTAGCCTTTGAAATTCTTGTCTCCTTCCGTATAACATTGTTAAATTTAAGCTCTCCATGCAAACGTTTACACGAAAACCGACTCGGAATTGGCAAAAAGGCCGTTATTTTTTTGATTCCACAAAGTTTGGTCAAAATCGGACAGCTACGTCGTGTAACGGGCGGGCACGTGGCCGACGCTGAGCGAGGTCGTGGGTCGATCCCGCCTGAACATCTAATGAAAAATTTTTTCTTTGAATAAAACTTTACACCCGGCCACACCCTGTGTTGGCGCCAGCATCAGGAATTAGCCAGAAAGCCTCTCAAAACTGCCGTTCGGATTCGGCGTTAAACTGTAGGTCCCTTTCTCTTGTGCTAAAATTAGAAGCGCACAAGCCAAGAGATTGAGAGAGGCCCGGCTTTGGCCCCTCGGGGCTGTTGTCATCTTGACAAGCCGATTTTACTTTTACTTACGTCGTGTAACTGCCATAGAACAGTTAGATCTGAAAAATTGTCTTGGGAAGAAAAACATTTGTTTTCAATGGGAATGTCCTTAACTTTGTCATGTATTTATCTTTTGTGCTTTCACACAATTCTACAAAGTTTGATCAAAATCGGGTGACTTCTGAATAAAGCTTCCCTAGGATCAATCCGTCGGAAAACTAGTTGTAGTATGCGGTTCACATTGGACATATCACGATCAACGATCATATCACTTAAATTAGGAGAAATTAATGGAACTAGCTTGAAAACATTCCACATAAAACTACTATAGATAACTAAACAAGCGTTATTAGAAAGCTTTTTTTATGCAAGTTATGGCCGTTAAAACATCTAATCCCGGACGTAAGCACTTTTTTTTTATTAATGACGTAACTTTGTCTATTAAAAACCGCAATAAGCTTTTTAAATAAAGTGATTTTGAATATTGTCTTGGCAAATAAACGCATCCAACAAAACGAAGGGAAGAGCTTGCAATGCTCGCACTAAACCATACGTGGTCTTTGGAAGGCCAGAGCTGATGAAATAAGTATCGCAAAGGTAAAATATAATTATTGATAAACTAGTTGGAGTGTTATCTATCGAAATCAAATGAATTTTGGAGCAATCTAAAAGTTTGAATTTTGAATTAATTACCGTTAGCCTGGCCATAGAGCGATCGTTCCAATATCGGCCATAAAATATAGTCATCCGATTTTGAGTAAGTCTTTCAAACCTCTTTGAAAACGCTTACATGGAAAACAAAATAGTTTTTCTCAGTGATCTGATTTTGTGCAAACTTTTGCTAATCTACTTGAAAGCATATAATATTAATCATTATTCAGTTTAGGGGAGCTAGCTGTTTTCAAAAAAAAGCACTTTTCCCACTAAAAACCATTTTCCGACCCATGCTTCTCATGGCAGCTATGAGATATAGTCATCTGATCTGGCTTTTGACATATAAGCAGCTCGATAGCTTCAAAACTGATTGACTAGTTGGTTTAGAAACAGAAAGTCAGAAGGTCGGAAAAATGCTCAATCGACTTAGGTTGTCGCCCTGATTCAGAATATATATAGTTTTTGCGGCTTGGAAATGAATATTTCAATGCTTTCCAACTTTGGGGCAAAATTATTATTCCGTTAGCTAACGTTCGATTGTACCTGAAAAAGCTTGTTTAAAACTGATAAATTTTAGGTGTAGCGCCCCAGCAAATGTGTAAATATAACTTGACTATTGACACACGAACTTATCTGTTTGTTCCGAAAAATTGTTGGATCGATTACACTGTAATAGGTTTATTCAAACAAAAAAACGTGACCAAACTCAGTGGGTTCTCGCTATTTCTGGTGCAAGGAATCAAACTTCATCATTACTTTTTATTTCTTTCTATTTGTACACCCAAACTGTATTAGACTGAAATAGAAATCGTTTTTTGTAGCCAACTTAAGTTTGAAAAGATCTTGTGAAAATAGAAATAGAAAAAAAATTGGCTTTATTAATAATTTGCTATTTTGAATGAATAAAAGAACTCACAAGAACATACAGTCATTGGCATAAGTATTGTGACAAAAAACGAAATTTTCTTACATAAACCATTATATCTTTTAAGGGGGGATTCTCCATGTCGAGGCAGATTTTGAACCTCTTAACAAAAAAATCTTATTTCAAAACGCAGAGTTTTTCCAATTCGTTTTTTTTTTATTTTGTTACAAATAGATCAAAGTAAGCAAAAAAAACTTTTTTGCTTCGATAAGAGGTCTGCTCAAAAAGTTCTCGGCCGTCAAAGTGGGGTGTCCAAAAAATGGTATAGTGCTGGCGGCCACGATTTCTCGTCTCCAAGTTGTTTGAATTGAAAAGTAAAAACAGGATTATAATCAGTATAGATGTCATTCTGGTCTGAGCCTCGAAAAAAGTTTTGTGATTTTTTTGACAAAACGGTGGTCATTGAAAAAAAACGATTTTGAGACCTTTTTTTTGGTAGTTTAGTGTAAAAATTATATATAAAAAATTTTTTTTTTAAATTTCGATTGAGGTTCAGATTAAAATGGTGACAATTCTGCGTCAATTGAATTTAGTTTCATCAAAATCGGGTCAGTGTAACTGAAGAGATATCATGGCCGCCAGTTCGAAAAACGTGGCTTCGAGATAAATGCGCTTAAAGTTTGCATTTGCTTGGCAAATTGGGTCAACTTGGGTCATTAAAAGGGCTATATCTTCTATAGTATTTCGAATTTAAAAAAATCCTTTTAGGACGATATTCTCAAATATTCAGGCTATAAAAAAATGCAAAAAGAAAAAAAAACAAAAAAAATTTTTGCACTTGGAGAATCCCCCTTATTCAAAAAATCATAAGATAATAATCGAATTGTCCAAATGGACGGTGTCAAAATGTCAAAACGCTCGAAAGCAGTCAGATTTTCAGACTGTTCAAAAGTGGTTCTATTCATGTGAACTAAATTTTTATCCCATCTGAGTATAAACTTTATATCTGAAAATTACTTCCAAACTAAAAGTTTTATGCGGTTTACCTTAGACACTCCCCCAAAATGGACCCCTGAGTATTCCCAAATTAGATTGGAAGCTTTAACTTCGCGGAACAACCAAAACACACATCTTAAATTGTATTGTAAATCTATTAAGTTAGTAGATTAATTACGAACCTTTCCAATTCAAACTTTCCCTCCAACGAGAAGTTTTTATTGCACATTATTGTTTGTGATCAATCGCATTTTCATGACTCAAATGAAGTGAGCCGAAAATTGCATTGAGTGCAAATGGTCTTCTATGAAAAATCAATAGTTAAATCTCGCACATGGCCATTGCCAACTGGCTCACTCTCTGGCTTGCTCTCACTCTCTCCAAGTATGCGTGGTGTGTGTGACTCTCAGCATATTCCGGTTTTCTCGTCTGCGCCGACTCACCACTCCATATTAACTACATCTCCGCTCACCCTCTCACACGACACACGGCTGCCATGACAACGCGCCCGGTTTCCGAGTGACTCTGCGAGTGTGTCTACCTGTCCGATACAGACACTCTGCGGCAGCCATGTTGGATTCCATCACTCCTGTGGCCGCGCACATAGCAACCATCTCGCTCGCACCTGCGTGCGGCCATTGGTGAGACACTCGTAAATCTCTTTTAGGGGCGCGTGTGTCCTGGGAGTAGTGATTTATGGGATGAATTGTAGCTGCCCATTGTAGCGTGTAAATAATTTAGATTAGTTTGGTAATTCTTTTGCGCGGGGGGAACGGTAGATTACAATTGTAATTGCTGGAAGTGGAAAGGTCAGATAAGTTGAACTCGTGGGGAAATGTTTGATTAGAATACTAGAATATAACAATTAATCGCATTCAAATTGGTGTGGAAGAAACTTCGGTCACTAACCGAGGAAGTGTCGATTTTCAATATTCTTTCAATGCTTTTTAGTACGTAAAGTTAAAATGCCCTGCTGCATTCGTAACTAGTAATTTTGCTATCGAAAGAGCTAGGTAAAATGGATTAGACACTTCGTTAGCTCCATAGAGAAAAAACTGAATAGTTGTTGATGATTCATTGGATGATTTTGGTATCCATTTGAACTGGACATTAGCTAGGATCCTTTGTAGATATAAAAAGCTGAAAAAGTCCAAATGGATCTTAATGGAGCTGAGTCCTTTCTTATTTTTTCTTTGTTAATGGAGAAATTGATTTTCATATAAAGCACTAAATTCACTTAATTCCCAGTATAGTAAAATTCATTTTATTGTCTTTTTGGCAATTTAGAACGGTGCCTCTTTTAAGAGTAGTTGAAGAAATGTCTCACTAAAGACGGTTAGAAATAATACTACGCTACGCTGAATCCCATTCGAACGACTTCTAGCTATCGAAATGGTATACCACCGGTGGTATGGAAAACCACTAATCAGCATTCTGTTGCCGATTGTTGATAACTCTACCTTAAACTATGGCATGAGTTTCTGTAAGACTTTTACTTAAATCTTTTGCCAATGTCATGGCCTTTCAATTCAATAAATATTTGGTCCCAAAATGATTTACAACTCTGGAGTAAAATCTGCACAAATGCACCTTTCAAAATATTACGCAAAAGTTGAGCCTCTTTTTTTCTCGTTTTGTTTTGGGTTGCAACTTGTAAAACCATAAAAAATTGCTGTTGACGTGAAAACCTTTTTATTTTTTTGTCTACCCGAAAAGCAACACAAAAAACGCAGACAAGAAACAGCAAAAACGAAAGGCCCTACCATAAAACAGCGAGCGGGAAAGTGAGTCTAAGGCTGCAATTTGCAGATAGCGAATTTTTGATTTCCGAAACATAAACACGGACGCGCACCACCACCGCGCAAAAAATTGGCACAGGTAGCGTGGAAAATTGTTAAAAAAAAAATGCGGAAAATGTAGCCCACCAGCTGAGAGAGTCGGTGTTTTGCTTCACCCTTTACGAAACGGATTCTGCCGTTGGGCCACGGGGAGCCGGTGTCCTGGAGCGACTGCCGCTGACGTCAGGTCTGGTCTCGAACCAATTGTTTATTTTTTTCTGGTTCATAATTTGCAGCCAGACATTTTGCAGTGCATTCCCCCCTCTGCTCTCTCTCTTTGATATGCGCAGCAATTAAGCACACAAATCACTTGGCGACTGGCTACATGTGTTGCTGCCCATAATGCGAGTCAAAGTTCCATTTTCGTCTGTCTCAGAACATCTTCGCAGCTCATTAAGAGTTGCCAAAAACAGCACCACATCATGACTAACTTGACTTTCTTTGTTCTGCCCTTGTTTTTGCAGGCCCCAACGGTTGCCCGCGACGACGAGGCCGACAGACCTACACACGCTTTCAGACTTTGGAGCTGGAGAAGGAGTTCCATTTCAATCACTATTTGACGCGGCGGCGACGCATTGAAATAGCGCACGCGCTTTGCCTGACCGAGCGACAGATCAAAATCTGGTTCCAGAATCGCCGCATGAAATTGAAGAAGGAACTGCGTGCGGTCAAAGAGATCAACGAGCAGGTGGGTTAAGCTTTCTGATTTGCATATCGCTTGAGCTGATCTAGAGTGAATTTTTAATTAAAAGAGCAACACACCCTAAAACGCACTTTCTTTGTCTTCTCTTCCACTTTGGCGTTTCTTTAGGCACGACGCGATCGCGAGGAACAAGAGAAAATGAAAGCCCAGGAGACGATGAAATCCGCCCAGCAGAACAAGCAAGTGCAGCAGCAGCAACAGCAGCAGCAGCAGCAACAACAACAGCAACAGCAGCAACAGCACCAGCAGCAACAGCAACAGGATCACCACTCGATCATCGCACACAATCCGGGCCATTTGCATCACTCCGTGGTGGGCCAGAACGATCTCAAGCTTGGACTGGGCATGGGTGTGGGCGTGGGTGCTGGCCTAGGGCCGGGTCTCGGTGCTGGTTTGGGTGGAAATTTGAGCATGATGAGTGCTTTGGATAAGAGCAATCATGATCTGCTGAAGGCGGTCAGTAAGGTCAACTCCTAAGTTGACCAAATTGAACCTAAGCCAATCTTCCGCCACCACCAAACCACCACAGCCACCGTCAATCACCACTTGGCGTTTTTCATCTCCTTCTGTCGTGTGTAGTGCGAGAAAAAAACAAACCAGAAAAGTTGATAACTTAAATACGTAAAATTTTACATAGTAAATAGTTGCCTAAGTCCATAAAACATTACATGATTACATACGTACAGTACACACGAGCACTTGAGTGTGTGGGGCACAGTGAGTTAGGGGTGTTGTGGGAGGGGTGTTAGAGCTTCGCTCGACTCTTGGGTCTTCCTCTCTGCTTTTTTCTAGTCTTTGTTTGAACTAAGCTTTTTCTTATAGGTATTCAAAAATGACTGAACCTTTCTGCACTCTCGTGGCCCTTTTCATATGGGCAGTAAATAGTTTAAAATCTAAATATCTAGCACAAAAATTCTGTTCTAGTTAAACTTACTGCACATAGTTCCTACCAGGTGAATCCGTCGTAAATAACACAGAGGGAAAACCCCTGATCAAAATTAGAAGATAATTTAATCAAAAATGTTGAGTACTACGGTTCTAGCAGTTCTTAAAATGAAAGCAGCTAAACTTAACCGCCACACAAAAAAGTTTAAGCAGCAATTCAGTCAAAATCATGCGATGGTGCAGTGCGCTAAGACGCCGGTCTCCATACGTGTTTGCGTACAGTTCAAAAGGTCCGGGGTTTGGTTCCCAGAGAAAGTTGACATTGAAAATGTTTCTTTATGGTTCAGAAAGGGGTTTGATTCTATGGGTTTTGGGTCCATCAAACCGGACCCAAAACCAAATTTTCTAAGTTGTTAACCTCCCAAACCTGGACACGACGTGGACGCCCTCTGCATGGAAAAAACTTCAGTTCAAAGAATGACTTCATTCTCTGTTTAAGAACTTATAAAACTATCCACAATTGGTTGACACTATTTATATTTAAATAGTGAGCATTATCACTTCAAAATCAGATCTAATTTTGGCATTTTTCGACTTCCAAAAGTATATAAAGCAGATTTCAAGTTGTGAAATGACAAAACAGGTCCGTATATGTTCGTAGATGGTGAAGCTAAAGTTCAGGAACTTTTGTAAGCCGTAGTAGAGGTCGCTTGAATGATAACTATAATGAATGAGGTCCATGCGGGCATTGATAAATATTTTTTATATCTTTATAAGCTGAACGCGTACTTCTCTTCTAAAGCTAGTCTTATTTGTTGCCAAAAATGTCAATACGATCAAAGATTCTTGGTTTATTAAAACCAAAACAAAAGGTTCGATAACCGAACCTTCTTAAACTTTTGTCCAGAATTTCAGAGGAAGCTTTAGTATAAAAGGTTCTTGAAAATAGAACGTACCAACTGAAGTAAAGTTTTTGCGTACTCAAATAATTGATTTCGAAGTAAGAACCAGAGATTTGCAAGAGTTTTTTTTACTACAAGAGCACGGACACCAGAAATAAACTGTCAAATCAAACACACACTCATCGTCGTAATAGTATTTTTGTGATTGAGTGAGTGAGATCGGGAGTCAACATTTGTTGTACCTGCTTTGGCAGCGATATCGGATGTTGTTCTTGCCTACGTATGTATATGAAAAAGTAACGGTAAACGCCGAAAAGTTGTGCTTGTAATGCCAAAAGAGAGAGAGAGCGACAATCCACACCAGGCCTGGCCAACCATAGACCCTGGGGCCCGAAGTCACTCGCCAATTCGCACCGAATGATTGCTGAAGTCAATTATCACTGTGTGTCAGATAGAGATAGACATATTTTTCTGTCCTCTCTATGTGGCCGCGCATGATCAACATTCAAATTTGTACTCTCTTTGTTAGCTTGAGTTTTAGAAATGAGCGACACGATTGACACAGCATGGCTGAAGTACAAATATTTTATGCAGAGTAGAGTAAAGACTGCAATTTTTTCGTTGCAGTGGTTGGGACACTCGGGTGTGAAAAATATCAAGTACTTATACAGTGCACTAGTAGTTGCAGTGCACTATAGATCTCTAGTAAGAATATTGGACTACAAATAAGAAAACCTGTTGTAACACTGTCTTTGACGACGATTGCGCTTTTCTTGAGTCCGGATATTTTTTGCTTTTTCCTTTGTGTAGTAAGTAATCCAACTTAAAAGTTGATCAAATTGCATTGAAGTGGATAAACATTTCAATTTACGCCGAAATTTATAGTTTATCTGGTAAAAAATTGAATATTATTATTCGGACTTGGAGCTTGAGTTTCCCAAAATCCATTTTTAATGCTTTGCCACATGTCCAAATAAAAACTGAATCTGTCAGTGAGCCAATTATATTATGCATGAGGATGGAACATTTTAGAATGCGATTTTGCTAAACCCGACAATTTCTCGTTGGTTTTCGGACCTACGAGAACTACGTAAGTTTCTCTAAAAATCGAAGACGCTTTTTGTTAGAGGTGCAGTTATTACGATAGTTTCTCTTAAATTCAAAATCCGTTTTTCCTTAGAGATGCGGACTTTAAACGGAAAAGATTCAGTTTTCAATCCGTTTTTGACCCGTTTTCGCTATCGAGAAAGTGTCGAAAACGGATCCGAAAACTTGAATCGAGAACTTACGTTTTGCTGCCACGAACTGAGCAACAGGTAATACTTTTCCGGAACGAAAACGGAACACGTTCTCGATAGTTTAATAAAAGAAAATTTCTAGAAAATGTCGAAAACGGCTCCGTTCTCGAGGTCGGTTGTCGGGTGGAAACTGGAACTCAAAAAGTCGGAATACTATTTTTGAGTCCTTTCAAATATTGCGGAGTTTTAAGCCCCTCACTTCTTTCAAATTTTTAGTTCCTCAGTAAACGATTGGATTATCTTTTCATACATTTCTTCTACCAAATCAGACACTACTAATTGTGGAGAGTATTAGAGGAAAAGAAAAGCTTTAAAATAACTGCAAATTTTAATTCCATAACTATAAAGTTTATAGTATAAACAACAAGGTACCCATAAACCAAAAGTGACCAGGATGTCTGTATGGAAATTTTAAGGAAGGGAATAAAATCTTTCACATAAACCATTTGCATGTTTCATGAAGTGAATAAGTGTTGAAAAAGAAGTTTTCTTTGCGGGTGCAAGCCATGAAAATTACCATCAAGGCAGAACAGTCTATGTGATAGACACTGCCAGCACTAGGAACCTCTCTCAGATTACCCCCGAATCACTGTGCCCTCACACTCGTGCTAAATATATTGTACAACTTTGAACTATTTAGTCTAGCGGTAAATGCTTAAGTAGTGCTAAAGCAACAAAAAAAAAAAAAGAAAAGTTTTTGGCGACGAAGATGAAATGAGCGATTTTTGATAGTCAGATAACCCCGTGAATTGACTTGAATGTCAATGAATCGAGTTCAACTGTAAAATTATTTGCGACTGCTGTAGGTTTACATACACATTTAACTATGTTTAACGTATGAATGAATACACACACACACACACACATTTATATATATAAATACATATTTTAGTGCTATAGATCGTACAGTTTTTGTATCTAGCTATTTATTGGAAATTTCTGTTTATGTTTTCCTCCCACTCTTCCAACTTTGTTTTACCGTGTGTTTGCTGTATTTTGTTGTATGCCAACTTGCTTGGGAACGATTTGCTTACAATAATTTCTTCAATGCCATATTAATATTAATTGTCTTAAGCAACGCATAACTATTTCCATATACACTCGTGTTGTAAGAGCGTAATAATTAAACGTAACGAAGGGTATGCAACATGCCCCAAAGCATAATCACGATTTCAAATACGTAATAATAATACAATACAGAATAATACTGAAAAATGCAAGAAGATGCATCGACAAATATCGTTTTGCCAGTGACTAAAATTTTAAATTAACTACAGTTAAGTGTATGACGATTACAAATATATATGAGAAATGAAATTCAAAAATACGTATTAGCTTAAGGTCGAGACTCAAGCAGGCAAGAGCGGCGAGCGGCAAGAACCCATATACGTAGATGTGTAACTTCCCCAAAAACTAAATTAAAGCGTTGAATTAAAGTGAAAGTAAATCTATTTATTAGCAGAAACCGAAACAATTAAAGGCAAAACTTATATATATATATATACACAAATCTCTACAAATATGCATATATATACATACACTTATATATAGAAATATGTACCCAACTTAAAGTACGTATGTGTGTCTCTCTCTCTAGTACGGTTAGCCATTATTGAAAGCAGTCACATTTTGCCACACGTTTGTCTCTGCTCCGCAACTCTTCCAGAAAAAGAAAAAACAACAGTTTTGGTTTCTTGGTTTCATATTGGTTCGAGTGATATTATTGCGTTGTAAAACAGAAACGTGCTCCTTATATTTACTGACTTGCGGGGTGGTTTTGTGTTACCAGCCTTTTGCCTTGTTTGTTCTGACTTTATTTGTACATTTCGGCCTAGCGAATTAAAGAATTGCATTTTTTCTGTTTGTTTGCTACTTTTTAAACATTGATATATTTTTGTTAATTTTAGTTTAAGTTTAGTTGTGACAAATTGTGTATTATATAATTTTATGCGATTTCGAAATGAATGCGAAAATAATTAAACAAGAAACGTAATTTCCTTTGGTTTTATTTTACTCAACTCGCCCTGTCTGGGACAGGGACACCACACAAATACAACAACAACAAGAACCCATCCAAAATGTTGACCGACCGACTGCCCTGGTCACAAAACTATACAAAAAAAAACTATACTTACCTAACAACCTACCATATATACGTAGAAATCGACAACAACCACTATCTATTTACTTACCCAAACTTGCGATAGTACCAGGTCTACACTAATACACCGGCATATACGTAACTGAATTATATTCAAACTTAATTAGTATTAGACGACGATGGAGACAATTGAGTAAGACCGGCGCTAAACTATTGGAAACGGCACTCGCAGTTTGGCCAGAATATTTGTAAATACAAATGCAGTGCAATGCATAGCTAAAATATTGATATACCTAAAAACTAAGGATGGAAAGAGACAAACTTTCTCATATGTAGAATTGAGAGTAAAGAAATATGGATTTATAATTTAAACGAATAAAGTGAAGGAAAAATAATACAAAAAAAAAAACAATTTAAAACAATTAAGCATAAGCCAACAAACCGCAGTGGAAATTAATAAATAAATAAAAACTAAAATGAATTGTTTCAGAATGATCGGAGGATGGTGGGTACACAGCAATGGGAGGGCCAGCTATTGAATCCTCTTTCAAAATCGTCCTTAAATTATAACCAAAAATAAGGAATAGTAACACTCAGAAAATAATCCGTTCAAAATCTACCGATATCAAGACCATACGTTGACAATAGTAGAGTAATCCCGCTTTTTCGTGAACTGTGAACGACGCTGTCATTTCATGAACGCAATTTTAACACCCGTTGTTCGATCTTCATTAACGTTTAGGTGATGCGTTAATACCATTTTGGGCTCAACTTTGGGGTCATTTTATAAACTTTCGGGCTTCTTTTGGAAACATTTTGGTAACGTTTTAAGACCACTTGGGGCTCTTTTTTTTTAACGTTTTGGGAACAATTTTAAAACTTCTCGGTCATGTTTTGGGAACATCGGGGTCTCATTTTGGTAACATATTAGGTTCAATTGTCGAACAATTTTGGTACATTTTTGTGAACATTTTATTCTTTGTGTACTTTGGTTATACTTTGTGACAAACTAGCAAGTTTAAGCCGGTTAGAGGTCATGTTATGTCTTCACATAACTTTAATAGTCAAACACAACACCACAAAGGAGGCTGGTCAGCGGAAGCAGAGGGTTCCTTATGCCAGCATTGCTTTGACTGCTTGGGAACTTTAAATCAGCATAAGAGCAAAGCCAACACCAGAACACCTTCTATTTCGAACACCTTCCTTTCGACGAGTTTTTTGTGTTGTAATGTAGTGTGACCAGTGCTGGTGTTTTGCCGTGATCGTCGGGCCTGTTTTGTGAAAAAATATTTATGACCGAAATGGTTTAAAAAGGAGTTCGCTTGGTCTGCATTTTGGACATCAGTTTTTTCTTAGTTTACCTACTTGGGTTTTATTTAATGCTTATTTTTCAGCTAATTTAAGATGTTGTAGTCCTAAGAACCCATATATGATCGGTGGCAATTCAATTATCAAAACCATCTTGAAAACACTGATATGGAAACCCCCAAAAGGAACCCCAAGAATAAATGACTTCTTATTTATTGTTTCGATGACGAGCGTCCTGGTAGACCCATCAGGTTATCATACCGTTATAAACTATCTATCGCACCGGTGAGGCCGGGTGGCTCAGCGGCTAGTATTCGCGACCGTTTTGCAAATGTCGTGGGTTCGATCCCGCCTCGGATCATCTAATGAAAAGTTTTTTCTTTGAATAAACTTTACACCCGGTTTCCCCTCTCTGCTGTTGTCGCCAGCTTTGCAGTAATTAGCCATGCAAAAGCTTGTCAAACAGCCGTTCGGATTCGGCGTTAAACTGTAGGTACCTTTCTCTTGTGCAAAAATTAGGAACGCACAAGCCAAGAGATTGAGAGAGGCTCGACTTTGGCCCTTCGGGGCTTCGGTTCTCACAATTTTTAAGCCGTCGAATCGGTTCATTACATGATTTTGGTTTTGGTTAGGTTCAGTGGTACACTTATAGTTTATTATACGTTTTAGGAAGACATCTTTCCGTTTTCGAGATTCCATGTATTAAGATTTCAAAAGTGAATCGGGGGTGCCCTAGAAATTTCTAGAGGTTTTCACTTAATCTTAAATACTTCAAATTAAAACTATTCGCCTTTATACGTTCAAAGCCAAATAGATTTCATTCGTACTTACGTACATGTACGTTTTTGCTTCCATTTTACATACATTAGGTTGATTTGCCATCCTTTATAAGAAAATCTCAAAAAAATTCTTATCACTTCTATCACATTTTTGAAATTTAATTCAAATCTAGTAGTTGCAATTGTTTTAGTACTCGTATTGAACACACTCGTTCTCGAGAACTATTAAAGCCATCCACTCCAACTTGACGGCTAGTATATGACAAGTGTCGTTTATGCAATACTACTGCCGTCAGTTGTTTGAAATCACGGAATGAGGTTCGCTCGAAAATCGTGCTGTTGTAATTGTCTACGAAATAAGTGAAATTTTTCGGATGTTGCGCTCACAGGAAATAAACCGAAACTTTGTGTATCGTACCCTGAAGTTATAAGGGGAGTCCGGCCGTCCATGCACTGTGCGAGTGCCAAAGGCCATCAAAGCCGTGCAAGATCATATTCGTCAAAATCCAGCAAACCTCTAAAATTCAGCAGAAGGATCGGTCCGGAGGTTAGAACCTGTCGTCAAGCTCAAGGTTCGGTTCGAGGACAGTTTCCTTTACTAACCAAACCAAATGTAGTGGTTCGAACCTTGGTTCATAAGATCTAAGCTTCTTTTCCACACAGAGAAAAAAAAATCGGCTTATCAGCTGAAGTTAGGGGATTGCTTACGGTTTGGTTCGGTTCAGAACTGGCTGGCATTACCGATTTATTTGAACGGGGGCTGTGGCGTAGTGATGGAGTGCGAGCGAGGTAGGCCTAGGGTCACAGCTGTAGCTAGTATCATTAAAAAACTTCACAAATTACGCCATTCGATATCAGCAATAGTTTAGGGTAAAAATCATAAAATCACACAAACCAAGAGAAGGAGGATCCTTATGAGTTTTCGTGAGTACTTTACCAAAACCTACATGCAAATTATATATCCTCCATGTGGCTTTTTCTGTTAACAAAAATTAAGAAAATCTTCACGGCCGTCGATTTGCCTGCAAAAATAGATACCTAGAAAATAATGCGTTATCTCAAAGATCGTGTTCCAAACTATTTTTGTGGATTTCAAGAGGCGCAGACACAACCACTCCTCGAATTTTATTTGACAAGAAGCTTGCAATGAACAACTTAAACAACTATAAATAGTCCATGGATGACCGCCAAGCAATATCTTCACAAAAAATCATTCTAAATTTGTGATTTTTCGTTTTAAGTTACCGCTTATATACTAGACTAGATATAACGACAACAAAATACGGGCATGGCGACTCTGCGACGCAATATGATAGATGAGAAATGATTAAAATTTTGGCTAAAAACTGTTCATGGCTGTTGCAGATATTCGTTAGAATTTGGTGACCACCGGTGTACTGGACAAATGCAGCTGACATCTTCCAAGAAATCATCCGATGCTTATTTCTTCTTCTTTTTCAACTTCGTGTGCAAGCTAAGTGCATCTTAAATGTCTTTAAATACCTTTAGTATTTACCTTAATTTTAATATTACTGCACTTGAACTTCTTAAATGGTATGCTATCCCTATTTCTTAGGACAGCCACAAGGTAAGTGAAGAACGCAGTCTTCTTTTCAGTCAGTTTACGCATTTCTGAGGGAATTGCAAGCAGCAAGAAAAAGGAGCAAGTCTTCGCATTCAGTTTAGTATAGGGTATTTTGTGACGATCCAAAAATATGGTTTGAGTCTGATCAATCGAAAGGAAATCTGAGAAATAGTTTTTGGTTCCACATTATAGTTGCGGTCATATCAACCGAACTTCTAAATATACTTAATGTGAAAGCCTGCCGTGAACTAGAGCAAGCGCGATAGGCCACTTGGGAGGTAAATCATTTAATTTAGGGTGGATGGTGGAATGCGAAAATGTGTTTTTGATGTAAAACATCTTCAATTTCAGTTCTTAGTATTTTAGTAGGGGTAAAAGTTGATTTCAGCGTCACGCGACATGCTGACTTGCATATATTATGGTGTTGTTGTTAAGATGTTGATGTTGGAGTTGGTTATGTTGTTAGGTACTTAAGTACCTAAATACAAAGGTAATAAGATTCTTAGGTACTTAAGCACTTAGGTACTTATAGGTACTTAAATGTACTTAAAGGTACTTAACGGTACTAAGGTACTAAATTACTAAGGTACTAAGGTAATAAGGTACTATGGTACTTAGGTACTAAAGTAGTTGAAAATGTAGTATTGAATAGTTAGTAGTGAATACTTAGTATTGAATATTTAGAATCGAGTACCTAAAATAGAGTACTGAGTATCTATTACTGAGTATCGAATACTCATAATCGAATACTTATAGTCGAGCACTTAGAATCGAATACTTAGAATCGAATACATACAATCCAATACCTACAATCGAGTACTGAGTATCGATTACTTAGTATCGATAATTTTCGTATCGAGTATTTAGAATCGAGTACATCGAAACGAATACTTCTAAACGAGTACTGAGTATCAAGTTTTAATTATCGAGTGCTTAGTATCGAGTACAGATTGTTAAGTGCCGAGTATCGAGAATATGGTAACACACACAACAAGTATGTAAATTTCGGAGCATATCGTATGCAACAGTTTTTTTCTCATCAAGGCCCCGTGAGGTTAAGCCACACTCACACCTTTTTTTTATTTTTAAAGTACATCAACTAGCTTTGCTCTAAATCAATTTGCGTCAATATCGCGGTCATAGGAGCAATCAGTCAAAAATATATCTTAATAATAACTAGTTGTGATTAAAGTTGAACAAGTCTAACATTTAGCTGAGAAAAACACTCTTCCAATTTCAAAAGTGAAAATTAGCATTCATGGGGCTTAGAGATTTAAAATTTTTGTTAATTCCCAGCAAAGAAAATCTACAGCTTGGCAAGTATGGCAAATGTTGTGGCTAATATTCACATATGGAATAAAATTTCTTCCCCCCAATTGGCTCATTGTCTAATAGATTTTTCTTCCAGCGCATAAATTGTCACTTGGTAATGCAGAAGCTGCAAATATTAATTAAGGAATTCCATTTGAAGGAAATTGATTTCATGCCTACGCGAAGTCAAGACCCTGTGCCAGCTGTGCTCTGTGTTTTCGGGGTGTAGTTCTCGTTGTAGATTTGCAATTTGCCGCTTTTGCCACGTACCAGGAAAATGTTGCAAAACGCCTTTAATTAAATTTAATTAATGCGGCAACAACTCAACGGATTATGATAATAAGCGCACACATAACGACGCCATTTATGACACACACATGTGCAAGTCACGAGAAGGAGGCGGACGCTAGACATCGTCCTGTATTTTTGGGGCAACGACAGCGTAATGGCTGCGTCAACGAGCTGCGTCTTCGACGGCAAACGGAAACGGAAGCACAAGCACGCAAATGGCTCATGTATGCAATAAAAGAAACTTTCGAAAACGTCAAAATGGCGTTCCAAAGATTGCCCCATTGATGAGCGGAGGCGACACGAGGGCGGTGGCGGGGGAGGCAGGGCGCGCTGTTCGCCATGCCGAGCACGTAGAAGGAATACACAACTCGAGACTGGGCATAAGTTGGCATTTGGATGCTGTTATTAGAAAAGTTTGTGCGGCTAAAGTACGCCCAAAGGCGATCAACCCACCGATAAGGCAACGTTTAAAATATTTTATTTCCATTGATGGGGAAAAATCATACTTGGCAGGTTCATTTCGATTTTCAAATATGAAGCTTTAACTGAAAGTGTATAAATTAAATAAATGTGGAGGTGGGTTTTGTCTGTCTAGAGCAGAGGTGCCCAGCGCTAGCTTATGGAGGAGTAGACATAAAGAAATCCAATTTTTTTTTCTTAACTCAGTTGCGAGTTTTATACAACGAATCCATCATCATCGAGATGCAAAATTATCTTTGCTTCAGCTTTGCCATAAGCACCCTATGAATAATGTATTACTGTTCTTTGATTGAGAAGCTTTGAAAGGATCACACTCTGCTGTGCTCACTGCTTAAGCTTTCGCTGCTACTGTAATGCTGATAAAAGACGCTTAAGAAAGCTTTTCGTAGACTAAATAGCTCTACAACTCCTAAAAGCTTTAATTTTGCGGAATCTAGATTTTAGATCGCAAAACGGAAACCGAATATACATATGAGTGAGCAATTGAACAAAACTAAAGAGCTGCACACTCCAGAAACTGAGCAACCGAAAAAGTTACTCAATATCTTCACTAACTAAAAAGTTAACAACTGACTTTGCTCACTGAATCATTTTGGACATGACAGATCTTCTGAAAGGTGTGCGATTCCCACCAAACAGGCACACATTTTGTTACTCATCCCCCCTTCTGGACCTGCGCTAGTCAGCCGTGTAATTCTAGCGCTGCTGCTCACATAAACTCTCACAATTTATGGCATTTAAATTCGTTGACGGGAAAAAATTACAATATTTTGACATGGCAAACAAAGCCGCAAAACGCCAACCGTTGATCCTACTTAAAATTCGGTTTCAGCGCTGCTGTGGCATATGCGAATCCTAATTACAGCGCGTCCCAGATGTTGCCATTGCCACATCCCTGGGTTCCCCCCGCCCAACTCCAATTTAAATGCAGGAGCAGCAAAATGGCGGCCAATTACAGAGCGCGTTTCGTTTAATTGAAACATAATTTTGCATAAATAAAACAAGGCATAAAACACCCTGTTCGATGGCGCATTCGCCCTACTCATCCCTCCCCCGGCTGTCATTAATGGGCAAGGGGAGTTTTAAAAAAAAGAAGAACTGAACACAAATGCAAACAAACCCCACGTGTGCATTGAGGGTCCCCTTTAACCCATCCCCCTCAACCGGGACTGGCTCAGTTGTTGCTGTGATGATGCGTCGGGTGTATCTCACAGCTCATTGCGAATGCACAGGTTGATTTTATCCCCTGGCACTTTTTCATGTTTCCTCCAAAATAGATTGGCCTGTCGCAGAGTGTGTGTGTGTGTGTGGATAGGCCTGTCTCTTTTTGTTTTTTTTTTTTTTTTGCAAAATTGCACATCCCATCGCGCTGCTACATCATAATTTATTAACAAAACGAAATGAGTTTTTCCTTTTTTTCCCCGACACTTGCCGCGCCCGTTTTAAAGCCCTTGGCGCACATTTATCACAATTTTTGCTTTTCAATGGGAAAATTGAACTCTAAAATTACTTTAATTGAAATTGAAAATAGAAGTAAAGTTCAAGAATAACCATTTTAAAAGTATAAAAGTATAATATAGCTCGAAAGTATGCAACATTAATTCATTTTGATGTAGTTATTAAATTATTGACAAAAAGTGAGCGAAATAATCGATATATTTCGACTATTGAAATAAGCACTCATCGAAAGATTATTGAGAGACTTCCCTGTAGTTCAGCTGATGTCAACCCACTACCAGACCTAACGACCTGATGCCTCACTGAGCGTCAGTCGCGTCGTTAACGACAGGTAATGCATCACAGCGCTAGTCTAGTACGAGAACTATAGAGTGCACTCATCACCACACTAACGACTGGTAATGCAGGTTCGTACCAATTGGTACGTTTTTCGGACATTCCCATGCAAAATTCGGTAGGCAAATACTTGGCTGGTGGTTGGTCTGGTGGCGAGTGCTCACTACTAAGAGTTAGAGAATTCGTTAATGCCGCACCGGTGCAGCTGAACTACAGGGTGGCTTTCCATTGTAATTGCGTGAAAGCAAATCAAAAGCAGTGGTCGGAACGAACCTGATTTCATTTTGATTTGCTTGCGCTTGGCGCGAAAGCAAATGGTGCCAAGTGAAACTGAATTAAAAATAAAGATGAAGGACGAATAACCTAAAAGAAGAAGTATTATGGATAAAAAAGATATTTAAAAAAAACTTGCATTTTATTTTCAAATTTTGTTTAAAAAAAGGCAAGATTCGTCTGTGCAACATAAAAATTGTTCCATTAATGAATCCATTGGGTCCTCTAATAGTGGGTCTACTACTTTGCCTCGAGAACCACACATTCCTGCTCTCTCTTCTTCCCATTTTAGAGCATCGCGAAATCGGCATCCTATGTTCATTCTTTCTATTTTTAGGACGTTTCTGCAGATCTCAACCTTTCCTTCCGCTTTACTTGTTCAATGAAATGTCAGAACAGGCGAGCAATCGATTGCAGCAGTTTTCTAATCACATCGCATCCAAGCGTGCTTCTGAGAGTACGGAACAGTCGCAAGCGCGGCGAAATGAATAAGTTAAGCGGCATGCCTGTTTAAGATCTGCAGAAACTTCAGAGCAGACAGGTAATCTACGCCAGCAGTATGCTATATTCGTCGCATCCCAGAGTGCCGCTGAGACAGCAGTGGAAGCAGAAGCACGAAGAAAGGCTGTTGCTGAAATGGCGGCCCAGTGGCTAAAAATTGGAGAACTATCTAAAAATTTTATAAGTTTGGCTTATCATGAAGATGGGTTAAAGGACGGATGGTGTTAATCAAACGGTCCGAAAAACTGCGATATTTACAAAACTCTGTTTAGATTATGGGTAAATAGGAGGTATAGAATGAATGCAGATTAAACTATCCCAAGAGTTCAGTTTCTTATGATAAAGTATTATTTATGGTATTATTTATGATAAAGATCGAACTTTGGAGTAAGTTTAGATAATCAAGAAGGTTGAAATATTTATTTCCGACCTCATAAACTATATAACTATACCAACGAGACCCAGCTAAATTTGAAAGCTGCTAGTAGTAGTAGAAAAACCCTGCCTAGGTTTGGTTTGATTGGCTAAGGTTTTTGTGTAATAGACTCCTGAAATTTTCATAGGAAAATAGATTTTTTTGAAAAAATGTTTTTTTTTGTTCAGGTCTATAGCTTATAAACTATCTGGAATTTTATTTTACTGTCTTCAGCTATTTTGTAGCGCTTAGCCAGGCCTGCAAAACACTTAACGCCATTATGCTCAAAATCACGAAAATTTAAGAAAAATATCATATAAATATTTGATATACTTAGTATGTACAGGGTGGCTGATGAAAGCTGCTACCACAAAAAAAATGGAATAACTTTTTTTCTATTTGATAAATCTACTTAATTTTTTTTTTGTTATGTAGATTTATGAAAAATGGATAATTGGGACACTGAAACAAGAATTTGGATTGTCCGCCGCTATCACGCCCTGGAGTCCGTAGTTTCGGTTCAAAGACAGTATAGGCGCATGTTTGGCGGCGATCTTTCGACCAGATAGACCATAACGAGACTTGTTAACAATTTCGCCGAGCGTGGGACATTCTAAAAAAGACCTTTCCATCGAAACCCTACAGTTCGAACGGAGGAAACAATCGCTGCGGAACTTATCTGCTCAAATGGGTATAAGCAGACAGTCGTTGCAGTCAATTATGCCCAATGATTTGAACTTATTCCCATATAAAATTCAAATGGCCAAAAAACTGAACGAAGCAGACTTGCTGATTCGCTCAGAATTTTGCCAGAAGATGCTTCAAATGGTGGAAGAGGACAAAAACATGTTGAACTGTCCTTTTATGTCTGACGAGGCCCATTTCGATTAAACGGCAACTTAAACAAAACAAATTGTCGAATATGGAGTACTTCTAACCCACAGATACTCCATGACACAGAATTACATCCACATCGTGTCACAGTGTGGTGTGCAGTTTCATTACGCTGCATTGTCGGGCCCTTCTTCTTCGAAGAAAACGGTCACACCGTTACTGTTGCTGGAAACCGTTAATTTAGCATGTTGAGAGAGTTTTTCTATCCAGATTTTCTCCGAAAAAGAATTTCTTTCAAGTCTGTGTGGTTTCAGCAAGATGGTGCAACTCCTCACATAGCCCAGCCTGTTATGAAAGAATTGCAAATTCAATTATTTTAGATCTAATTGAGCTATATTTAATAGAATTGAATGAGCTTTAACATGAATTAAGGAAAAATGAATTCCGTACACTGAAAAAAAAGTTATTTGACTTTCTTTATGTAGCAATATTCATCAGCCACCCTGTAGATACGAAATAAGAGGAACAATTTTTATGAACAAAACTATTTCATTTGATAATTCTTTTATATAGTTTAGACCTAGATACTTGTGAAAGTTTAAATAAAACTCGTAAGAACTCGTTAGTTATATCCTCAGCTTGGCGACAACGTAATCCATTTCAGCTTGTGTTACGAGCTCGTCTACTTCGTCTGGTTGAAACATTGGATCGTAGGGCTTGGTCTGCTCTGTAAATAGCGTTACTGTCTCCGGACTCGGTGCTTTTGGTGGTGGATTCGCATCGGAAAGGGGACCAGGGACGTCAATTTTCATTGACATTGTTTTTTCTGTTTTTGTTCCTGTTTTTTCTGTCAATTATTATTGATTAGGGCGACGAACTGAGCCGGTTGAGCTTTGTGCGTCCGTCTGTCCTTCTGTCTGTTTGTATGCAAACTAAATTTTGCACAGAGTTATATTTCTACTGCACGCTACTTATATGTCGGAATCGATCGGATCGGCAAAATATAGCATATAGCTCCCATCGGAACGATCGATCGAAAAACACGTATTAGTGGGAAAAACTTTTTGTTTTTAATGGAAACGTCACCAAACTTTGTTGTTCAGCCATGCTCCCATTTTCGCATTCGCAAAAGTTTTGCGATTTGGAGAGCAAATTTGTACTAAAAACCGGTTTGAAATCGCAAAACTTTTGCGAATGCGAAAATGGGAGCATGGCTGGTTATAGCTTTTTTTGTGCTTTTTCATAATTCTACTAAGATTGATTTAAATAGGACAACTATTTGATATAGCTCCCATACAAAAGATAGGTCTGAAAAATAGTCTTTGTGAGAAAATTTTTTTTTTTTAATGGTACCGTCTTTAAATTTGGTATTAATTTATTTTCAGTCTGAAAATGGGTCTGAGTAAAATTATTTTTTTTTTAAGTGTACGCGCTCTTTAACTAGGCCATTATGAATAATATACTCTTTCAAACAGATTTTGCACATTTGGCCGAAACCAGAACATCAAAACGAGGACTTGCGGGGTATTAAAACTTGGGACCTATAAATTCAAACTTATTCGAAAGAGAATTTGACGTGATTCTTGTAGTTTAAAAAATCAAGGCTTACACCAAGAGAAATGAAGAACGAATCGGCGGGAACGAATTCGTCTTGTTTTTAGTACTTTTCTTTTTGGTTTCTTGGATCCAAGAAACCATCGTTTTCGACTTCGAGCTTGATGTCGAGGGAAGTGCGGGAAGCCAAAAATCAGAGCAACAAATGAAAATTGGCCGGCACTGTCAATTTATAATACGACTTGGGATAAGTTCACACAGGCAAACTAATTTGTCAAAAATGACAAAAATTTGTCAAGATTAGTTTGACGTGTGTGTAAACGCCAAATTAATTTGCAGCCAAACGCTTGTCAACGATTTGCCGAGTTTGCTAAGTCAAGTTTTCGACAAATTTGCGTGCTGATTGAACACAACGTGAACTCTCACGCGCAAACTGTTATCGTATTTGCCGAGTTTGTTCTTTCAAGGCAAATGTAAGGTCAAACTATGGCAAACTTGTGATGCTTGTCTGAGTTCTTTCAAGTGCAATAACATTTGTAAATCAATTTTCATATTTAATGTTGATAAGATTTGCATAATTGTGTAAAAATGAGTATATTAATATTGTATTATTGTAAATTCTTCAGGGCTGCATTGTTAAATAACCTAAGCGATTCAGACGACTTGCTGCAGGGATGGAGTTGCGCATTGGAGTGACATTTTTGGAAATGATTGGCGCAATCAAAAATATATAAATTAGTTTAACGCAGCATCTTTTGGTTTCCCTTCGCTTTACCAACGGATTTTGGTTGTATTTTGCAGAGAAGTTAGGGCATGCAACAATGCAGCGCCAAGGCAAATAATTATCAAAAGTCTTTTCCTTATAGTCTTGCCCATGTCTATTTTTGCAAAAATATTAAGCAGCTAGAGATTTCGATAAGCCCGATATTTTTATCGCACTAAGACGATTATTTGACATATGCTATAGACAAACCATTTGGTTTGTGGGAAAACACAACATTTTCGAAAACCAAGTTTGCGAGTGTAAACACTAAGCCAAATTTAATGCAAGCTTTCGACAAATTTATTTGCAAACTAATTTGCCGTGCGTGCAAGCACATAGACAAATTCGGACACAAATCCGACAAACTCAGCCATGACAGTTTGTGTAATTAATTTGCCCGTGTGAATTTAGCTTTAGAAGCCGGATAAACACATCGACTGTTTGTGTAACTAATTTAATCTAATGTTTTATGTTCTCAATGATTCGAATGTGTCTTGGTCTTATAAAAAAAACTTTATAAACCAGCCCTTAATAGTATTAATCAATTCCCCAACACGTTCATATCACATTTTAAAAGTTACGCCCAATCCCAATCTGCAATTGTCAATACATATTTTTAAAAATCCATTAATAAATGAAATAAAACCACAAAACCAGACACCCACCGCCATATAAAAACAGAACTAAGCAAAGCAGAATGTAATCTTGGAAATAGCCAGCCCGCCTCAGGTCGTTTCGCCAGCCATCATGCTGCGTTTATGTTAAGACCCCAACTGACATTAACACTAAATTTCAACTAAGCGATCTTCAATATATTATAATAATCCACCAAGAAACCAACCGACAAATGCGCACCGCATTCAAATGAAACACAATCTTTTTAATATCCACGAGGTAACCAACCACCGACACCAAGAGAAAGCGAGAGAGGGAGAGACACCCAGACCGTATCCACCCACCCCACCACGGTGCCGGTGTTCGAGCCTTTCACTATGGCTACTTAGGACTTCTCCCCACACCCGCACCCTGTTGAAAAAGCACAGCGGGAAAATGGGAAAGGCGAAAAACGGAGGGCTGAAACACGTTGCCAACATTGCAAATTTTTGTTGATTTAATAAAATTGCACCCACGAGACTAATTTATATGGAATGTTGGTAGTCGAAAAAGAGGCAGAATTGGTTTCAGGTATAAGGCAGCCATCCATGTTGGATGCACAGTGGGACCGAAGTACAGAACAATGGGATGGCAAATGTAAAGAGTGGATATGGATGCGTTTTATGCACACTTCACCATTTTATAATGTTTCCTGCATGGCATGGTAATGAGGAGAAAAACAAAAATCATTGAAAAGCTGATTTTAGAAGTCATAATAGTAACTGATTAGTGTTTAACTGCTAATTTCATAGTGCAGGCTCGCTTGGTCGTTTTCAGTTGCTCTCTCCCTCAATGCTTGGTGATCGATGAATGGCTAGAAATATCACAAAAGATAATAAAAAAGAGTCTCAGAACATGAGTTTTTGAAAAAGGGTCTCTGAACAAGAGGTAATGAACAAAAGTTAGTGAACAGGATTACCCGAACAAGAACAAGAGTGAAAAAAAGAGTCACTAAACTGGAGTCTCTGAACAAGAGCCATTAACAAGAGTCTTTAAATAACAAACATAGAACAAGAGTCACTGAACTGCAGTCCCCAAACAAGTCACTGAAAAAGAGTCCCTGAAAAATAATGAAATAGAGTCACTGAACAACAGCCACTGACCAGAAATCACTGAACAAGAGTCCCAGAAAAATTCAGTCAAGAAATATAAAAAACTGAACAAGAGTCACCGAACAGGAGTCAGGAAACAAGAGTCACTAAGCAAAAGTCACTTAACAGAAGTCACTAAAGAAGAGTTACTGAGCTAAAGTCACTGAGTAGAAGTCACTGAACAAGAGCTCACTGAACAGGAGTCACTGAACAAGGGTCAATGACCAGGAGTTCCCGAACAAAAGTCACTGAAAGCGAATGCCTAAAAAAGAGTAACAGAAAAAGAGTCACTGAACAAGAGCCCTTGACCAAAAGTCTCTGAACAGGAGAAACTAAACAAGTACGAGGACAATCACTAAATTTAAAAAGAGTCACTGAAAAGAGTTACTGAACAGAGGAACAGTCACTACAAGTCACTTAAGAAGAGTTACTGAGTTAAAGTCACTGAAAAGAAGTCACTGAACAAGAGTCTCTGAACAGATGTCACTGAACAAGGGTCACTGACCAGGTGTTCCCGAACAAAAGTCACTGAAAACGAATGCCTAAAAAAGAGTAACTAAAAAAGAGTCACTGAACAAGAGCCCTTGACCAATAGTCTCTGAACAGGAGTCACTAAGCCAGGGTTACTGACCAGGAGTCGCCAAACAAGAGTCACTGAAAAAGAATGTTTAAAATAGAGTCACTGAAAAGGAATTACTGAACAAGAGTCAGTAAACAGGAGTCACTGAACAAAAGTCACTAATTAGGTAAGGTTAGGTTGAGATGGTAGAAGCGGTGAAACTTCTTCACTTAGACCAAAAATAGGTCCATTCTGATACCACATAGCCCCTAATTTTTACTTTTAGAAGGAAAAGGGTTTCAGTAGCAAAGTAATCTATAATTCTAATTAAGTTTCTAACTAAGAGTAACAGAAATGGAGTCACGAAACAGAAATTACTTAACAGAAGTATTTGAAGTCAGTGGACTCAAGTCCCTAAACAAAATAGCTCAAGTGATGCAGTTCACGTTCACTTATAAAATTTGATTGACAACTAGTTTTGATTCACTTACTCATGTTCCTGTCTTTCAACAAGACGTAGAAATGGGTTTAAAAACAGTCCGAGTACTCAATATTTGAGAATCAAGTAAACTAAATACTATTTTACAACCACTGTGCACAGCAGCAAAGCTGTCGGTTGGGTTTTCACGGTTGCCTGTTACATTTTCGGAACTTCTGTTATCATTTCGAATTAAAGTTAGCTACAACGCCGCCTTCCTCGTCCTCAGCACAGTTTACCTTGTTGGCTTATCCAACGGCAACGGGTGGGTTCTATACAACCAAGTTCCACCCTCCAATCCCGCAGTATGTTTGTGTGTGTGTTTGTGTGTTTCGATGCCATTTGCTGATTTATATTGCATAATATTGTCGAGCTGAATATTGGCCTGGCGACGAGCAACGGTTATCGCCATCTTGGCCTCAAGACGCGGCCCAAGACCACACACACACACAATTTGCCAGCTAATAAACATTATGGCATGCACCGACTCCGACTACAAATGTCGTTTTCGTACCGGTGGCCAATTGTTTTGATCTGCGACAATTTACGAGACTCTTTCGTTTTTCCCAAGAAACGTTCTCCGAGGGGCCACATCTAATCGCCAAGTGGCGCAATATTCTTATCGATGGCCATTTGCTTGTTATGCCAACTAACCGTTTTCATAATTTTGTCATGGCCGACGGCCTTTTGAGAAGCCGCCTTCTTTGGGTGTCCTTTTTATATTTTTAGTATTTTGGCAACCACTTGAACAGATGTCGTTGCTGGCGCGCATTTCCCAGCAAAAATTTTCAACTTTCACCCAATACAATCATATTTAATAAGGCATTCTTTGCCGCACACACACACACACGCTTCTCCAGCGACATTGACACCGACTTGTACCTGAGGAGAGGAGAGCGTCCGTGACGTATCTGTCAGATTAAGGAAAGTCATAAAGTGTGGTGAGAAAGGATGACAACAACAGCAGAGTCGAGATACGGCCATTGTGTTGCCATCCGCACAAACATGGCAGTTGGAACCCAACCCCTACCCCTGCCCCTGCTCCTGACCCGTTTGCTGGTTATAATTTTAATTGTCTGACCGTGGGCACTTTTTATTTAGGTATTCCTGGTGAATGTCTGACTGCTGCAGCATCTATGACTCTATGTCCATGCATTTGTTTCACAATTGAACAACATTTATGACTGTAAACAGACATTAAACTGTCTCCTAACTCGGTTCGGCTGTCGGCACTATCCCAAATGCTGCACTTTGGACACAAATGCTTCTCGAATTTGATCCTGCAGCAGCTTCTGTGCGACTGTGGAAAGATCTTTCTGCGCCTTTGGCAATTTCCGCTAGCCCATTGCCATCGTCGGCGACAGTTATGACTACGGACGGCACATTAAAGTGACTTTAACGACAGTAAACAGTTCATAAAACTTACACAAACACACGAATCTGTAGGATGATCCATGACACTGGTGACGCGTGCTGTAGGCTTAGTTTTCTCAAAGTGGGAAATCATCCAATCTTATTTTAGCTTAGCTAAAGTAATCAAGCCCGGCAGGAGTAGGGGGTTGAATGAAGTTGCCTCGTGATCTACAAAAATTTGGGGACAAAAGTGTTAAGGCTGTAATTGATTTTGAACTCAAAGAACCTTAAATTCCCCATCAGTGTAAAATTTCCAAACGTTTTAATCCAGGATCAAAAGCAAATTTCAAGTTTCTGACACCCAAGGATTACTTTAGACAATCTTATTCGGCGGTGTCCCAGAAATCCCTTCCAACCAAATTCCAACCGAATACCTATTCTCGGTGTCCTAGAAATCTCTTTTGGTTGGTTTCAAACCTGTCTTATTTTGTTAGGAGATTTTGGCAAACCAACTAATACACAAACCAACCAAACGCGACTTCACGAACCTACGCAATTTAGCACTGTCTTTGTAGTAGGGCCAAAATCTTCTACACACACCTTTTAACTAGAATTTCGAACTAGACTTACGAAGAAAACCAAATCTCTCGAAGTTCAGTCCGATTCAGAAGTTTTTGATCAGTTGATTGGATCGTTAAAAAATCCATTCGAAACAGAGGCAACTAAATTTTTCGAGTTTCTGCAGTGATTCGCTATCGGCCAGAGCGCAGATGTTGACAAGATTGTCAACTTTTATAAGCGTGGTTTTTAGGAGCTAGGTTCTTGAGCGACCGTGTCATGTTTTTGCAACTTTTGCGCTTGCAAAATGAGCAAGGAAACAATTTGGGGGAGTTGTGAATTTATTGAAAAGAAACGAATGGACTAGAGGGCTCATTCCAGAGTTTGTTGGTTTCGTTCGTCTGTTAAAGACAATTCCCCCGAGTCATCATGTTCGAATGAACGAAGTTTTTCTGTCCTTCGTCGACTAAGGTCAACAGTGTTACAAAATCGGCTCAACAACGTCGCTCTTCAACACATTTATTAGGAGATGACCGACGAGCTCGATCTGGAAAAACTTCTAAGTGAGTTTCTTACGCGCTATTCGAAGCGTACTAGTGTTTTTGCTTTGCGAAAATAAGTTTGTTTTAAAAACCAGAAAGAAAGTCGGTCAAGCCAGACTATAACATACTCTGTACCTGTGAAGTGCTGCCCATCACTGTTGCGACCGGTGCTGCCCATAACTGTTTATTTTCCTTATAACTCGACAACCGTTCATCCGATCTTTACCATTCCAGTTGCGGATCGATAAAAAATCCTGATTACCAAAAATGTCCAGAAAGAACAAACCTTCTATCTATAAAACTGTGGGAGATATGACGCTTTTTCCAATTTGTGGCTGTGGAAGGGGGCGAGGCGAAAATTGAAAATAAACTTGATCTGCCTGCAAGTATAAGAAGCATATGTCCCACACATGTCAAACCTCTAACACTTACCATATCTGAGATCTGTTTGTTCAAACGGACAGCCGGACAGACAGACGGACATGGCTATATCGACTCGGGTGTTGATGCTGATCAAGAATATATATACTTTAAAGGGTCGCTTATGGTTTGATCCTGGCATGATTTTCTACTTGAAAATTTATTCAGCACAAGTGCTGAACAAAAATAGTTCGGTACTTGCTTTCTTACGATCAGTACCTTACGAAAAATTTACCGTACTTGATTTTTTTGAACAGTACGTTACGAAAAAGTACCGTACTTGTCTGAGTATGGTACTTGTTGTGTTCGGTACATTTTGTGTGCCAAACACAAGTACGGTATACAGAGAAAAAAAGGATATGCATTGGATGATTTCCCGTATCCATTTGGACATTTGGAACAAAAAAATCATCCAAAGGATTTGAAAAACGTTCAGCCCTTGGTTGATTTTTCAGCTCCGTTGGATGATAAAAGGATATTAAAGAAAGTCCAAATGGATATTTTTTGGATCTTTTTTTTCTGTGTATTTTGAGTAGCTTCGGTTGAGATGGTACAAGCGGTGAAGCTTCTTTACTTAGACCAAAAATAGGTCCATTCTGATACCACACAACCCCTAATTTTTATATTTAGACGGTAAAGGGAGGATCATCCCTTCTGAACCACTTAGAAAGTAGCACAAGTTTCAGTAGCAAAGTAATCTCTTTCTAATTAAGAGTAACAGAAATGGAGTCACCAAACAGAAATTACTTAACAAAAGTAACTGAACCGAATTCAGTGAACTGGAGTCATTGCTCAGTGAACTGAGTATTTGCAATAGCTCAGCATTATCTCAGCAATTTCTAAGCAATAGCCCAGCAATTACAGAGAATATCTTAGCAACATCTCTGCAATATCCAAGTAAGACAGCAATACTAGGATCTGTCATACCCAAGTAAGAACCCAAGGATCTGTCTTACCCAAATAAGACAGCATTACTAGGATCTGTCTTACCCAAGTAAGATAGCAATGCTAAGATCTGTCTTGCCAAGGAAATTCGTTACCTTAGCCCTAAGGTAGGCCGTACCCCCTGAGGTATTCTGTACCTCAGCCCTAAGGTATGCCGTACCTCAGCCCTGGGGTCGGCCGTACCTCAGCCCTGAGGTATGTCGTACCTCCGACCTGAGACAAGCATTGTGTGCAAATATTTAAACATGGGTTATAGCAAAGCCAATATTATCTCTAAGATGAGTAACGCCATACGATTTTTTTCCACAAGATTTTTTCTTGCTGGCTCCAGGCTCTCTTCAAATTTGGTTCAAAAGCCAGAGGGAGAGCGCTCTAGAGCCAGCCGATCTCTCGTACGCTTTCAGCGACAGCCGACGACTGTATGTGTGCACACGTATTCTCAGGCATTGTTAATCTGCCTGCATGTATTCGTTTTCTACAGCACAAGTACGCGCACATAAGCACTTGCTTGTTCGTTGTGTTTATTCACACAAGCAAGCGCATTCTTTTATTCGATTTTTACGCTCTCAACTCAGCCACAGCCACCAAAAAATAGCTGCATATTGCAAAATCATTGTATGGCCGTTCGGCATCTTAGAGATTATATTGGTCTTTAGTTTTAGCTACCTAGAAATAGTGGCACATTTTAAGCATATTCTGGGACGAAGTTTTCAGTAATTAAAAAAAAGTGGCCACAACTACAAAGATACATTCGGGTGTGTTCCAGAAATCTCTAGGGATTTTGCGTATAAACAATTGGATTTTGAATTAAACTAGGAGAAGTTTATATGGTAAGGTTCAATAATAATGTCGCCTACTAGATTATAGGAAAGGAAAAACCGTATGCTTTAAATCTACTTGGCATTGAGCAGTCGGTTTCAAATGTCTCAACTTTTGTCATCTAATCTATCAGCCATGCATTTTGGAGACCCTTCAAATATAAAGGCAAGCAGTTGTCGTTCGAAACGAAACCGTTTATACGAAAATCACTAGAGATTTCTGGGATACCCCGAACTGAAAAATATTCAAACCCAATTGCATACCTTTCGGCTTTTCTACAAAATCAATTTTGCTATCTAACTAGCAATCCTTAAGTTGTTATTCTCCGGGTCGTTGTATAAATAGGAGTTTGCAAATGGCTTGATGGTGTGACAGACGGGAGGCGGTCGAAACTGTTCTGTCTACACAACCACTGCTGCTGTTCCACCACTTTGACTGAAACAATAATTTTTGTTTGTTTGTTAAAAGACGCAGCAATGTATTCAAAACGAGAGCATAAGTCAAAGTCAATTTGGCCCGACTTCGATATTCCCGCTACTCAGTGAATTTAATGTTTAACATTAATGTAAATATATTCATATCTTTAAAGTTGTGGGAATTACTCATCATTATACCCTTGCAGAGGGTATTATAAAATTGTGCGGATGTTTGTAACGCATTGAAGGAAGCATCTCCGACCACATAAAGTATATATATTCTTGATCAGCATGACGAGCTGAGTTCATTTAGCCTTGTCCGTCTGTCCGTCCGTCCGTCTGTCCGTCTGTCTGTTTCTATGCTATCTCCTCCGTCAGTTTTAAAGCTATCCTCACCAAACTTTGCACGAAGTCTTATGGTACAAATACGCTGCACATTTGTCGGAACCGGCCGGATCGGATGACTATAGCATATAGCTACCATAGGAACGATCGGTCGAAAAAACTAGTCTTAGTGAGAAAAACTTTTTTTGTTTTTAATGGAAACGCCTCCAAAGTACGTATTTCTTAGTTTACTATTCTTTCCCATGATTTCACTAAGTTTGGTCGAAATCGGATGACTATAGCATATAGCTCCCATAGGAACGATCGGTCGAAAAACTAGTTCTAGTGAGGAAAACTTTTTTGTTTTTAATGAAAACGTCCTTTTTATTGGCATACTCTTATTTTATATACGTTAACACATTTCTACAAAGTTTTATAGAAATCGGATGACTATAGCATATAGCTGCAGTATGAATGATCGGTCGAAAAAGAAGTTCTAGTGAGAAAAACTTTTTTGTTTTAAATGGAATCGTCTTCAAAAATGCACATGTAAGTTTGTTATGCTTTTCCAAGATTCCACTAAATTTTGTCGAAATCGAACATCTATATAGTATAGCTCCCATAGAAAAGTAAGGTCTGAAAAGTAGGCCGAGCCGAAGTTTACTTCCCCTTTTTTTTATTGCAGTGGACAAAATTTGAATCAAACTTGATCTGCCTGCAAACAATACTAGTCTATGTACATTTAAAATTTGGTTGATCAAGCTCCTCAAGACTCCGTGATCTAGGTGTTCCAGGGACTCGCCTGTTGATCTCATCAAGAATATATCGCACACGTTTAACTAAAGAGGCATCGTCGCTTATCGTACATTATCTAACAGCACAAAAGGGATGGTCCTATTTTTACCGATCATCGCCGCAAAATATCAGTTGAATCTCTCTTCAATATGCCATCGCAACAAGGCGGCAATGAGCAAAAGATGAAAATGTGCGAAAGATTACTATTTATTCCATTTTGAGTTGTGCCTCTTTAGTTAAAATATACGATATGTACTTTATGGGGTCGGAAATGCTTCCTTCTGTCTGCTACATATATTTGCACGACTTTAGTATACACAGAAAAACATCTGAAAAGAATATTTACTACAGAATATTGTTACATGTATTTTGCTTTAGTTTTTTTTAGAGTATTTCCGGTTAAAAATAACCATACAAATAGTAACTTTCACGTAATTTTCGTGTATGAGTTTTGTTGTGTTTTTTTTTTGGAACTGCGGCTTGCAGTAGCATTGTAAATTTAGAAACTCTCTCGTAACAATCGTTAATATATTTTGTTGTTGTTCTTACTTACTGGACTATCAGTAAAAGTTACCATTAAAATAGTAAAAACTACGCAAATTTCAGTTGCCCCTTTTATATTGACCAGCTGCTAAACTCCAACTTAAGAATTACAAGTGGTCTAATTTGTGCAAAGTGCAAGAAATTATTAGTCCATGTTTAATTCAACACAAATAGAATCTCAGACGCGTCGCCACCAGGGATTTTCAGGTTTTTGATTCGGCTTCGCCATTGGATCAACTCCTTACCAAACTGGTTATAGACAACTTTGTTTAAGTATGCTAAATTATAATTGATACTTGAATAGCCGTTGCTCTACTTATGAATCAAGTTGATCGATGGCCAAAAACTGAGGCCATAAAACATTTCAGCCATTAAAGTTGAAAGACACTGCTCAAAGGCGCTTAAATTAAGCTTCAGCTTAAGTCAGATAGATAACACTAATGGTGGCAGCGACATTTTGGCTTAATTCTGTGTTGACTCGTGTGTGTGTGTGTGTGTGTTAGTTTACAACGACCAATCCAGATGACAGTTTTGGATGTGGGGCGAGTATTTCAATGCTTTGAATGAGCTCCATAAAAATGATTCAATTGGCGGTTTGGCTGAAATAAAAGCCGCCAACGGTTTTTATTGTTGTTGGCTGGCTGCTGGGCCGCTCGGAAACGAGTTCCGACTCACTCAACAGGGCCTTGCAGTTTCCACTTTCTGGCTAAATGCCGACTTATAAGTTCGATAAAGACCGAGTCGATGCGAAATGTTAAAATAAAATAAATTTATGTTGCAATTAATGGCCGCGGTAAATTTGTGCCTACGACATGTTGTGGTCCATAAAAATGCTGCAAAGCTGTCTCCGTCGCTCACCGGGTGGCTGGCGGGGGAGGAGGCGTAGGGTGAGGCATCTGGGCCCAATGGAGATTAACACATAATCAAGCTAACATGCGAGACATTTGCATATGGAATTGAATTAAATTTAACTCGAATTGAATACGAGAAACACGGCGCGTCGAGCCAAGAACAGTTACAGCAACACGATTTGAAATTTTTAATTAATTCGAGTGACTCGAGCTGGAAAAGTTTTCCACTGAAAACATTCCCAACTTGGCCCAGCCCCCCTTGACTTCGTCTGCGGCTGTGGCCGCTTCCTGGCCCGCATGCGGCTCAAGAAAGGGGTAGCATAGTAATCCGAAACCGCAAAGACCTGGGATGGCAAAAAGTTTTTGTGGCCAACAGACGGCGCAGCAGACAGACACCAAGGAGAGCCAGCAGTGACACAAAGTCGAGTTTGGGTTGTGGTGCAAGCTCTGTTCGTTTTGGTCTGTGGCCATAAATTATCACAGACAAAGTCATTCGTTCCATTTCGACTGAAACGCACCGAGTGCCAGCCCGGGGAGGGAGCGGGGTCCAAGCCGCAGCAGCGGGTTTAGGCCTCAAGTCCCCACGTATCTAAGGAATCACAATTCCATTTTGAGGCCAGAAACAGAAATAAAATGAACGCATCGTGGAAACCGTATACAAAAGGCCCAAGCAGCTAATAAGAAGAAGACAAAGAGCGCGATGGCCCATAAAGGGGCTACAAAAAAGATAAATTGCATCTTTGGGATCACACGCACACAGGCCAACGGGCACAGGTAACACTTTGGATACATAACAAAATATGCACATAATGGCCGAGTCCCAATACCCGCTGGCCGTTGGCGTTGGCTTTGGAGGTTGATTCCAGAATCTGGTGCGGGCTGATTGAGTTTCAAATTGCAATGGATTCGATTGTTCGTAATCTGAGCAGCAGCAACAGTGTGGAATGTGTTATTCTAGCTCCATCGCCGTGATAAGAAACAAATCAACCTGTGATTGTCTCACAGACGTTATCGGCAAATGGAATTCTCGTTCCTCTTAAGTAATATGCATAACATGCACCAAGTTTAATCGAGTTGATGAATACATTGATAGGGTCTAGATGGCCGCTCTAAGGTGATTGTTTGCAACACCTTTGTGTTCTTTAACTAAAGCTGATGATGGGCGATAGAAGTGTCGTGAAATGTATGTAATTTTATTAAATGAAAAGTAATTCAAAGGAGGTTGAATTTTTTTTCAAATCTCAAATTATTCTAGAAAAATTTGTAATTTTTGTATCTTTAACAAAAAAAATTTTTTTTAATTTTTTCTGATTGTACATGCTTAATTCTAGACTAAAGAAGAAGAGATAAAAGGAAAAATTTTTAAAACGCATTCCTTGAAAATTCCTGCGTACGTCACTGCTTCCAGCAATGGGCATTCCCTCATCTTTATCCTAAGCAGCCTAACATCTTTGGATACTTCTTCTCTCTTCTCAAATCATTTTAATAGTAAATCAACAATAAATAGATCAATTGGAATAGAATGTATACTAGGGGGGTCGATTTGTATGGGAGGAAAAAAAACTAACAAAGCGTAAAGCAAAATGGAAAACTAGAGACAATTCTTAGAAACTTTCACCAAGAAACCATGGGTCTAAGACGAATTCTTATAGGTTCGAGATGTATGGGACATATTCTTCTTATATTAACAGCCAGATCAAAATTGTTGTCAAAGTTCGCCACGCCCCCTCCCGTCCCCACAATTTGAAAAAAAAAACATCATATCTTCCACGGTTTTGTAGATAGATGGTACGTACCTTTTCGCACACTTAGTAATCAGCATAATGTATCGATCCGCCGAAAGAATCATGAAGATCGGATGAACGATGGTCGAGTTTTATGGAAAACAAATTTGAATGCTCGGCAGTAACAGTTGCAAAGCGTTGGGCAGTACATTAGACACTCTATGGCTTTTTTGCCACTTTGTATGGCTTCTACATTAAATTGATCAGATATATGCAAATTTTGGGGGTATAGAGTTTATTACTGTCGACCTTGACGGACTTTCTTACTAGATTTTCTTTAAATATACTAAAAAATTTGAAGTTGATTTGCGCGGACTAAGAAATCATCTTAGACCCATGGTTTCTTGGTGAAAGTTTTTTAGAATTGTCCCTAGCTTTCGATTTTGCTATACGCTTTGTGCGAAAAAAATCGACCCCCCTAATGCATACAATTTTGTACTTGAAAATCCAAGCATATTTTGTTCTTGAAAGTAATTAAATTAAGTACGAAACATTCCAAAACTCAAAATCGACCGTTAATATTATTGAAATGAGAGCAATTGTTCTGAATCGATGAAAAATGTAATTTTTTCTATTTCAAGTACAAGTTCTCTTACTTTGATTAACAGCCATGCTCCCATTTTCTCCTTACTTTTACGATTTGGACATGTAAACGCATGAATTTCACATTCAAATTTAAGTCTTTTGCCCGAAAAAACGTTCCGCTGGAATCAAGTCAATGACTGAAATCGGGGTTTTCGAGGAATAACTTAAAAAGGGGTCAAATGTTCCAGCGACCCCCCTTACTTTTCCGATACGCAATTTTGGTCCATACAACAAATAGCTCTACGACTGTTTTTAACCTGCACAGCAAAAAAAAGATCAAATCGGCCTTCATATGCAAAAAGTATCAGTACAAATATCAATTTCAATATCTATTTGACCCCATAATATAACTATTTTTATATCAAAAGAGGGTATTTTCTACTCCTAAATATATGGACTCGATCATATCATCTTGGTATTTTTGCAGATGAAGGAAATACCCGCATGATATGATCTTTTTTTCTGTGTGGTCTCCATACAAAAGTTAATTCTGACTGCTGCGCTGCTGGTTCGGAATGGCCGAGTCCTCTCCTACTCAATGTTTTTGTAAAGGTGTTAAAGACTACACCAAGGTAGCTAGATCGTTTCTATGGAAAAAGTGATTTGAAGACCAAATTTCGTTCTAGGCACCAGATATAAATCAGAAATTTTCCAAAAGTTCATTGGAATATTTCGGCATCAATTGAAATGATAAGATCGCGAAAATACCTCTTGAGTTCCATGGAACATTACTTATTGGAGCTTTATCCTAATCTTGACTTTTAGGTACAATAAGTTTTCTCCATAAACTATTTCTTCATGGGCTATCATTTTTAAGCTAGTTTTTTTAATCTTCTCAGGCTTAGCCAATGCAAAAAATCTGCCAATTACTGCAGTCTCCTTTAAAATATCAGATAGTTCAGCTATATTGCTCTCAATGTTAGGAAACTTTCGCAGTTTTGAAGTTAAGTTTTCTTTCCCATTTTTTTGCATTTTTTATTATGATGGTCAAACTACTGCGAAACAAAATTTTTGTAAAAGAAACAATTGTGAATAAAGAGGTGCTATTTATACTCAGTACCAAAGGTACACAGAGTATATTAAGTTTGTGCAAAAGTATGTAACAGGCAGAAGGAATCATCTCCGACCCTATAAAGTACATATACGGGGGTGTCCTGGAAATCTCTAGAGATTTTGCTTATTCGGTTGGTTTGCAACGCCTGAAAAAATCCGTCGGTGTCCCAGAACTTCAAGAGATTTCATTTTCTTAGTGGGAAAGAGAATTGGTCCAATTGGGCTCATAATAATTGTCCATCTCACAAAACAGGGCTGCATCACGCACAAAAAATTCCCCTTATAAATTTTCCAGTATAAGTTTTATGGATTTATGCTAATATTATAATTTAAATTTAAGTCGCGTTACCCAAAATTAACATGAAAAATTTAAAAATATTTGCGCCCCATAATTATAATGTAAAAGCCAGCCCTTGGCACGTTTGTTGTTGTTGAATTTCCCATGCGGCTCTAATGAGGCCGGTGGCGCCATCTAGTGGCACGACGGTTTTGATTGATATGGCAGCCTTCGGTTGGTTTTGCGAAAAATTATTAACAAGCTAATTTCAATATTAAATCAAATTAAACATGTTATGTAATTTTGATGCAGCTAGTAAAATAATGTAGTTTACATTTCCAAAATTTTTTTTATTTAAAAAAATTTTTTTGTGGGTTTTTAATTTTCTCTACCAAAATAACTAGAGATTTGAAACCAACCGAAAGAGATTTCTAGGACACCGAGAATTGGTTTTGGGTTGGAATTTGGTTGGAAGAGATTTGTAGGACACCGCCGATAGAGTCAAAATCATATTATAAAATCTCAAAGCACGAAATATCAACTTGATATTTTCGACAAGGTCATTTCCAACTTTATCTTTATATAACACTAGCTGAATACCCGGCGTCGCCCGGGTTCTTGTGATTCTTAAGAGAGCGATTATCTTCAATCACCTAGCACTTAAATTTAAGTTTATTTAAGTGCTTAGTGATTCAATCTAGTGCAGGCTGCATGTATAAACATTTTGGACCGTTCGATCTTTTTTCTCTATAAACGTCTTCATGATAATCTAAAATCAAGAATATTTTGCAAATTTCGTGACTTTTTTTTACCGTTTGGTTAATACCCTATTTACCAGTCTACAATTGCTGTCTATCAAATCTTCACAATAATCTAGCATCAAATAAAAAATTTGCAAATTTCGCAATATTTTGGACCGTGTAATCTACAGCTCCCATTTACCAACGCCGGCATTGTAATATAAGCACTTAGCGCTTTCATAAATACTCATAAGGTTATTTTGCAAATTTCGCGATTTTTGGACCTTAGAAACTTTCGCGGGCAAGCGTTGCCCAAAGTTTAATGGCAATCGGATGAACGGTATAGTTTTTGAAATTTCGCGGTTCTATGACCCATTTCTTCAAT